>JAPMOR010095361.1:1210240-1430108 GCA_026543865.1 Argiope aurantia | reverse complement strand
AAAAAAAAACTTTGATAAAAAGAAACCTATGAAGTTCAAATGAACCTAAGAGATTTAATTGAAACTAAACATTTTCTTCACAAACAAATATATCATGAAAGACATCAAGCAATAAATAAGAAAAAATTGATATAATTTTATAAGTACATATAAAAATGGTTTGGAAACTTTTTTTAAATAATAGAAAATTTTAATAGTGGTAATTCTTGAAATAAAAAAAAATATTGCAAATAGTTAAGATTTTTACTCAATTGAGCAAATTAACATAATTTAATTTGCTTAATTAAAACATAATTAAGCACCATAAATATCAAAATTCAGGTATAAAAATTAAGGTGAAACAACTATTTGATACTCCAAGCAAAAATTTAAAACAACCTCTTTATTTTTGGAAGTAAAATTAATAATCATGTTTTTTTTTTCTCCCTTTCCTCTCCTTTTTTAGAATCATAATGTCATGGAAAATTTAAATAAGAAAATAATTATTAATTTTACAACAGAGAGATAAATTATAAAAACTCGAAAAACATCAAACTTTATTATTATGAATCAGATTATGAAAATACATACCAATAATATTTTTAGCTTTTCTTTTAACACTTTTGAAAACCACAGGTTGTTTTGGAATTTGTTTTTCTTTTGATTTGTCTGAGAGAAATTCACTTTCACTATCTGAGCTCATGTCTATAAGAGTAGAAGTAGTGATTTTTTTCTCTTCTTGTTTCACATCAGCTAAAATATATTTGTTTCTCATAAGAGCAAGTAAATCAAAATATTACATATATATATATATATACATTTTTGAAAATTAGACACAATTTTAAAATTTCTTTAGTTATGATATTTTTTTTTTACAAATAGTCAAGACTATGATAATAAAATTCATTATAGAATTTTTAGCAAATATATTCAGAATATATCAATGCAAATGAATTATGGTCAAATTTTATTATGAAAAAACAGAATTATCTTACAATTCATAATAATCAGTAATGATAATTTGCTTTGAAATTTATAAGAAAACAGCTTTTCACTACAAAACAGCATACAATATCAGAAAATTACTCAGTGCATTAGTTGTAATATATATATATATATATATATATATATATATATATATATATATATATATATAGAGAGAGAGAGAGAGAGAGAGAGAGAGAGAACTTCTTGGAATATATATATATATATTTAAGAACTTCAAATGAATTAAAACATAAACATCAAGTATCATGTTAACACAAAGAAGACACATAATATTTTTTCAATATGTCATATATTACGCATAATTTTACTGTATGAACTTCACATAGTTGCAGAAAATGAATAAATGTCATGCTTTTTTTAAGTAAAGCCATGAATTTTTCTTACAAATAAAAGCACTGAACCAAAAAGTGTGCATTTCCATATTAAAAAATATATATATTATTCTAATGAAGAATTCGGTGCACAGGGTGACTTTAAAATCCCACTAGCCCTAACAGATGTAAAGAAATTAATACTCTTTCTTTATGGGAGGTTATTTTACAATATGCCATGTAATCCAGAGCTACAGCAGCTAATAATTCAGAGTTTAGACTTCATCATCTATGAAAGTGTATAATAATGGTGATTCAAAAAGAGTATCTTGACATAAAAAATTATATTATACTACTGATGAACTGAAAACTGCTGTAAGCATTTTCTCATGTTATGCCGAGAATGCTCCTTGAAATGTCACATAAATACTAGTGGTGTACTATCATTTGCTAAGAGAATGATAGTACATAAATAGATATTTAGAATCACAAATGAGTTGCATTATATCTGAAACTTAGGAATGTGTGCCAAGGGTTAAATAAAACTTCCTACATAGAAATGCCATTCATTTTCTTTGTGTTTGAAGAGTGAATGGGATTTTAAAACTGCTCTGTATGCTGGTTAATGTCATCAAAGATATTTGAATACTGGGCATAAGTTTTAGAATAGATAGCTACTTCTGTATGACGATACCTTTTACAAAGCATTAAAAATCAATGGATTTTTGTAAAAATACAAACATTATTTCAAACACTTCATATTTTAGCACAATACTCCACCATACATTTTTTAAAAATTTTTATCCTAGAATAAACAATAATAAAGGTATCTTGTTTTAAATTACTGCAAATCTAGCAGATGCAATAAAAAATAGCCAAAATGAATTCTAAAAATGAAATTCTCTAAAAGTTTCCAAAATTGTAAGAAAAAATGAGAAAATAGATTGATTATTTAATAAATTAAGACCATTTTGAAAGATACAGACATAAGAAATTTTAAGTTCTCTTTGGAAATTTATAAATAAAAATTACATTTAAAAATACTAATGTACAAACTTATTAATAAAACAATGTCCGTGAAAGTATTCAAAAATTTCCTTTTTTAAAAAATATTTTTATATATTTAGTATTTATTATAAATACTAATTACTAATAATACTATTATATATTTATTATTTTATATATTTTTAGATATTTAGCTGAATTACAGCTCAATAAACTTTTTATTATTCAGAATAATTTTAATAAAATTGCTGTCAATTGACATTTTAATACTGAAACAATCGAAATACATGAAATTTCTGCCATTTATGGAGTTATAACATGGCAGTACATAAATTCTTTTTAATTCATATTATTAGCACAGGACAATTATAAAATATCTATAAAATTTCAGCAATAACATAAAACTATAATCCATAAATGACCAGAAAATTGATATTAATCCTGTTTTAAAGCACAGAATAAAATTCTATAATTTTTATTAGCAGGCTGTATAATATTTTTAAATTGCATAGAAAAATAAACATTGTTTTATAAATTTAACAAACTACTAAATAAAGGTAGATTTTTGAAAAAAAAAAGTATATATTTTAAATATTTATATTCAATATGCAATAAAATCTGTTGAGATTATTATTTATCTTTTTTGTCCTTCATTTATTATAATATATGAGATTATTAAGAAACAAGACACTAATTATACAATGTCTAAAATATAAATTGCCTTTTAATGAAGAAAATTTTTTAAAACTAGAAATTATAAAACACAAGTGTGGTGGGAAAATTTAGTAATTATAAACACTAATTTGAATGAAGCAGGAATGAAGAAAATAATAATAACAGCTCACTTATTTGTAGATATAAAATTTATGCTGGGTTGCAATTAAGTAGTGCAATAATAAATACTCAAGTATAATATACTAAATAGGAAATAATGTTTTTCATATAACATAAGTTATTACAATTATTTCCTTTGAACTATAGTAATTAGCAATTTAAAAACCAAACCAATATATCACATGCAGTATATTCTTAAGAAAATGCTTTATTCTACTAAAATATCTTGAACAGAAACTTTTATCAATAAATATATAAGTAGTGGATTTATAAAAAACAATAAATTGATTAGAATATATCTAATTTTTTAAAAGATTTAAGAATAAAAATAAGATTATTTTTAATGATTAGAGAAAAGATAGACTTTTTTAGATATATGAGTCAGAATGTGTGTAAACACGCTACTTATACATTATAGCTATTTTATATAAATACCTTTAATCACAAACCAACTCTACACAAACTTTTTAAACAGAGAACACAATATTTTCGTAGTTGGACAAAAAGTGTTTAAAAAAATCCTTTTAAGAAAAGTTATATTAAAATTACATACAAGCTTTTGCAATGGCATCATTTTTTGATTGGCTTGCATCTTCTGGCCTAACAGAGCTACTACTGTCAACTGTACTAGATTTTTGAGAGCTTGACACTGAATTATCAGAAATTTTTTGCTTATGAAGTTGTTTGACTTTGGAATTATCTTCGGTGTTTTTAAGAGTAGTTTGCTTTTCAGAATTATCTTTGCTACTTTTAAGAGTAGTTTGCCTTTCAAAATTATCTTCACTCCTTTTAAAAACAGTTTGCTTATTTTTCTTTAGAAGAGGAGCTGAAATACCTAGAACAAAGCAATCCTAATTAGAATGAGATATAATAAAAAAAGGGGGGACTTATAAGACAAATCAAGCAGTAATTCACTGAAGATAGACCATATTAACCTCCCTGTCCAAAGATAAAATAACACAAACCTTCCATGTTTTGATAAATATAGTAGACTCCTACATAATGCAGTTGAATCATAGGTTGTATGAATATGCATTACAAGAAATATTCCAAAATAAGACATTTATTTACAAAGGAATCTATTGTAAATAAATTTGCCCTAATGAGTAATTTTCTAAGATGCATATTCATAGATCACATGACGTTCTAGTTTCACTTTATGGAAGTGAAGTGTTCCTAGTTCACTTTATGAAGTAATTTATCTTTATCTCTTTATATTCTAAAGAAAACGAAATGATTACATTCAATGTTTCAGTACAAATCATTAAATTCAAAAAATAAAATTCTTAGTTTTATAAAATCAGCTTATAAATTTTACATAATAATTATTTTTAGTTTAAGCTGATATAATAGTTAACATAGATTTCTATATTTTAAATATAGAAATCTATATAGTTTTCAAAATACATTGCTGAATGCTGAAATGCAAATGCACAAATATATATTCTTTAAGTTATTACCAAAACAAAACTTATAGATTCCAATATACAGTCATCATAAATAATCCAACAGGAAATTAGTGATTTTAGGAAATAAGCAAATATATTATCATTACTATAAGCAACATTACATTATAAACAAAATCATTAATATTGTTAAATATGAACATAAAACAAAAAAAATCTAATAACTTACTTTTTAATATAGTATATCACTTGCAAAATTTAAAAATAAAATTTACTTCCTAAAAGATTACAGTTAATTTAATTCAATTTTAATTACAGCTTAACTACAGATTCCTCTTATATTTCAGTTCATTAAAAAAATTTATAATATCTAAAAATTTCTAATATAAGATCAGTACAGGAAATTAACATAATAAATTACAAGAAATTACGTATTTAAACTAGACAAAGATCAAAATAATATTTACCCTCTTTTTTGTCCGAAACAGTCTTTTTTATTCTTTTTATAGCAGGACTTTTATTTTCTAACATGAAAACATAAGAAATAATTTAAATAATTTAGTATACAATAATAAGTAAAACACTGTATTGTAGAGCTTTTTCATTGTCAAAGAAAAGAGTTCAGATTTTTTTAATTAAGGGTAACGAGTAAGAAAAATTAAGAAATCCCAGGAAGAGCAATGCAATAATAAAAAGAAAATTGGAATAAAAAAAAGGCATTTATTTTATTTACTTATTTATTTTAATGAAAAGCATTCCCCAATCATTACATAATTTTTACTAACTCCAACTAATGAAATAATTTTATAAAAAAATTTATAAAATACTTGTAAAATTACTAGTAATTTAGATAAAGAAATTATTAGAAATTGGTTTGCTTAATTATATCAAATCTTCTACATTGTCCAAAATTAATGCATTAAAATTGAAATTAAAAAAATTCAATTTTAAATAAAACTTTCATCATAATAAGATTATTTATTTTAGTTCTGAAAAATAGAAAAATAAGTGGTTCAACATATTTTTAAAAAAATTATCATGAGGAAGCATTATTAAAATTATACCAGTATAACTCTTTCAAACTACATAATATAATTTGAAAATATAAAATATAGTTGCATTTAGCTGCATAAGTGACTAATAAATTTTAAAAAATCTAGATACTTTTTAGTAATAAAGTATAAGAGTTGCATGCATTATGATAAATCTAAAGAAAAAATAATTTAAATTCAATCAACTTAGATATTTTTAAAAACTTGTTTCTTACAAAAATGTCCCAAAATTTTTAATTGATTAAATACTACAAAATAGTTATTTAGGTAAAAGAGCTATAAGAAAAGCAAACTTTAGTACATTTGTACTATCCAGTAAAATGGAATTTTCAAAATATATGCATAAGAAATAATTAGATAAACAAATATCATTATTTTAAAATCTCACTTGTTGTAGACATTTCCTTCATCATAATCACACAGTACTATACTATGAAAGGAATTTGTGCATCAGAAATATTTTTTAAAATATAAATACTGAAATAAGCAGTTTCTGTTTTTATAATGCTGCTTTAAAGAAAATTAGCAAAATAGATCACTGAAATATAAAAAATTACCTTTCACATTATATGATTTAGTGGATTTGAAATTCTTTTTGCTTGATGCAACACCTGGCACATTGAAACCTCTATATTTAGGGAAATTAGTAACCAAACATTTTTTTCTTGTCAGTGGAAGCCTGATTGGTATAGTTGCATCAATACCATCATCAATCTTTTCAGAAATTTTCATATCTTCCTCACGCTTTTCTGCATCACTGCTTCCATAATCATTTAAAATTTGCTTTTTTCTATAATTCGAACTAGATATGCCATCTAAGTCAGATTTTGCTTGAATTTTTTCATGAAATTTCCTTTGTTGATTAATAATTTCTTGCAATGTTTTCATATGACCTAAACAAAATGATGACATTTAAATATTTAATTCATAAGTCTGAATTCAATCAGAACATGAATAAAATAGCTTATAATCTCAAATACAAAATACATATTTTATATAATTAAATAATAATAATGCTAATTTATTGATTTTGATATCAACAAATTATTGATTCATTCAAGTAATAAAACAAGTACCTAATTAAATAAATACACCAAAAAATTCTTAATTTTCATGCTTAATATTAGAGTTTCATTCAAACTACAGTAAAGAAACTTGAAGTTAACCATAAATGAAATGCAATTAACTTATAATTCTAAAATGACAGCTATATAGGTAGGATTAAAATTTAGAGTATTGGATAAAAAAAAGTGTGAATTTTCTTTAATTGTCTAATATCCCTTCAATTTTCTGTTAGGTAGAAAGTAATCAAGAGGTGCTTAAAAAGAAATTTAAAGAATAGGTATGTGGGCAATATAGTAATTAAGATTATGAATTATTAGTTATTGCTGGATAATGGTTATATTTAATTTCATTTAAATTGTTTAAATATAACTTCACATTCACGATTCTCTCAAACTATCAGATGTTAAAGCTGTGCTATTTTAATTGTCTTGTATATGTCTGTTCATTGTGTAATGAACCTTTTCAATGGAGATTGGTTCTATGCCATTATAACTGAATTATAAATGTAAATATACGGTTAATTTATCTTATAAATTTGTAATATGACTTTTCCACCCATCTCATAAGCTACACAGATACAAAAAAAAAAAATTCTTATTCTTCTACAATAGTAGGATAAAGGTCAACGATGGACGAAATATTTGATGAAACCATGAAAATAAATTTCAGGGTAACAATATAATCTACTATTAGAAATTTGGGGGAAAAAATATTTTTTAAACTGCTAAAATTCAGAAATTTTACATAATTATTAAATTGGAATTATTAAAAAGACAAATCTTTTAAATTTTGGAACAATGTAAAACTCAGTATTGTGCAGTAATATTTTTGGAAATAATTGCATAATTTTCCTTTTCTCCCTGATTAAAAAGGAGGGCAAATATCCTTATTTAATGAATAATAAATCCTGAATCAACGATTATGACAGCAACCAAAAAAATAATTTTTGCTGTAATTAATTTGGGTTCGAAAAATGTTGGATTGCTATTCAAATGACTACAGTATCCATCTTGTTTGGAACATATGATTAATGAATGAATTTTTGTAGATGAGGAATGAGTGTAACTGTCAAAGAGGTTTCAAGTAGGTAGGATAAGAAATTTCTTTCCTATCACTCTCTTCTCCATAATGAAAAGAATAGAGGAGTATTGGACGTTTGGTTTAGCAGAGCATTTGATTTTTAAAATGTTGTGAAGTAAGGCAAACGGTCAAAAACAATAATGTTTTCCATCAAATGAATAGCATAACATTTTATGCATTGATAAGAATATTATGCCATAAAATGCTTTAGAAGAACACATTGAAATCCCCACATTGACATCAGTTACAAATGTTAAACATCGAGCAAAGATTTAATGGAATGGTTCAACATCATTCTTGCCAAGAAAGCAGCCACTAGTGGTCTGTAATCAAAGAAAAAACCCTTCAACTTACAGAAAAGCATAATGAAAAAGAATGTTGAGCTTCCAATACTTTGATCATTTTAAGAAATTATATCATAGTCCCAAAAAATAGTCCCTTCCCTTCAAAAAATGGACAGATGTAAAGGAAAATGATATAGAAGATTGGGAAGAAAATTTGGTCTATTTGATTGAAGGGTATTCACCAAATTGATTGATTGATTGGATTTTAATGGCGCAAAAGACAGACATGGCTATGCTACGCCAAAGTATGGTGAATATATAAACATATAAAATTATAGTGAAAAAGTTCTAAAATACACATAATTCATTTTAAAAAATGGTTAAGTACTTAAAAGCAAGTGGCACACAATAAAACTAATCATATATGATATAAAAAGCCTATCGATTGTAAAAAAAAAGGAAGATATTAGAGTGAGGATATTTTCCCACAAGATCGCTCAGAGATAAAATCGTTGTATTAAAAAAGGATTGATGTTGAAAGTTAAAAACTGGGCACTCGATTAAAATATGCACAACTGAATAGCGCTTTTGGCATGCACCACAAATGGGTGCGGGTTCACCAAAAAGTAAATATTTATGTGTAAAACGCGTATTCCCAATTCGAAGACGTATCAAAATAATCACCAAATTAAAAAATGCTTTCAGAGAGAAGGATTTCCAGGTTCACAAGCAGAAAATAATGAAAATGATGAAGTCATCTTTCCATTTGATCCTTCAGAAAAAGTAATATGGAAACAAATCACTCCCAGGATAGACTTTAATGCAATGACAGACTGTCCATTTGTGCAACTAGAGTTAATGAAGCTATTGATTTATAGGAAACAATGAATAGCGATTCTGATTCACAAAACAATAATGAAACTCTCATTAAAACTGTTATTTTTTCTGATGCTTTACATGGTTTGGGAACTGTGAAATAACATACCTAACGTAGCAAGATGTAAATTTTTTCAGAATTTTTTTCCCCACTCCATAAAGTGAAAAAAGAAGTTTTGGAGTCAAGACTTAAAAAAATTATCAAACATTACTTAGTACAAACTTTAAAATTTTAATTTAACTAGTGCATGATTATTCTCTGCAATTTTAGCTGCTGAATAAAAATTGTACAATTTCTAATTATGAATATTTTTGTGTAGTTGCTTATAGGGTTGTTTCATAAGGCAAATGCAGAAATCTTTTGTTCTTTTGAACTACAAATTATCTCCAAAGAAAAATATTTAAAATATGATGAATTATTTTTCATTAAATTTCTTAGATATTCAGCAAGAATTCTTACCATGAACGATCCGTTTCGGTTTCAAACTGTGCACTTTTGTTCCACTTATCACAGGTGACCAATGGATACCTTCAACAGAATTGCCAATATCGGATACTTCATGATGGCTGGATTCAACTTCTGTACTACCAAGATCTATTTCTCTTCTTAAAAATTCTTCTTCCCATGATGTGAAACTTATCTTCGATGAATCTTCAATTTTGTTAGGTTCATTCCTAAAAACAAAAAGTTGATGATATTTTTTTTTCTCAAAGTAATATGGTTGTTAAACATGATTAAAAATAAACTATTATAAATTGTTGTACATAAAAGTGAGATAAAACCTATGATTTATTGATAAACTCTAAAAAAGTTATAAAAACTTCCCTGAGTTAAAAAGTGACCTTAAATGATAAAAATAAATCAACCATAAGAGCAGACGATAAAATTCTTAATGCTTTTATAAAAAATAACTAATGCTAAAGGAAATCTGAAATTTTTTAAATATAATTTGATTACCTAAATAAACAAAATTTTGGAGATGAAATCATGTTTAAAAAATTTTTTTAACTAAGAATTTGTATTTCCTATTAACTGAGTTATATTTAAAAATATGGCCCCAATTAAATTTACAAATTTAAGATAAAAATGTATTTTGATACATTAAAATGCCTAAATAATGAGTGTGTGTATAAAGAGGAGACACAACAAATGCATTTCATATAATGTTGCCAAATAATGCAGTTTTTATTGCAACTAGCTTATTATTAATAAAATAATTTTGCTGCTACATGTGAAAATATAAGTATTTATCAAATAGGCCAGATTGGCTTCAAAATATTTTTATGCTTACAACTCTGGGCAAAACAATTTTTGTGACTCCATGTTTGTTCAAATTAAAAAGTAATTGAAGCATTTATAAACAGTAAATATAATTTTTCATGCAATTTTTGTTTATAAATGCTGAAGAATTTTAAAGGTGGACTTATAACATTCAGCAAATTCAATTTGAAGCAATAGTCCACAGCTGTAGAAGTTCTGGTTCAGAAATATCTATATATAATGTAACTGAAATGTATTGGAAAACAGAAAGAGAGAAAACAGATACTGCATGTAATGAAACTTACTACCAAGGATTCTATTAGTCTTTAGTCTTACTAGTAGTAATTTCTTAAATATATTTTTACATTTATTTTATTCATGCTATCATATTCTGTAAAAAATGCAGAAAGTTTCATTTGTGTATTTTTTTTAAAAAAACTATTTGGAACATATACTATTGTCACAAATTTGTAATGTTGCTTCCCAAAGCAATTAATTCCCTTGCAACTATAGCTATGATCAAATCTGAACAGATGCTGGATTAATGACCCTGGACTTGCAACAAAGTAGAAGATTCCAGAATCTACAGAAATACTGCCAATAGGTAATTTAGGAAGGGAATTATGACGGTCTTTCTAGAACATCCTTTGAATGCCATTGATTTGGATAAAGTCAAGAAATAGAGCTTGAGTCAGTCATATATTGAGGAAGCAATGAGATGTGTATTGAACAACACATTGTATTTAGTCAATGAGTAATGTAGTCAAGAGTAGCAGAGACAAGAGTAGTTGAATTCTCTCTGAAAGCTCTGTACTATTACAGTTGTTTACTGTCTAATTACAAGAATTTAGAAGAATTACTATCAATTTGCTATTTGTGTGCTGCTGTTTATTGTAATGTTATTCCTGAATATGCTTCAATTTTGTTTTGTTGTCTTTAAATTTGTCTTTTTTGATAGAAAAAACATTGCTCTTTGTTACTGAAGAGCTATCTTTTTGTTTTACTATACATTCATTTCACCAGACACGCCGAATTCTGGATTTTAAATTTTACGCTACAATACAAAACATAATCAGATGTCGATACTTCATCTTCAGAGTTTTACACAATGTTAGTAACATCCTAAAGGTTTGATTGTAATAAACTTCAATATCCTCAGAGCAGTGTTTATAGTTCATCTTTAATGTGACAGAATTTTAATCCAGTGAGTCTCTGGTTTCATTCCATTACCAGGTCTAATTTTTGTGTATAAAAAAATAATGAAAACAATATCAATGTAGCATTACCTTTTCATGAATCTAGAAATGTTTTTGTGTAATCCTTTTTCGTAATATATATATTTAAAAATACATATAGTGTATGTATTATTTATTTAAAAAGATTTTAACTTCCAAAAGACAGTTTATCTGTATGATATAATTTGTTTTAATTTAAATACAGCTGGCTACTTCTGATTTCTATTAACAAAATATTACTTAATTTTCCCATGAAAGACTGTTTTGTTCCTTCACTTTTCCTCCTTTAATATATTAACTTTATAAACTATCATATTAAAAAAATGAAATATCTTACCTAAAAATAATGTTGGAAAGTTCAGCATCGGCATTTTTGTATGTATCTGCTATTAATGACGATGTTCTCTCTGAAGATGTAACTTTTTGTTTAAGATTAAATAAAAAATCTGAAGTTTCAGCAGAAGGGAGGGGTGAGGAAGTGCTCCCTGTCACTGATTTGACCAGTGTCTCCTTAATATCTGGTGAGTGTATGGAGAGTGACTTTGATGATGTAGAGTGAAGAGAATCTAATATATCATTTGAAGTATTGCCAGATTTATCAGTTTCTAAAAAACAAGAAATTAAAAAATGTGGGAGAGCTACACCAGTATACATTAAAACACATTTAAACTTAATTTATTCTAAATTTGAATGAATCACTTTAAAAACATCATTTTTCAAAATTTATTAGATATATAACTGAACAATAGGGTGGAACGAAAAAATCAACTTTTGATTTTTAATTTGTAATAGTGCAGAAAAGTTGACTTTTGGTGTAGATATGATAAATTAAAAAATATGAACAATAGTGGAGTATGTTTTGAGGTGTTGCAAAGACGTAAAATTTCATAAAATTGAAATTTGTGCTACATTTAAAAAAAATTTTAAGAATTTTTTTTAATTTTTATTTGTAATAGCACCAAAAATTTGTCTTTTGGTGCATATAAGATAAATTAAAAATCTGAAAAATATTGAAGTATATCTTGAGGTGCAGCAAGGATGTTAAAGTTTCATAAAATTACACTTTTTGGAATTTTTTCAAAGATTTTTACTTGTCTCGATTATGAAATAAAAAGTTTTAAATAGGCATTATAATATGATTAGAAATATAAAAACAGTTTTATTATTGCATTAGTATGACATCCAAGACTCTGAGTCATTGCTGGAGCGGATGACAAGCTCAGAGCTGGTGTCAGGTGAGCAACTTTGCCAAATTCAATTAAACTGGCATCTCCGTTATGTCTATGGTATAACTGAATTAACATAAGTAATTTGTTAGTTTATGTGCTTGTGTGCTTTGTTTCAAGTAAAAATGGTTCAGACTAAATTAATGAAGATAAGACAAATGTTGGAATGCCCTATTTTTGGGAAATTTAAGGATTTGCTTGAAGTTGAACTGCCTACTTACAAATCTGTTTTGAAGTTCTACTATTATATTAGACATAACTTCAAAAATGCTTCAGAGAAGGATCCTCCTGTAAGTGAAATATGTAACACTTTGAGAGAGTCTCTGTAAACCTGTTTTAACAAGGGGTAGGAGGTTCAGTTATGTCATTATCAAGCCATGAGATCATTCAATGTAAGCCTTTGCATTGAAATGTATCTTTGGAATTTTAAACCTATTTTCTGCTCTTGCTTTTAAAATATGTCGTAAACTAAGTTCCCATTGAATTTTACGTTTATCACTTATCATGCACAAGAGGATATTTTACGGAGCAGTAAAGTACCCATTTTTTTGAATAATCGGGTTTATAATGTTCATGAGATCGTCATATACATAGCTTGAATATGAGATAAGGTTAAACAGATGTTTGGAACCAAAAGTATATGAAGGTTTTAACTTAAGTTTAAACCACACAAATGCATACACTTTCATAATGCACTCAGCCAAAGTCCTAAGATATATTTGAAGGATCTGGTTGGTTTGCCTCTTTTTGTTAAGAACATTGTTGATCAGTGTTGTCATTGTCGCCAATAACTGTTTCTGAAACATTAGCAATTTTTGCCCGTTCTTGATTAAAATTAACTATTTTTTTGTAGTTATTTATTTTTCTTGCTTCTTCCTTCCTCAAAGCACTCGTGGTAGCTAACTAGGTACCAATATTACCTATAACCATTTAGGTAATATTAATATTATATTTAACTGGTAATATTATATTTATACGCAAGGCATCTGAAGCTGAGTCAAATATGTAGCAAACCCAAATATCGATTTTCTCCAGTTTTTTCAGGCAATGAAAGAGCTATGAAACTGGTGGTCAAATTGGCTCAAAATGCCTATGGTTCAAATGTATGTGCAATCGCAAGAGAAGGATACATAAGAACAAGAAATGATTCACTTGTGAATATGCCAAAAGTTAATACACTGGTGTGCAAAACTTAAGCAACATGTATTTTTTTGCCATAACTTCACGAGAAATCATCTGAGAGACATGAAATTCAGAAATGAGATACAGCATTTTGTTCTGAAAGAATGACGAAAGCATAGTTGCGCAGAAATGAATACAATGCATACAGTATGGAATCAAACAAAAAAGGCTTTATTGAACTCATAGTATCGTTACACATGATTGTCTGCCCAAGAGGAAGAACAGCAAGCAGATGTTCCTTAGTATGGGATATGCCCTCCCCTTACTGCAATGGTTGCTTCGCACCGTCTCCCTATACTCAGCACCAGATTGTCCACCAGTTCTTGAGGTAAGAGTTCCCATTCCTCAATCAGCATCTATTTAAGTTGTCGGGTGTTCCCAGGAGGATATAATCGTGCCACAAGGCATCTCCCCAAAGCATCCTACACATGGTCTATCAGATTTAAATCAGGGGAGCACGCCGGCCAATACATTCGAGTGATATCTTCACTTTCCAAGAGCTCCTCAACAGCATGAATTCTGTGTGGCCGTGCATTGTCATCCATAAAAACGAGGTCTGATCCAATGGCACCTCGGAACAGACGCACATGGGGAAGGATCACCTCCTGACAATAGTGATCTCCAGTTACAGAACCTCTGTCGAAAACGTGGAGCTCAGTCCGCCCGTTCATCATAATGCCTCCCCAGACGACAACACCAGGACCACCGAAACGATCTCTTTCTGTGATGTTACTGGGTTGAAACCGTGTCCCGACCTCTCTCTAAATCAACTGGCATTGGGAATCGCTTGTGTACTATGAGTTCAATAAAGCCTTTTTTTTGTTTGATTCCATACTGCATGCATTGTATTCATTTCTGCGCAACTATGCTTTCGTCATTCTTTCAGAACCAAATGCTGTGTCTCATTTCTGAATTTCATGTCTCTCAGATGATTTCTCGTGAAGTTATGACAAAAAACATACCTGTTGCTTAAGTTTTGCACACCAGTGTATAAAAAAAGGCAGCTAAATGTGCAATGAAGTAGAAAAAAATCATTTTGCAGTTATAACATTTGTAATCATTAAGGATACAGAAGTAAGAAATACAAAATTTGACATTAAAAAATATTTTATTACTATTATTGTATTTTGTAATTAATAATTTTTTTAGTTATAATGCTTATATATGTATTTTAAACTATCCTTTTTAACATTATACATATGGAAAATTCATAAAAAGTGTTTTCAAAGTTTTTTTTTTAAAACGAATTTTAAACTTTTTGCGGCACTTTAAGATGTTGTAGTATTACAACCAAATTTTTAAAAATTCTTTTTTAACCTAAAAGGCAACTTTTTTTACTATTACCAAATTAAAATCTGAAAAAAAATTTTAAGGCCCTTTTCATCCACCCTACTGAACAACTATAAACAAAACTAACAGTAAAAAATAATTTTTAAAAATACAATATTTTTATAATTAAAAAGTAACTGTAAATCATTTTCATGGTTTGTAATAATTTTTCTAAAACTCAATTTAAGTCATTAACAATAATTTTGAAACTGTAAAATTTAAACTTTGTATCTTATTGATACATATTTAAGAATGCTATAATAGAAATATTACAACAGGTATAATTATAAAAGGTTGGGCATGCATACAGTAATAATAAACAGTAGAATATAGATTATAACTTTAAAGAAACTTTCAAGTTTCCAAATATAAAATTGTTATAAGTAATATTTAAAAAAAGAAGAAAAAAAAGGAATGGACTGATCTGAAGACAAGCCATTAACAGAAAATATCAAATTATATTCCTATATATTTTTGTTTTCTTTTTGAAGAATCTATTATGACATTAAGAGTATGCTGCCATCAAAAGTTTTAAAGTTAGTGCAACTTCAAATATGTAAATAACCTCTTATAAATACTCAGGCAAAAAAAAAAAAAAAAAAAAAAAAACTCATTTAGTTATTGCAATTGCACTGAAATCGATGTTAATTGCATTGCCTCTGGGGGAGGAGTAAGATTTTTGTACGACAACCATCTGGTTCTTATTATTCTAGTGGTATAGTAACAGTGTGGAGTTGCGTCATCTACCAATAATAGGGCATGCCTCTTTCAAATGGGGTTTTACAGAGGTCGGCAATGACCTTTAGGATTCAACCATAATTCCCAAGAATTGCTGTCGAGGCATCTTGATAGTTCAATTTTAACTGTATTCCTTCAATTGAGTCGGGATGGTTTAAATATACTTATTACATTTAAAATGGTATTTTCATCTTTGATACATAATGAATTATTACAGAATAAAGCTGGATGCCTAACCCTCTTTTTTTTTCTGTAAGTTTACATGCTGTTTTTTAGCCTGCATCATGAATTGCAAAAATTGTGTTATATTACATTTGCTTTATGTTTCTTATGAAAAAAAAAATGTTTCTTATAACATTATTTCATATTAGTAATATTATATATTATTCATTATTTATGCAATCAAACCAAACATAACCAAATTAAAATCAATTACATATGCAAAACATAATTATCTAAATTCAATATTAGAATAAAGTATATTTTGCAATAATAAACATTAAGTATAAAATAGAATCTTAATTATTTGTTTTGATCAATTTGCTAATTAATGGCATATAATATTTTATTGAAGAAAGCTGCACAATACATCTTTAAATTTAAAAAAAGACTGTTCAAAAAATAAGTACACATAAAATAGTCTTACGTGAATACTTTCTTTTTTTTCTAACATGCTTCTCAAAAGGCAACTTTTTAGTACCATTTTTCTACAAAAAATGTTAACAATTTCAAAAGTTTGTTAAATTGAAAATACAAAAATTTACAAATAAGGGCAACAAAAACAAAGTTTTATATTTCTATATAGAATGCAAAATCAAATAATAATCATATAACATATATTAAGAAATATATATAAGAGTAAGCATTCTTGCTTCAGTAATGGTTGTTTAGTGATAAATTTTTAGTTTAGTTATCAGAGAGAAAAAAAAAATCTGTCACTGATATTATCATAATGCTGTCAGTAATATGATTAGTAAGCACACATTTATAGCACTTTCTAAATACAGTGGTGGCCAAAATTGTGGACACCTTTTTGTTTTCTAACTTTGTATGCTCACAGAATGTACGCTCACGTTTCACAAAACACAAACTCTTATGTATCATTTTAAAGAGAATTTAATGCTGATTTCAATTTAAAAAAAAGCAAAATTCAAATATTTACAATACAAAAAAAAGTTGAACAGCAATATTTATCGATACATTAGATGCTGATGATTGCAGTGAGTTATCAGTACTTAGTAAGGTAGCCTTTATTTTTTATTACAGCTTCATACTGATGTTTCATTGAGCTGACGAGAGTTTTAAGCTCTACCTTCGTTACTGCATGATGCCAGGAAACAATTATAGCCTCAATTAATACTTTCTTATTTGATGAACACTTCATATGTACAAGAGTTTTCAAGCGGTGCCATAAGTTCTGAATAATTTTGAAATCATGACTGTATCCTGGCCATGATAACAATTCAATTTTCTTTGTGCCACACCACGCTTTTGATATTCATGCTGTGTGGCAAGGAGGTAAATCCTGCTGAAAAATAAATGATGCGCTGTTCGGAAGTAGATAGCAGCAGATGGAAGACATAAGTTTTGGCTCTAGAATAGTATCAATGTATTTTCTTGCATTTATGTTCCCTCGATAACATGAAGGAGACCAATACCATCTGCTAACATGCATGACCAAATCATAACACTAACTGAATTCTTCATAATTGTCCGCCAGGATGTAGCTCTTCACCTACATCTACGTCTTCCATATTTTCGCTCATCACTACTGAATAACAATATGTTTGTTTCATCACTCCGTATAACTTGTGACCACTGATCATCTATCCACTTAATGCGTTCCTTTGGCCACTGTAATCTTTTTATACGTTGCTGTAAATAGAGAAAAGAATTTTTTCATTAAATTCTACCTCTCAGTCTAACATATAATAATCTTCCCCTGATTATTCTTGAACAGACATAAACACCAGCATCATTCAACTGATGGCCACTAATAACATTCTTCTATCTTGGAGACATAGTCTTTTTTCAGATGTGGTGCACCTTTTTCTGCTATTTCCAGCTTTATTTTTTTATTGAATTTGTCTCCTCATATTGTAAACAAAACTTTTGAATTCCAAATGTAGTGACTGAACTACCCAGTTGTCTTGTAATTTCAGCTTAGGAAAGACCACATTCATGTAACAGAATAATCTTAGTTCTCTTTCTAGGTGATCAATCTATTCTTTTATTTGATGTCATTACTTCTTGACTAAATATTAGAAATATTACAAAAATTCCAACTATATATTAAAATGTTTACAAAAATTTCAAACTTGTAATTTGATTACATAAAAAATAGATTTCCTCCTACAGAAAAAAAGCACAATAATGACTTGTTCCAACTTTAAACATGATAACAGTTATTAACATTTGATTGGTTCCCAGAACATGAAAAGTGATTTGTCAGAAAAGTCAGAAATTACAATCTGCTTCATCTCAGTGTTTGTTATTCAGATTAATGAAAGAATAACTTTCATTGTATTGCATATATTTGAATTTTTCATTTTGTATTGAAATCAGCATTAAATTATCTTTAAAATGATATGAATGAGTTCCCATTTTGTTAAATGTAACATTTTCTATAAGAATATGAAGTTAAAAAACATAACGATTTTCAAAAGTGTCCACAATTTTGGTCCCCACTGTATGCTTTGTTATTAAAATAAAACATTAAAAAAATTATGCACAGTAATACATTCAGAAATAGAAATTACAAAGAAAACAAAATTGAAGATCTGTTACAAAATTATAAAAAATCTTGCAAAGGTGTGCAAGATTTTTAAAACATACTACTCAGCAAGAGTACAAGAGTTTTTTTAAAGGGGGGGGGGGGCTAAATAATAAAGGTTTCTTTTAAAAAGTTTTTTTCCCCTTAAATATTGTTTTAGACTTTTTTTTAATACAATTTTGTTATTTTCAAACTTCATACTTTAGCTACCCATTTTTTATTAGTTTATTCTTTGAATTACAATCTTTTTTTAACAAACCATAATCAATTCTTTAATAAATTACATATTCTACAAATAAATATTAAAGCTACCTGAGATCACTGGAAATATGATGAATAAAAAATAATAATAATAAAATAAAACAGAAAAAAAGTAGGAAGAAGCATATTAATTATTCAAGAATTATGTAATCAAGAAAGCTTATAAAATCACATCAAAAAATAAAATTTATTGAATAAAACCTTTAATTCAATTTAAAAAATATTGAATAATCAGAACACTTTTGAGTATCTTGTGCTACTCAGATTATAAAATACAAAATAAAATTATAAATTTATAATGAAAATTCTTATAACTAACAAGATAATTAAAATAAGAAATATAAAAAAATAAAGCAGTCTAAAATAATAAACATTTTACTGCATCTAAATAAAATTATAGAAATACCTTAATAAAATTTTGAGAATCTTTTGGAATTAAAACTTCAGAATGCTCTGTTTTTAAAGAAACATCAAAGGATTGATTATTTTCAAATGTGAATGATTTCTTGGCAAAGGAAAGTTTTTTCTCAGCAATTTCAACCTGTTGGAAACAATATAAATATATATATATGTAAGCATATAATTTTTGAAGAAGAAGGCAGTTTCAAAGACAGTGAAGAGACTTTCGATTTTTTAACTTTGTTTTATTTCTGTCGAAGAAGCCATGATTTTTTGCATAAGCCGAAATGAGGAGCACAACACAGAATGACGCAACACGAAACAAGGAAAAGGTAATGAACAATTTATCCCTGTGAATATATACTGTGAGATTTTAATAGGGATTTGCATCACATGTCAATCACAGGCAAAGGAATCATAGGGATCTTTAGAAAAATTTGTGTAAGTCAGCAATATTTTATCCCTTTACTCTGAGTGTGAAAACGTGTTTGCATTTAGCCAACTCAGCAATTTTACGCTTCTGTTTAATTAATTAAACAGAAAAAGTGGAATGGGATCAGGAAATAAGAGAATATTTTAAAATGAAGTTAACATGGGCAAATTTAAAACAAAACTTTGAAAATTAATTTTTAAATTAGATTTTAAAATAACATTACATATATATCCTTAAACAACCAACACTGATTTTGTGTTATAGGGAAATAACTTTTAATAAAACATAATAAATGATATAAATTTCTTATCAACAGAAACTATATTTTTGTTATGAAATAGAAAACTACTTATCTAAGATTAATAATAATGAAAATATCTGACTCATATTGAAATAATTTAATGAAAGAAAAGATTTTCAATTTAACTTGTTAACAATTTTAGACATGAGAACACTATTAGGCACTATTTTTAAGACAAACAAATTCCTTAAAAGTTAAAAATGCAAAAACTGGGACCAAAAAGAACAATTCATTTAAAACTCAGCAGATAACAGATTTAAAAAAAATTACTTTATAGTTGACAAAATTAATTTTGATTATTAATATTTTAATAATTTTGACCATTATTTTTAAAAAAGCTCTTTAAAAATAATGAAAACATTTGTTTCAATAAAAATTTGATGGTTTATTTTTTGATTAATTTTTTTTAAATAAAGGAGTTTAATCATTTTGTTACATGAATAAAAGCTTTGAGATCCACTTTTAAATGTAAAAGTAAAAAATTCACATTCTTAAAATAATATAAACTTTTCCAACTTAATTAATAAAAAAAAGTGTTTTTCACCTCTTCTTTTAATGCATTAATTTTTCTTTGAGCTTCTTCAAAACCTAAAAAAGATATTAACAAAAACTGTTACATACTTACAGGTATTAGCAAACAGATAATGTTAACAATGTTTAGAGCATTCAAAGAAGAAAGCAACTACAAAATTGGAACTGTTAATCATAATAAGAATCAGGAATAAAGAAATCTCTCAAATTCAAAAAACTTCTTAAGTATTCATTCATAAATATTTACTAAAATTAAAAAAAATTTCATAAAGATTAAAGTATGATTAAACAAATAAGAAATGAAACTGGCAACTAAAAAAATAATGATAATAACCAGGGGGAAGGATTCAAATAATCTAGAAGGATCCAAATAATTTCAGTATAAAAATCAAGAATCTTTGAAACTTTTCTACAGCTAAACTAAGGGGGGTCGGCTTATGTAAGGATCCACTAATCTTGCAAATAATGAAACCAAGTATATTGGTCAGGCACAATGGATAAATTGCTAAATATTGCCAAATATAATATAACATGAATATTTTATTTCTATAATATATAAGTTCTTAAGTTTAAGAAAAAATGAATTTTAGATGAAATGACATTTGTTTCATTGAAATGAGTTATTCTTTTGTGAAAATGAGTTGCTTTATGTTTGAAGTACTGATAACATACATTCTCTTCATTAAGAAAGAAATACCAAGAAGCCATGCAGTTAGAATTTCTCATAAATAATTTGAAATTCACTGTATAAGAATTTCTTTTTGTTCATCTATCAAAAAAAAAAGCATAGAAAATGAGACAAACACAGATATAACAGATCATATGCAAAACAGCAAATAAAAGAAAAAAAAATGTGTGAGATTTAGAGTTTCAAACAATCATTATCAATGTCTGGTGTCTTACTTTTCAGAAATTTGAGAAAAATATTATCTCTTTTACTTGCTCAAAAACATCTTTGCCCTAGTGGCAACATATTTGTAAGTTGCAGAATATGTTGTTTTTTTTTTTAACTTGTATTTCAACTTATATACAGATTTTGTATTTGGGTAAATTTTTGAAGAAAATGCACTCTCAGCTTATATTTGGAAATATGCAATATAACAAATTCAATAGCACGTCTTCAATTTATTTGATTTGCAACTATAGTACCATACATAGCTAAGATTATTTATAAATATAATAAAAAAATATCCTTTAATAAATAAAAGGCACTTATTAATTAAGAGTGAAAGAGTCAAAACTTGCTAAATCTAGCACCAAAACCAAATAGCCATTGCAATCCTATGAGCGTGCTTCTAACTTAAGCGAAGAAAATAAACTTCTGTTTATGCTTAAAACACTAACTAAAAAAAATCAAAGATATAATTTACTTTTCAACTGTCAATCAATAAAATGATTTCTATTTTAAAAAAATAGAAATTTTTGATATATGATTATTAATATCATTTAAAAATACTAGCCACTATATATATATTTCTTTAGATTGAGGTGAGGAGAACTGAAAAATAGATGTAATACCACTTTTTAATTTTTTGATATGTTATTTTTATTAAGTAAAAATCACTGTATTTAAGAAGATATAACTTTCTAATTAACATATGTAGAACATTGTAAAAGGATAATGAATGCATAAAATTTGTCAGTTATTCATCTTTTTATTAATTAGTGGAAATATATGAAAATAACTTTTACAATGTATCAGTAAAATTAATAATTAAGAAAATGAATATTGTGTGTATATATATTATATATACACACACAAATGATATATATATATATATGTAGGACTCAGGAATCACTAGTATTTAGAATCACGAACATTTAATTACATTTAGGACGAACAATTACATTAACAAAAGAAATGAACATTAAACAGATTTCGTCGAATACGTCGCAGGATTAATTCACGTGTTACGTCGCGTCTTTCGTTCAGAGACCCGTTTCGTCTCACACGTCCTGACTTTCGTTCAGACCCATCTCGTGTGGTCTGCACTCCGTCTAACAAACATCAACACCTGTTGGCCAGCAGATGACGCTCGTCATCAGGCGTTCGTCACTACATATATATATATATATAAGTTTTTTCATCAACTGCTTCTTCATGAACATTTCTTCTTTTATTTGCATTGAAAAAAAAATTTAAATGATTGTAACTTAAAAATTTATTAAAATAAATAAACATAATAAAAAATACAAAAATGTGTTGTTTCTTTGTTTTGAAAGGATGTAAACCAGACATGATACAGATTTGGAATTCAAAGAGAACTTCATACACAACGAAGTAAAAAAAAATGCTTAACTAAACAATAAAATGAATAAATACATATATTAAGTGCTATAGATATCAAAAATACTATAGAATTATAACATAAAAAGACAATAAATCCAACTGAAAAATGTAAATTCCAGGAACACTGAGTTTCTGTAAAAATGTATCATATCTGAGAAAATCTAACATTTAATAAATTTATTAAACCGACAAAACATAAGATTTTTTTTGCATTAAAATTGACAAATTACTTAATATTATAGAACAGAATTTACTTAGAAAGTTCATGTAAATAAGTAAAATTTCAAGTATTCAATTCTTAAAGATAAGAAACCCTAAAATATTAATATATATTAAATATTATATTCTGAGAAGTGTGCAGAAATTTTCATATATTATATTAGAAAAACAATTGTGGAATCTTGACTGCACAAACAAAATTTAACAGTTCATGAAAGTGAAAAATTTTTATATTCTTATTTTGTATAACAGTATGACAATCAGAGTTATCGTTTTGTATATAATATGAAAGAATACAAATAAAAAAATATTGATTATATCGAAGGAAATGCGATTCATTACCCTGAATTTATATCTAAATTTTATGCTACTTACCAAATTTACTTTTAAATCACTCAGATTAAAAGTAAATAAATTTAATTAAATTAGGTTAGCATTATTTCGCTAGTAACATAATGATAAAAATTGTGTAATTTCAAAATATTTTATTGCTAAAAATTCGAAAATTTCAAAAATATTTTAGTGTTTTTGGAAGTGATCTCAATAGTAAAAAATAAAAATAATATTAACAGTTGATTTTTTTAAATAATAATGTTTAGATTTTTAATTACCAATCCAACTATTTCCTCTGTTTTTATACATATTCCATAATTCTTCATGAAACCGAAATTCATTATAGATTTACCACACAATAAACAACATTTTCATTTATGCAGAAAAGTATTAATGGTTAAATGTGTTTATTAAATTTATTTGACATGCATATTATATATCTGGTAAATAACTCTTCGAAAGATCTTTATACCCGACAGTGAAATCAAAATCTTTGAGTTTTCACAATCCGAAAAGACTATATGTTAATAAACTATATTATTCTGATTTAAAAATTTTCAATTTTTAAAAATTTTATGTGCAGCTTATAACAGTTTCATATGGCTTTGTTTTGATTGAATGAATGCCAGATTTGACAATCTAAAATAGAAATTGAAAAACGATGCAACGATAACCATTTTTTTTTAAATTACGGTTATTCATTGAATCTCAAATAATCCGTCTTCCAAAAAATAATTTAAAATATGTAGAATTTTATCCTTATAGTAAATAGATGAAGAAGCATTTATCTGTTTCTTTCGTAAGAGTTACGGGAAAAGAATATTTATTTACGATGAAATGGCAATTGTTAAAGAATAAGTGGAAAATCGGAACCACAGAGAGAGAGAGGTAGAAAATTCTTTTCTCCTTCTCTGTGATCAAACTGCATTGGAGTTTGAAACTTATTGCGGGCGTGCGAATTTTCTGTTATGAAAACATTGAAATCTCACTAAATTCTAACGTCAGTGTTTTTATAACAATCAGAATTTAAAAAGCGCACATCTTTATTTTATCATATAATGTTTTATGCGAAGTAAGAAAGATTTAAAATAAGAATTTCCATAGACTAGAAATGATAATTATACGAGAAACTGATCTTCAAAGTATGTGTTTGAATGTTATTGTTCAGTATATACAATACTTAAGTAAACCTAATAAATCAACAGAAATATATGTAGAATTTTTACGTAAGTACATTTCATTGGTTTTCTTGATTTTACTCGTGCATTTTTATCTATCAATACAACTTTTTGTCTTTATATCTCGTGAGATATTTACTCATAGACGTTCATTCCAATTAACCATTTCTAATAAAAATTTACTTTTTAGAATAATTCGAAACTGAGTTTTTTAAGGATATTATCACTGTCTAGAATAAATTCAGACAGATTAATAAGTTCAGTATCATAATTCATTCTTATAGCGCAGCTAAAGAATTTCAATTCAATTTGTGAAAAGATCATTATGCATGCATTGCTGAAATGTGAAAAAGTATGTCAAACAGTTATTATTTCGTATTTAAAATTAGGTTTGTAAATATTTTTATATGAATATTTAAATGATGATCAAATTATGACCTGCATTCAATGATCTCAGTTATTCTCTGGTAAAAGAACAACAACTACCACTAAAGAAAAGAGCTTTATATATTCTTGCCAAACTATTACTGTTATTGTATAAGGCAAGGATGAATTTTGCATGAAATCTTTCGTTCTCTAATTTGTATGGATATTTCCAGATATCATTTTCTTGGGCAATTTCAAGATACGGTCTGTATCCTTGTCCTTGGTAGGAAAAAATTTTTAAATCCAGTTTTCATGAGAATTATTTTGCAGATATGAAGAAATTAAGAAAATTTAAACTAGAATAATCAAAGAAATTTATTGTTCATTCAGTTATGATAATATTTATTTATAAGTTAAAAGCTTTTAAGATTAATTATACTATGAAAGGTTTGGAGATGAACATTTTATTAAGAGGTACACAATTTTCCTCTTGAGAAAACATTATTTAAAGAGGAACACTAAGTTCTGCAATGAGAGGGGGGGGTTGTGTTGTATGCTGCATCATGCCGAACCCTTATTGAAACTGGCAATTGAATTATTAATTATGAATCAATTACAAGCCATTTGAGACAAAAAAAAAACTTTTTTTTTTGTGAAGTAAATTAAAAAGATATTTCTAGCTGTGCTACTTTTTACAAAACCTGATGGATTTAATTAAAATAAGAAATAACATGTACAAAGAGAACTAAGCATTCTTTCTTTCAATTTTGAAATACTATTGAACAATTAAAGCTTGTATCTCAATATTTATTTGTCTATTTGGACAGTATGTCTGAAAATTCATGAAAGGCTAAAATTTTATTCAAAGAATTGAGGGGTTTGCTGTAAAAAGGAGGTAGCTCCAATTATTCAAGCTTGCATAAAGCTTTAAAAAATGCTTGGAAATTCAATATTCTAAGTTGTGTGATGATTTTCCTTTCAATCAATCTTCTTAATTGTTCCTACATATTATGACAGTATTTCCACTCAAAAATATATTTTCCAGATGATGTGGCACATTTTGGAATGTTGGACCTACCTCTTTCTTGCAACAAAATATAATCTGTCTACCTCTATGAACAATATTTCAGAATAAAAATGCAATTTACTATAATATTATTTTATTTAAAGTAAACTAACAAAATATAGATAAAATGTACATACAACTTTGCGTTAAAAAAATTATATTCCTATTAATCACCATTATGCTGTAATGTCAAGCTCATTTGCTGCATTGTTGGGTTGTAGAATCACATATCATTTTGTGGAACATGTTTGCGAACTAGTTCCATTACATCTTTATATTTTGCACTCTTGAGTAGAAGAATCTGCAGTAGAAAGTGGCAATAGCTCCAGGAGTTACCTTTATATTGCAAAAAACTAATGAGACAAACAGCTGCATTTCTTGAAAAACATAAGAGCTAACGATTGGAAAGAAACGTTTTTCTTCTGGCATCAAAGAAATGTTTTATTTTTTTACCACATGATAGTATATATATTTCCAAATTCTTCTAAATTGGAGCTACATCCTTTTTGCAGCAAACCCTTCAATTTTAATGAAAATTAAACACAATATATCAATTTCCAGTATTAAAAGAAATAATCTCTAGTAAGTTTATAATGCAATATTTTATTTTTAATTTTTTTCAGAGAAGAGTTATTCTGATAGATTATACAATTTACTGGAAAGAAAATGCTTATTTCCAGAAAAGTATATAGAATGGCTTCTTACTCCACATTGGAAAAATGTATCATTACCTACTTGTATTGATTATCCTATAAATAATATTATTAGTAAATTGCAAGTTATGGGACATGTGAGTAATTTTAAAATATCTTTTTATTTTTATTTTTAATGTAATATTTCTTTATGTGCAAAATGGAAACTTAAATTAAAATGAGCTATTATATATCAGAACGTGGTCTTTTTTTTTTTTTTTTTTTTTTTACTATCTGATATATTTAGTGTAGAGAAAGTATAGTAGTTGTCAAAAAATTTGAACTCGAGTATTTTGATGAATCTTTATATTTTAGACCTCCCTAAGCTTTAAAAAAAAAAAAAAATGTCTGTCTGTGAAAAAGATAACTCAAACATGCTTTTAGCTACATGATTGAAATTTGATAGTTTGTGCATCAAATTAGCAGATTCTATCAAATTCCGAGTTAAGTCTGTTCAGACGAAGTCCATCTCTTCGAGTATACAAGTTAACACAATAACTATAATATTAAGAGAGCAGGATAGATAAAATGCAGTACACACATTTAACATCTATAGTGTAGACACCTCTCAAATTTTGCAATGAATCTAACTGGGTTGACTATCTGTCTGTACTTTCAGAAGCAAGTAAATGCGATAATTCAAAAATACAATTACTTAAATATATCAAATTTGTATTTAGATTTTGTAACTACAAGTGTAGTTCTGTGTAAAATTTTTATTTCAGTCAATTGAGAAAAACATTAACACAATTCAAATAAAAAAACACAATTCAATTTTTAAACTAAAACGCAATTTCAAATTTTGGACACTATTAACGGAATGCTACCAATTAATCAATTGTCAATAATCTCTTCAAGGATTACATGATAGATTCAGTGAAAATGCAAAATTCACACCGAAAATATTTCATAACTGTTGTATACCAATACCATATATGGTCTTCTCTGGCATGGCAAGTTTATTAGAGAGTACGTGAGAAAGCTTTTGGGAGACCACTCCTGCAGGCTTAAATTATTTATTTTTTACTTAGAATGATGATTTATGAGTATGATTTTAAAGTTATTCATTTTATTGCCAATTTTACTTTGTCATAATTTGATAATTCATATTTATAATTGTAATGTTTTTTAATAATTATTTTATTTATTAATATTTATTTTAATAATTATTTTCAGGTGAATTTAACCTTAATTGCTAATTAGAAGTCATTATTCTTCATAAGTTTTTTGAAATTTTTATTGTATTTAATACCACCTGCCTTTGATGATTAGCTAGTTAGAATATTAATTGTGTTTAAGTTAACTCTTCCAAAATGTTAATCATAAAAGCAGCCATAAACTAATGGCCATGTCCATGAAATCATGAATATAGTACATTATAGATTTAATGCATTGGTCCAAATCATTTAATGCATAATACAAAGAAAATGAAATAATTATTCCTTCTTGTATCCCATCAGTAATGCTTCATTTCTTGGCAGATTATAAGGAAATCCTTCAGGCTTATCAAATCAAATGACATACTAAAGTGGCCAGTGAATTTATTAGGATTTTTGTTGAAACATCTGATGATCATAGAAAAGTTACAAAGTATCTTACAGAAAATAAATTTAAGTATTATATTATTTGTAATAAAGCAATTAAGATT
Organism: Argiope aurantia; assembly: GCA_026543865.1. NCBI lineage: Eukaryota > Metazoa > Arthropoda > Arachnida > Araneae > Araneidae > Argiope > Argiope aurantia. Next base: position 1,401,747 of record JAPMOR010095361.1, on the reverse strand, counting down.
GCAATTTAAAAAATTATAATTGAAAGATTTTCTTTAGATACTTTTGTGAGTGAAACGAAACAGAACTTCAAGAACTCCGCTATAGAGTTAATCAGGTCAATCAGTTAAAGAAATATAAAACTAAAACCCCACTGACAGTATTCTAAATTCATTTCCTTCCTTCTGAAAATTTTAAGAACATTTATCAATTTGACACTCAACAAATGTTACAATTGTCAGCTTTGGCATCATGGTGCTAAGGCCCCTCCTGTTTGTTTCAAGTCCCTCCCCCCCCTTTTTTTTTATTAATTTCTTTGATTTATACTCTTCAACTATGCAATCCTTTAACCCAATAAGCCTTTTCTAGGCTCAGTTCTTTGTTGATTCTGCTTTCCTCTGATTCCCGAATTCAACATTTTTATTCTATCTTAAATATTAATTTCCTTTTCTGTTCTTCCACCACTGATATTTAAGCAGTGGTAACACATTCAATTCAGAAATTGAAAGTGCTAATATGAATCAAGTTCAAATCAATAAATCATGTTCAAACTGATGATGAATGAATCCTCATCAGTTTTCATAAATGAAAAAATTATGTAAATTTGGAAATAATAGATAAAAATATCAAAGCTTCCTACCCTACCTACCTCCCCTCACAAACTTCCATCTTTACCCAATGAGCTTAATAAAGCTTATACAAAAATGAATATCAAACTTGACATGCTATAAATGATCTGCAATGTTCATAGTTTTTTTACATATAATAATTATTAACAATTGGTCCCTTATAAAATTTTCATCTATAAGTTTTAAAAAATTCCCTACATACTTTTTTTTTTTTTGAAGAGTGACCTCTGTCAAGAGTAAATGTACTTCTGTCAAGACAACAAAGATTGAAACTAAACTCATAATTATTCAAAGAGAAAGACAGAAGAAAAAAAAGAGAAAAAGAAAGAAAACCGAAAGAAAAAACAGTGATTTTGGATTGAAGTAAGAAAAAAAATGTGATCTCTCTAAGATAAATCTACTCTGATTGCAGCTCCAGTGCCTGAAAATTCAAAGTGAGAAAAGGATTGTTTTCAGTTTTCAAACAGTTTATCAGGTGCGCATGTACAACTGATCGTGTAGTCTACGATGCTTTCATTCACTACACGACAAATCAACCTAGTCTACGGTTCTCATGATTCATCTTTTTTCCCTCCCTATTTTTGTACTTTTAGACTGAAAAGATAAGCAAAAATCATTAATCCTTTTAGAATAAAGAACTGAGGAAATTTGATTTAAAAAATGAAAACATAACATCAAACTAAAATAATTACAGGAGCTGTTCGCCCCGCAAGAGCAAATTGCCCATGCATTTAGGCTATGTAATTAAGTATTTTCTTTAGCACATGCAATATTTTGCATCAAATTAAAGTCTAAAGATAGTAAAAAATGTGGTCCTTTGAAAACAGAAAGGAAACTAGCTTATTTTGAAATAATTAAATTAATCCGAAGTCTATTTAAAAAAAACATATATTGTTTAGGAAAATGGTAATAAATTTTTAATGTTTAAAATAAGTTATTATTATTTAGTTAAAAGTTTAAAATACATAATAATAAATACTGTTCAATTTTTTTTTAAAGTGTCATTGATTATCAAGTGATATTACTCGAACTGACTGAAATCGTTTAATAATGTTTTGCTTAGTTGATATCTTACTACAATCTGTCATCTAACTTTTTTGCTAATGAGTACCTTAACCTTTTATCTATAGGTGGGATGAACAAACTACATACACATAAAATATCCATAGTTAAAAGATTTAAACATTAAAATAAATAATGAATTGGCATTAAAAATATACTTTTTAAATAGTAAAAAGGAACATATTTTGTTGATAATTGTGTATTCCCATTTGTTCTTGCAATCAAAATATTTTCATTTATCTTTTGGATGCATATTTATTAACTTATTCTTTTTTTTAGGCAATAGTTTCTCTGGATTTGGATAACTCTTCTTGCTCTGTGGATATACTTTCAGCAATAATTTGTTGTGTGCCAAATGTTACGAGCCTAAATTTAAGATCCACTTTTTGTACTGACCGTCTATTATCTCTGATCAGGAAGATGTGTGTTTCTCTACATACACTGAATTTATCAGAATGTAAAAGTATTACAGATGCCGGGATGGCAAACTTATGCAATGCAAATAAAAAAAATAGCGGTTTTGATTCTTTGAAAGTATTAAATATCTTAAAAACTTCAGTTACTCAAAAAGGTGTTATTTTGCTTTTAAAGCATTTGCCATCTATGCAGTGGTTAAGTTATGAAGGTTTGTCTATAATTCTGTACTCCTTACATAAATCAGATGCATATAATAATCCTGCAAGATACAATTTCAGAAATTTTGAGTATAACCAATCACCCGTATGTTTGAAACATGTATTAGAAGTATGGACAGTGATGTGCCCATTCGTTACCAGAGTCTGTATTCAAGATAAAATAGATGAATATGACTTACGATTATGCAAAAAATTCCAATGTCTAAAAAAGTTAAAAATTGTAAGTATTAATTATTTTCCAAGAGAAACTGTGATATCTCCATTTATTACATTAAAAGGTCCTATGTTAACAGAACTAGAAGTTATGCATGCTACGGTTTCAGTTGAACTGATAGTTAAATTGTGTTACAATCTCAAGAAAATATTCTTTTTCAATGTGGCTTTCGAAGACTTTAATTCATCTGATTTAAAGGGTGATGTAAATGTGCTGAACAATTTGACATCATTAACTGTGAAACATTTAAATTTTCAAAGAGATTTTGCTTTTAAATCAATCTTCTTATTAATAAAAGCAAGCAAGAATTTGAATGAGTTGTATATACATTATGTGGAGCATTTTTCAAATTCTTTGGCAGATATTATTTTAGAATTGCCCAAATTGACAGTAGTTGATTTCTGTTTTGTTGATATTGAAATTGCAGCTTTACTACGTTTTTTTACACATGAAAATATCACTAAAATACGAACTGATGGATGCCCAGATATATCAAAAACACAGAAAATCAATGATAATCAATATGCCAGTACATGTGCTTGGGTGATAGACTACAGTGAAATAGGAAGTGAATCAGTGTGGGATTGTTCTGTATGGAGTGGAGAAATTTCTTCATAAATTATTTATATTTTCCATGAATTTGTATATGCATTATTTTCAATTTCTGTATACATGTAAATATTATAAATGCTTACATAAGTTTTTGTCTAAATATATTATTAAATAAATTATATAGTTTATTTAAATGTTTTTTGTTTTGTTTTGTTTATGTATTGGAAATCTGTAAGAGGGAGCATATAAATTGTACAATTCTTAAATAAATCTGTATTTTTAATATTAAGAGGAATTATATCAAAATGTATAACTATGTCGGCTTTTGTGATTAATTGCTTCATCAAGAGTATTTGGTTTACCTCATTTCCTTGAAGTTTAATACAAAGTAAAATTAAATTGTAAAAAACAATTAATGATTTAACCAGCACAAATTTAATTGTATTTCCTTTTTCATGTTACCATAACTTTTATAAAAAATGTATTGACAGAGATTACAATTGCTAGCTGATGTATCGAATGCTATAAAAATATTTTCAAGCATTTATAATATTTTTATTTCAATAAAATATTATAAATACTTGACTACAATTTTCATTAGTTCTGTCTAGTATCATTTGGTCCATTGGCCAATACCCATTCTTTTGTTTTATCTCCATATCTTGAATTATCTGCTGCCAACAAAACTTGGATGCTCCTTTTTTCCTCTCTATCATTGCTATGACATTAACAATTGTTCCTTCTTATTATGATTTGTGTTGATATGACCTGAAGTATCATTCTCTTCATTTTGATGTCTGATCAAATATACTCTGCATATGTTCTTCTATAGTGCATTTCCCTTCAATATAACAGAACTCATTAAGCTTGATTTTCATATACACTGATTAAAAAATTTATGAAAATTAAATGAAACATTGCATAGTAATAAAATCAACATCATTGGATTGCTGTGCATGCACATTATAAGATATGCTTACTCCGTGAAAAAAAAGGGAAGTGAAAATTCTGGCTTAGAATTGATGCTTAATGAAGACAATTTATCATAACTTTTTCATGTACAAAGTATAGAAAAAAGATTCTAATGATCAAAAATTCTAATTATATGATCTAATTTTTAGCATTGTCTATCAGTCTGTTTGTGACAAAAATTCTTTGAAATTTGATGAAAAATAATGATTAAATTTGATATATAATCTATAAAATGAAATTTGTAAATTTCTATCAAATACTGAGTGAAATTCATTCAGAGGAATTTTATCATATCTATAAAATAAATAAGAGCTGGATGTATAAAAACATAATTATCAAATTTCAAACAAAAACTGTCAATGAGTTGACTTTATGTCAATCTCTACTTTCATAAGCATGTAAATGTGACAACTCAAAAACACAGTGAATTGTATATTTCTTATAAAATTTGGTATGCGATTTTGTGACTGAATTGTTGCTTTGGGTCAAATTTTGGCTTTCATTAGGTGGAAATAAATTAGATTTTTTTTTATCTCTTTCTAAATGTCAGAGATTGCACAATATATTAGTAAAAATGCTCAATTCACCTCAGAGATAAATATTTCATAACTATTGTTTGCCAGTGCAATTTATTTGCAGCCATATCGAAGTTCCATAATTTTATGTGAGAGAGGGGATAAATCTCTTATTGAAAAGTATGCCATCAAAAACATAACTTGTAAAAAAACCAAGTCTCGCTACTCAGTTCTATCATAAAAAGTTGCGAGATCCATGTAATACCAAGTTGGTTAATTTATTCAGTTCATACTTAAGGGTCCTTCTGTCTTAAGTTATTATGTAATTAGCTAACCTAAAAACCTCTTATAATGACCATATCAATATTAAAAATCTTTTATGGTTTAAATAAATAGATTGACTTGGCCATCGCATGAAAACACAATGTATCTTTACATTAAATTAGATTACATTAACATGTTAAATATTTTTAATATTGATATGGTCACTATAAGATGTCGTTAGGTTAGCTAATTACGTAATAACTTAAGACAGAAGGACCCTTAAGTATGAACTGAATAAATTAACCGACTTGGTATTACATGGATCTCGCAACTTTTTACAATAGAAGAACTGAGTTGTGAGATTTGGTTTTTTTACAAGTTATGTATTTGATGGCATCTCATTTTTTTTTTTTGATAGTCCTTTTCTTATTTTTGTATATAGTCTTCCTCTTTTTCTTTTAAGGTACTATTTCTTGAGCTTCAGCTACAATCTTTCTCAAAGCCCACTCCCTGTCTCTGTGGGTTTTTCTCGTAAGCTTTGATGTTACAATTTTTGACTAGTCTGAACGGTAAATGCTTCTTAGTCTGTTGTATTCACAAATTGAAGATTCCTGCGCTTTAATACTTCCAAAGTCGACTTTTATTAGATGTAAGCTGTCCAGATTTGTAACTCTCGAAAGTGCCACGTAAGCTTGACCGGATTACAGCATAGGCTATACATATGGGAAACTCTTCGCGATGAACATAGCTCTATTAATAATTTCAAATTTAGTTTTGACCGGACTAAGCTCGTAAACATGTTCTTTATTAAATGCAATGTATATTTTCTTAATTATTTTTGTATTTTCAGGATCAACCTTTACTCTTTGCACTATACCGATAGAACCATTAACTAAACCAAGACTCACGTCAATATTTCGCCTTAACATGACTTTTGCTCCTATTTTTACAATTATGTTCTCTTCCAGGCCTGCAGTCATTGAAGCATCGTCTTCATTTTTTTTATGCATTCACGAGTTCTTTTTGTTAGGTATCTAGGGCAATCTATGCTATCTACAGCCGTAAGTTTTATTTCGGGATGTGGAAGAGATTTAAGCATTGCAGTATTTAATTGCTGATACATGTTTTTTGTAGGTAATAAGCAAACGGTATCATCAGGAAGTTTCGAGAGGTGTTCAATTAATCTGTTTTCATTTGAATTGGATTTGAGAGTTATTAATCTAGTCGGGAGTAAGTCGCGGTCTTTTTGTGTAGTCACACCTAATCTTATTCTATTTAGCATTTCAACAAAGTCAGAATCATTGAGCTGTCGCACGTTAATTGTCAGTTCATCGTATATGAACAGTTCAATCCACAGATTCGGTATACTGAGGGAACCTAACAACTTGTTAGTTTCAGCAGTTGATAGTTTTTCAAAAGATGACTTTCCTCTTACCGGCGGAAGCTGTAAGAGATCTCCGAAAACTACAAGAAGTTTTTTTTCCAAACCACCCATTCTGATCGTCGCTTGTGTCGAATATTTCAGATAAACGTAAATGAATATATGTTAAAGTAACATTGGATATCATCGACACTTCGTCTATGATAAACAACACTACTTCTTTCAAATCTGATCTCGGAGCATTTCATCAGAAAGTGACTTGTACTTCGGTGTTTGCTTGTGTTCTACAGGCAGCTGCAGCAGTCTATGTATAGTCAATCCATTCGCATTGAATGCAGCTATTCCTGTTGGAGTACTAACTGCCACTTTTTTGTTTAAATACGTCTTAACCCAAATTTTCAGAGTTTTTATTAAAAAGCTCTTTTCAGTTCCATTCACAAAACAGCGTAAAACGTCAGCGTTATTATCAGTTGTGTCCATTTTATTTGTGATCATATCGAAGACTTTTTTTAATCGGCATTAAGTTTCACGATCATACTTTGAAGATCAATTTGCTCTTCTTCTACCAGATTGATTCTCTGAAAGTCACCCATTGCGTTTGCAGCTTCCACAGTTTCAAATTGAATTATTTCAAATTTGATATTGTTACAAACCTGTAATTTTGCTTCCCAGCGCAAATAGTGTCATCATAAGAAAGACCGTTTTACAGTAATTTGTATTAGATGCTGTCGGATGCCGAGCCAGTGATCCCAGAGCTTGGTGATAAACTTGGCGACAAATTTGCCGACAAAATGGATAGTGCTCGAAACTTCCAGAAATTTATCGATCCGTCCATTATTTCACGCATATTTTGGTTTTTCCTTGATTTGTACACTATACACTAATTGTATTCTAAATTTGAAGCTTCTATGTCTGCTAGAAGTGCCTTAGAGTTTTGATGATCGGTCAGTCAGTGACAAAATTCACAAACTTTGACTAGTTATAATTCTTAAACTTCTGGTTCAAATTTAATGAAATTTGAAATATACCGTGTTTATATAATGCCTGCTTTGTTACTGAAAATTCAGGCTTCTAGTTTTATCCACAACGAAGTTATAAGGGGTCGAAAAGGGCCTGAACTGCTTCGAAAAAAGGATGGTACGGCCGTGCCACTTGTTTTTGCTCGACTTGGCGGGAGCACTGCTGTGCCCCCAGATACAAGAAACTTTTGGCCAGACCATTCTGGTTGGTTTTAACGGTAACAAATAAAATGTAAATAGAAGATTTGGTAAAACAATGAAATTGTTTTAATTAATTAGAACTGTCCAAATTCAAGAAAAATTTGTAGTTTGTTCCATTTAAAAAATTTTTTTATTGAAATGGTGTAATTTTTTTTTTTTTTTTAGTATTTTCAGAATGCTAAGACTGCTTAATTTTCAATTAAAATTTCAGAAGAAAATGGTGGTGTACATTATCATTCTCAAAGGTATATGTATGCTAAATTTGGTTGATATAGATCAATTTCGCTTCTAGAGCACCAACACATACACATTCATTTTTATTATTTGTAGTGTGTAGCTGTATGACTTGTTTCACTATTAACTAAGATTAAGTGATAATAAGTTTAAGTATGCTATTTCCTATGTTCTTTTTCGACTAATACTTTCATTATTTGTTTCTTGAGTATATGAGATGAATAGGAAAAACGATAACAGTGTTTCTTGCCATCATACAATCAAAAACCTATTGATTTTAATTCAAAAAGAAATATTGGGTTTATAAAATTTCTAATGTATTTCTATGCAAATAATAAATTTCAAAATTTCCCAAAAATATGAAGATTTTTCTCATTCCAAAGCCAAAAAAATTGCATGAAAAGTTCAGGGGTTTGCTACATGAATGTAATGCATTCATGCAGCAAACCCCTGAAGATAGAAAATTATAGTTATTTCTCACAATTGGTTGGAAACATTAAAATTTTTAAGAATTTGATGTATAAATTTAAAAAATATATATTTTTAACCTAAAAAAATAATTGGTCTTGAATTTTAGCCCACTTTGGTTATAGCATCCAAGAATGAAGCTTTCTATCCAGCTTCCTTACACAACTGTCACATTTTACAATATTTTAATTTATTTTCCTCCTCAGCTTAAGAAAAATGACTTTATTTTAAACCATAAAAATGTGTGTTTTAGCTAAAGTTTCATTAAAATTTTCACATGGGTTTACAATGAAATGTGTAACAGTTTATATATATAAAAAAGTTTTAAAAGAATTTATCCACAATTTAAAATATTATGAAAAAAATATATATGTAAAAAGTATAAGGATTAATCATCCATTTTTATTATTCCAGAATATTAAAAATACTGCTAAAGATTATCAAATATTACCAATAGTAAATTTGATTTATTGTTGTACTTGAAAAAAGAGAATCAAGATCAAGAAAACAATATTGTATTACTTCCTCTAAATTATGATTGCTGATATCTCCAAAGATAAATATCAAAATAAAAATCAGTTTTTTTAAAATAAAATCTGTGTTATATGTGTATTTAATGATAAAATAAATCAAAAGTATGTTTCAGAATTAATGTCCAAAAATAATCCCCCCCCCCTGCTTGTTTCTGTTATGATATGTAAGATGCATGGCTAATGGGGGGGGAGGATTGAAAGTTTGAATTCCATGAATGTTATAAAAAGTATTTTTAGGAACAATACTTAAAAATAAATTGTTCAAATCAATTTCCCATCATTGAAAAAAATTTCTGCATAATGCATATTTGAGCAACCATGTTTGTTTTTCCTGACATTTTGCTCGATTTTCGATTAAATTTTGCAAAAACATTCCTATTCTAAGTTATTCATATCAAATTTGTTAACATTTATCATCAATAAACAGACACATATTTCCTTTTTATTGGCAATTGCTTACTATTTCGATAAATTTCTGAATATATGGATTTCTTTCAAACATAGCAATCATAATATTTTGTTTCTGTGGATATGAGATAAAATATCAATGCATCTTATAGACAGAACAAAGCTAGTAACACATGTATCTATAATATTGAAAAAAAATCAGTTTTAAGGAAGGAAAAGAAAAATCCCTACAGACAGAATAATGAATTTGGCAGTACCTACAAATAATATTACTATTCTTAGGTAATGTTCTTGCAAGTAACATTTTGTTCATAGGAAAAGAAATTGTAAACAATCACTTATTTTTCTTTATACAGTACCTTCAACTAGTCAACATTTCTTTTTAACTGAGATTGGTCCCAAAATAATTAAACTAAAATAGTACTCATTAGTTTCGTTTGATAAGACTTTTGTTTTACTATTTGTAGGGTATCAAAGTCAGGCATTTGAATACTATATCAAATATTGATAACTCAAAGCCCATTGGACTGCTGTGATAGTGAAGGTCTTTGCAAAGCTTTCACTACATTTTTATTCACAAATATATGAGTCCAAAAATGTGAAAAATTATAGATAATGAAATAATTCAATTAGTAAGGATTGACAGAGAGGAACTTGAAAAATAACCAAGTGAGGTCAGTAATGAAATAGCTCAAAGGAAAGATTAAACGCTATTGACACAGCTTTGAAATGCAATAAATGGTAAAAGAATTCCACAAATGCAATACTGACGTTTTTTATGATTTCCTAGGGTTATTTAATAAAATTGATAATATTTCAAGACAAAAATACAATAGCTAAATTAGCTTAATTTTTAAAAAATGTCAGTAAATCAAATATGCATGTCTGTTTCGCATAGGACTAAAAGCACTTCCTATATTACAAAGGATGAACTGCCACTATTTAAATACTATGTATTCTTTTCATTGGGTTCAAAAAAGTATTGCAACTATAAAAATTAAAGAGAAGAAAAGGAAAACATTCAATTTTCTTTTCAAACAATTGAAAATGTTCTATACTTTAATATCTATAAGATAGTCCAATTCTTCTAACTTTCATTGAAAAATGTTTTTGTCATTAAGCTCCATTTGTTGGTTTTACATTAGTAATGTAAATGCTCAGTCAAAATTCTCCAAGTCTTTGGGTATGGAATTTCCAGTTCACAACTGAAGTAAGATGTTGATTTCTGTGGGTTATACTGAAAAGAGTCTCTTAATTCTGCAATTTTTTCAGAAAATCATTTGGGGCTCTAGACATTTGTTTTCATATCAACATAGCCTTTATTTATCTGTTTCATAGTTTCTTAATGCTTGCCCATTTCAGTAAAACAAGTAGAGATTTGGCACATTCTAGATAAAATACCTACTGTGTCTTAATTATTTTAAGATAAGAAAGATAGAAAATAATCTCTTTCATTTGACATTTTAATCTTGACAGTGAATTTGCACCTTATCAGATGGCTCATATGGAAAAATACAAATATATATATATATAAATTTAATATCAGCTTCTTCTCCCTTATCCCTTTCAAAAAACAATGAAGACATAATGTCTCTTTATAGAAAAGTTCAGAAAATTCTGTTACGTTTTTTTAACACATAAGTGGTAGCTTCTGTTTTAGTGCCTAGCAATTAATTCAGGGTGTGTGTGTGTTTTCTATGTCACAAATGAATAATAATTGGATCATAAACTACATGTTTCATTTATTTACTAGCCACCTCTGGCGACCTGCTGATTGGCCAGGCATAATGATCATTAAAATGTTTATTTAAATATTATGTAACTTGGTTTTATGGTTTATTTAACAATATATTTTTAAGTTTACAATTTTGATAGATATATAATGCACACTACTTTAATAAACCGCTGTTCTGCTCGTTTTTACTATGCATTTCCCTTATTTTCTGTCGCTCTACAAAAATTAGTAAATACATTTAATACATTTTGCATTTCTAGCCTTTTAACAATACAACCTAATTCTGAAAATTGAAGTGTATAAAATTTGGCATTTTTCTTCATGTTGATGTATTTTAAATATAATATTTTTTCAGATTCTTCCCACAATTAGTTAAATACATTGCATGCTTTGCTGAAATTTGTTTTGATAATATTGATTTATGTAAAGAAAGACAATTTGCATTGTAAAACAAAAATGAAAAAATATCTACAAATGTAACAGTACATTTTATCAATAACTTTGGTATTCTTCCAGAATTCTTATGTTTTTGTGTAATCTTTCTTGATATGTTTAATATTGGTTCAGAAATTCATGTTGAAAAATGTACTTAAAATATTTTTTTGTTGATTAAATGAGAAAAAATATTTACATGGCAAAAAAATCACTACTATTAAAAAAAGCCAATTTTTTTGAATATTAGGTTGATATAAAAATCGATTTTATACCATAATACTTTCGGAAATTATTGCAACAAAACTCAAAAATTTAATTTTCAATTAAAATTTTAAAAACAAATCGTTTCAGAGTACACATTTCTAATTTCCAAAATACAAATGTCTTGTCACTTGGTAGTTTTAGATAAATATTCTGACTTGTGGAGCATCAACACACAGATTACACCTTCAAATATAATATTAGTAGAAATTGTCTCTGGCGAACAGCTGGTTAGCCAGGAATGCTGTTTATATTTCATTTCAAAAAATCGTTTAGATATAATAACTCCACGATGCTGCGAAATTGTCAGACAATAAAGACGTGTTACTTTAATGGTCTTGCATACTCTGTTCACTGTATATATGAACTTTTCTAATGGAGACCAGAACCATAACATCATACCGCTATTAAAAATTTAAATCTATCATTTAATTTTTAATATACAGTGATTTCACTTTTTTGTTCATCTTGTAAATTATACCAATATTAAATAAAATCATCCTTTTTTAGTTCACAATGATGGAAGAAGATTATGCGATTAATTATTTGAGAGAACAATGAAAACGTTTTGAATTTGAGGGTAATATTATTAAAAACTAGACAATCAAAAATATTTTTTTTAAAAATTGCTGTATTCAGGAAATTTTTGTATGGCAGTTAAATTGAATCATTGAAAACATAATTTATTGAATTTTAAGATGATATAAAAGTTTTTATGTTGCAATTTTTTTGAAAGGTCTCGCAAAAAAATACTGGAATTTCACTTTTAATTAAAATTTTTTAAAAAAGTGCTCCGAAGCGCACATTTTTATACTCTAAATATATATTTAAAGGGTATATTTAGGGTGTATATATTTATAATATTTATATATATACACATACACACCAGATGTGGTAGCCATATATCAAACAGTCAAGCTTATAGAGCACCAACCCACACATTTATCTTTACTATAGTGTGTATATTATATATATATAGTCGAATTATATTAAAGACCTAGAAGCATTTATGAATGTTCTATTAAGTATATTAAAGGACTCGATAAAAGATAGATGGGGGAAATTCCCAATCGATAAGAATGTCATTAGATTGATTACTTTGTGTTTGGCACTGATTTTTTTTTTTTCTTTTTCTGTTAATCTATCTCGATTTGTTTCAAACTGACTTCAGCAATTAGTTTTCATTTGATTGCTTATGCACATCACTGAAGGAAAACAAAACTGTTAATATAACTATATATCTAAAGTGTATTAAAAATAATATTTTATATATTTCTTAAGCATTCTGTTCATGTGCAAGAGATTTTTTACAATAACTTTCGTTATTTAATCTGTGACAACCTTATCTGAGATATTCTTAAAAAAATAATAATCGATCTAGACGGGCACATCTTCTAATGAATTTTAAAAGCTAAATATCAAAATATGAGGGTTATTTTATTTCTCCTGTATTATAAATTTAATTACTTTTAACATAACTAATGAATATAAGCTGAGAGTGTCTTTTCTTCAAAAACTTACCTAAAATTCAAAACTCCTATATAAACAAAATCGAAATTTTAAAAATTTCTCTAATTTTCAAACATGTAACTATGAGGGTGAAAATATTGCCAAGCAGGTAAAAGGGATAGAAATTTTTAAATCAACTCACTATAAAATAAGTCACCAGCCATCAACGAGTTTTGATAAGAATAACTATCCGAAACTAGCACATTTCTATCCCCCATCCAATAGTAGTTTTTTTTATACATGTTCCATTTGTGTAAACATATTTTCTGTGCCATGTTTTTTTTATTTCATTTATATATTTATTTTTTGCATTTGAAAGATGAGTGATAAAAGAAATTTTTTTTTGCTGCAAATTTCACATTGAAGGTGATCACATTTGTGGAAAATTGCAACAGCAATGCAGTTTATCATTTCTCCCTAAATCGTCCTTCCGATGCAACAAACCAGTAAATAATAAACAAATTTACTAATCTGAAATTTAGTTTCAAAAGTACATCAAATTTTAATGAAAAGAATAATTTTAAATGAAATGAGCTAATTTTTTCCCAAGAAATATAAAATACAGAATTAAAGTGCCACATCTGGCAATATTTAGTGATTTATTGCTTGCACACTGTTATGGGAAAATTGCCTACATAGTTTGCAGATCCATTTATAAGCCAATTTTCTAGTTTAGCTTTAGAAAAAGTTGCACAAATTTTTTGACTTGTACATATTTCTTTCATTTGACATATCTTTTAGTAGTGTGATGCTCATCTACTTGCAATGTAAAAACTTATTAAATTTATTTAAAACATTTAAAAAAAAATTAAATGTTATTGTTTTAATCAACTTTTAAGGCATGCCCAAATCCCTACAATCTTCAAATAGATTGAAAAATTATACACAATATTACTAAATTTCACATTTAAATAAACATAAAAGCAATTATAATGTTTTATCCTTTAGAATAATTCTTATTTGAAAGTGATGTGAACTTAAAACAGAAAATACAATTCAGTCAACATTTTATTGCTACATCTCGAGCAAAAAATCCAAATAAAATTATAATAAAAATTATTCTAAATAACATATTAACAGTAAACAGTGGAAGGAGGGAAGATTTTAATAGTATCCCTCATTTTATTTTTAACAATGTAACAATATTTTTACAACAATAAAAATACAAAGCTTTTTACAACTCATTTTAGTAACCAGAAAACTAAAATAATTCCTTTCACAACTTTTACATTGAATGTAAGTGGAATCAGTTACAAACAAGAATGCTTAAGTACTGCCTGTATAAAAACTTATTTTCATATACAACAATATCATGCTCATCATTTCCCCATCAGTGGCAGAATAAATACATCATGAATATTTGTAGAATTAATTTATAAAGGGGTTTTTCCCCCTTCTGTTTATTGTTAACCTAGCTGAAACATTAGGAAAACAAGATTATACTCTGCTAAAATACTTAAAATACGGTTCGCTGAGCTAAAGAAAATCACTGAGCTTTGTCTAAGCAACTATTAACATGATTCTCAAGTGATTGAACATCTTTGAATCCAAACTGGCACAAAGGACATGTAAGCATAGCCACCTCCTATTGAATACAAATTGAATATATTTAAAAATGAAAAAGAAACATTTATATAAAAAATAACATTAATTTTTTGCAACATTCTTTCAAAATTTTGCAAAACATTTTAAATATATTGCATATTATTTAAAATATTCATGTTCATAAAATCCTAATTGTGCAATTCATTACTAAATTACAATTTTGTCATTCTGCAGATTAAGGTATTTTTGAAATTATTTCTCCTTTTTTATGAATAAATAATTAATTGGCTTAAAGTAGCTAATTTTCTTTCTATTAATTTTCTTTTAATTAAAAAAAATATGGTAATATAAAGTATACATACACCAACAGAAATTTTTGGAATTATTTACAAAACTGATCATGGAGGGATGCTAAAGGTCTGCACAAAAAAAAAGTCACTTCCATTATTTAAATTCATTAAACCCAATAGGGTAATTTTTTCTTGAATTTTAAAAATATGTGACTCATGACAGTATCTACAGTAGCATACC
This sequence comes from Argiope aurantia, assembly GCA_026543865.1. NCBI lineage: Eukaryota > Metazoa > Arthropoda > Arachnida > Araneae > Araneidae > Argiope > Argiope aurantia. The sequence continues at coordinate 1,386,667 of JAPMOR010095361.1, read as the reverse complement.
AGATGGCTAAAAGTTACATCAGTTCTTTAAAATTGTCTACCATTTGGAATCACCAAACTATAATTTTTCTTCCAATTTTGAAATTAAAAATAATAAACAACTAGACGTTTATGCTGCAAAATCACATAACTTAATCAGATAACTCAGACATAAAATCACATAACTTAAATTCACATAACAATTTATATGTGTTATATCACATTTTACTGACATGTAAGATTATTTTAATTATTGCAAACTCGATGAATAAAAACATTTGTAAATAAAAAAAATATTAATGTCACACTTTTTAAATAGACATATATAAAAAAATAAATCTCTAAAACAATCATACAAAGATTTAAAAAATTAAATATCTCAGGTGAGCATTTAACTTTTTTTTTCATAACACAGAATTTATATTTCCATAATATCTAAGAAATTTATCGAATTGCTCAGATATTAGCACCTATGCAAGTTAGAAATAATACAATTTCTTCAAATAAAACCAAAGAAAAAAAATTTCATCCAAGCCTTATTGAAATATAATTGTTTTGAGTTTAAAATGCCATGTCACTCCATCCCCTTTGAAGCTCAATTATTTCTTCAATTGTCTCAATTTCCCTGCTCTTTAAATTAAAAAAAAAAAAAAAAAGTACTTACTTGACGGCTAGAACCTTGTCTCCGACGTCCTTTGGCTCTTGCTGCTGCATCTGCATGGGCATTGCCAGCACCACTGAAGGGGGGAAAAAACAATCAAAACTAAAAACAATGTATAAACATCATTTTAAAAGTGTTAAAATTACTTTTTTTTTCCAAAAATATTTTGGGAAACACCACCAAAATATTTCATATTTTTTCATTAAAATTCTAATTAAACTTTTTAAAAATAGTTTCAAGATAATGAGCCCTTCCTTCAAAATATATTGGTACCAAATTTGGTACTTTAAAAATTGTTCTTCAATGTGCCAATAAAAGACAAGCAACAGATGCAAATAGGCATTAAATATGCATCAGTAGTTATAAAGATGGTTCTTTCTTAAACCACCTTCCAAGATATCTTGCAAAATTGTTTTCAGATTTTATCAAAACAACTTGCTCAGTAAATTTAATGAAGTATAACTACTGAAAAATGGCTTAAATAAGAAATATAAACAATTGTTTGCATGAAAATTTTGATATATTAGAAAAATATGCAAGCAATATGCATTCCATTAATTTTATTTTTTTTAAAGAAAATTTAATTTAACATGTCAAAAATCAGTTAATCCTCTAAAAAATAACCATAAATACAAAATTATGTTGAAAATGTAAAATACTTTATCATACATAGTAACACTAAACACAGTTAAATATTAATAACTAACCCTCTTCTTTATAAAACAAATAGAAAATTTCATTCCATGCATTATTCTGTTCTTTGAAAGAAAGAATATATTTTTCTAGTCATGGAGCCACTTGATATCCATTTCAATTGAATATGGAGATTACTGATTTCCATGATTACAGTGAGAAACCTTAACACACTCTGGGGAATTAATGATTATATTATCTTCTACTCACTATATTATCTTCTTTCTTTTTAATCACAATATGTCAAACACACACATTTTCGAAAAAATTTATGATTTTTTCCTTTTGTAGATTGGATTTTTATTGTCATGTCTTAGTAAAATACATAGGTTATTTTGGTTTAAGAAAATTAGTTTCAGTTTAATTTAATTGAGTTTAGCTAGAAACCTAGTTTCAGTTTTATACTTTTTTATATGAAAAATACTTTTGCATGGAATACTATAATACACAAAATTCCTTTATTTGTAATTATGTTTCAAATTTCATGAAATTATTTTTTCCATAAGCTATTAATAATTTTAAATATTAATTAATTATAAATATTCTTAAATGTCAATGTCTGTAATATTTTAATTCGATAGGAATAGCAACAATAAACATAATTTATACTATATATATGAAAATATAGTTTTTAATGAATTAAAAATTAACTATTTAATTTCTACAAAACATTTATCTAAATCTTCCTTATATTTAACAATACTTGTCACTATAAATCTATTTAGTTTGAATATTATGCAAAACTATATCAATTCCAATGCTAAGTATTTTTGCTCAAAATGAAAAATAAATAAATAATAATAATAATAAAAATTAATCAGTTTCAGTTAAACTTGACACATTACCAACCACCATGATTATATGAATTACAAAGAATCCAGAGCACATTACACAGGTAAGATCAAATTTGAGAATATTATTGCTCAAACTTCAAGAATGGCAAGCTCTAACAACTTCAAATTAATTCATTGAAGATTAGGTACCGACAATGGAGATTTGCTCATGCATCAACATGGCAGCTTGTACTACGCATAAACAATGTTTTAAATTTATAATAAACTAACACTCCATCAGATTGAGGACGATGTCAGATATAGGGATGACAGGCTTCATATAATAGTTGGTTCTAGCTTTCCAGATGGATAAAGAAATAGTATGGGATCAAGTTACTTCTACTCTGATGATACGATGCCACTTTTACCATAAAGTGATACACCATGGCCAATGATTACCATTAGTGAACCATAGTTCATGCATCAATGCTGTTGTGAGAAATGTTTAGATTCCCCTGAATGTTTTTGGTAAGGTGGGATTAGTTTAGTTATATTAATGCTCCATTTGGAAGCAACACAATGACTATGTCAGGAAGGATCTCATAATTCTGAACTTTAGTTAAATAACAAGGACAACACCTAAGCTGGAACCTCTAATCCAAATTTTGACACATCAGTGGGTGAACATATGGCCCTTGAAAACAAATTTAACATGCACCAGTCCTGTGTATGTGATGGATGTTTAGTGGAATCGAGCTTGGCAAGATGGGGGGGAGGGGGTAATTCCTTTGCAGCTATAAAAAAATTAGTTATTACATGAAATTTTCCTGATGTTTCATGATATTTTTGAGTTGCATTTAAAAAAAAACTATTCAATAGTGCATATTTCTGTACTATAAACTATTTAGAATTCCACATTCATTTATATAATGTAAATATAAAAATAGCTACCACACAATTATGATAAATAAAATAGGCAAATGTAATGAATTACCAGCTAGAGCAGAAAGATACTGCAGTTTGGAGATCACTAAGTTCTTGAGTCAATCTCTGAATATTTTTCTGAGAAGCTTCCTTCTCATTATTTAAGTCTGTCTTGTAGACATCCAACTGAAAGAGTAAATGGAGAAAGAAATAATTTATAATATATAAGAAAAGCAAATTTGGGACTGACATATTTTATTAATTTCTTGGACATAAAATTCTTTAAATAAAGATGCTTTAGAATAAAATTTAAAAAAATTATATTGAATATAAAATATCTATATTTCAGACTTCTTTAAAAGCCAAAACAATTATTAGCATAAAATATACTTGTACTTACACCGTTAAATGTGAAATATATCACAAATACATTTCAATACAGTAATCTGAGTAGAAAATTGCTATGTGCAGACATTTTGCCTTTTTTTTTCTTTAGACAGATAATTATATAAAAAAATGGGGGGAGGGGGGAATCAAGAAGCAAAAATTTTGATTAAAATTTGTTAATTATTTATTTATTGTAGCTGTTAAATTTTCTTTCATTTTTGAAATTTATATATTGTAACAAATATACAAATAAAACTTTCCAAATGCTGAAAAAACAATCATTGTTTTTACAATAATTATATTATTTTCAAAGTTGTTTAATTTTATTTGTCAATTCCTATAACTTATTATAACTGCATTATCTCAATAGAAGGTACAATCAACAAAATCTCACAAAAAAGGTAGTCTCAGCAAAATTTTCTTTAAGTGCAATAAATCAGAACATAATTTTTTAGCATAGTTCTGATATAAGTAAAATACAGATTCCATTATTCCATGTTTACAAATAGATACTAATAATTTAACATGATTCTAAATTAAAATAGTAGTTCCTTAGAATATGATAATTTTTAATGATATTTTTTATTTTATGATATATATATTTATTTATATATTATATGATATATTTAATGATATGTATTAAAAATGTATACTTAAAAAATCTAAATATTTTACAGAATAGATTTTCTACTTAACATTAAATAGATTGTCTACTTATAAAAGATGGGAAAAAAAGCAAAATATAGGGTTTATATTAATCAGAAAAAGAGCAAAATAGCCTGAAAAAAAAGCATTGTATTTATAGAAAAAAAATATTAACAAAAAATAATTTAAATCCATTAATTATTACTAACTTGTGCTTTGAGGATGGGAATTTCCTCTGATTCTCGACTGGCTGCTTCAAGCTGATTAGAAAGCATTCTAATCTCTCTATCTTTCTCTTCCAATTGTTGTTCAAAGTCAAACAACTTAGCTGTCAACTCATCAATTTGTTCTAGAGCTCTTTTTGCCTCCTGCTCTCGTCTTAAGAATTGTTCATTCTGAAAATGTAATTGCAATTTTATTTTTAAGAGATCTAAATATTTACATTCTAAAAATTTATTTTATTAAGTTGGTGTGCAATGAGAATTGGTTGCATTGAGAATAAATATATAGATATCTACAAATTTGAATTTCATACAAAATTAAAATTAAAGTAATTAATTAATAAAATATCAATGTTATTTATGAATAATAAAAAAATACCTTGTTTTCAATTTATCCTTCTTTATGTGCTTTTAGAATCATTAAAATAATAAAATATTCTGCCGGAATATCTAAAATCTAAAATATTATCTATTGTGAGTTTAAAAATAACTAGAAGATATTCTTACAAATTAAACGGAAATAATAATAAAACCTATGGTTTATTACATTAATCATGCAAAGATTTCATCATGGATTTTATAAGTTCTTGCAGGAAAATTTGTGCAAACTATGAATGCTTCTAACCTCAGTAAAGCAAAATTGCTAGCTAATAAAATTTATAATTTATTGACATGACAATATTATTATGTAAAGAAATACCTGCAATTGCTTTTTGGGTATAAAATTTAGTAAGGGGGAAAAACTTTCTTAAATTAATATCAGAAGTTGTGAACAAAAAAATGCAAATTTCAAAATGATAATAGAAAAAAAGTGGATAAAAATATATGAATGTTAATAATGAATATTAACATTTATTTACGGGTAAAGTAAGAAGAATGTTGAGATCTAAAGTTTATGATCACTTCTTATATTATATATATATATTCAAAGAAAATTCCCCTACTTTTTCTTTTTGATCCTTTGATTCAATCTGAAGAAGTTTATCAATTCTGTTGTATTTTTCTTGAAGATCCCTCAAGAGTTTCTTAGTCTCAGAATGACACATTCTATGAGAAAATAAAAATCGATGCTATTCATTCATTCAAAAACGAAGACATATTAAAAAATACATCATTGGAAAACCAATTTAAAATTAATCTAAAAAAATCTTAGCAAAATCATCATTCTTCAAGGTGTCCAAGTTATAAAAAACAAAAAACAAAGATACTTTTACAATCTATTTTATGCATATAATAATAATTTTCTTTTGTCCTCAATGTGTCTAGTATTGCATATAATTACTAGTGATGTCCAAGTGAAATGACTATTAAAAAAATAATATGTCGACTCTTTAACCAAAGGTCAAATACTTTCCATATACTTAATGACAAAATTTGTTGAGATTCTTATCTATTATCAAATCATAATGAAAAATCTTAATATAATCTCATATTTTAAATGAAATTTCTTACAAATTACAGCAAATTATCTTTTTAAGATAGCTGTTAGCTTTAATTTTCTTTATTTATAAGTTTTTCATAATTTGGTAAAAATGAATCAAACAATATTTACCTCTCTCTTTCAAGTGCATTCTGCTCCTGGGCGAATTTACTATCAATTTCCTGCAGAGCAGTTAATAATTTCACTCGTTCTTCATCCAATTTTTGCATTTGATTTGTAGTCTCTTCACATGATTTCATCTGAAGTCCCAAATTTTCACATCTTAACAAAATAATAATAACAATATGTAAAAATGCATTAAAAATATTCTAAATAAAATGAAATATTTTCAGATTCTATACTGCAATTAAAATTTATTCAATTGTAATATTTATATAGAAAAACCCAAGTGCTTTTTATATAATCATATTAATAATAAATGACACTGCATGTAAATACCTTCACAATCAACTAAATTCTTAAATTGCTAATTGAATCTAAAAGCACAAACCAAATAAATTGAGAAATTCAATAATTAACCATTTAAGCATTTCCATAAATAACCATTTAAGCATTTCCATAAATAATCATTTAAGCATTTCTATAAATAAACATTTATCTCTTTTTTCATCCATATAAATATTCTTTCTGCAGATATCTAAGAAGTATGAATGTGATTTATAAGCTTTTAAAACCTGTTAATTCCTATACTGTATAAATCCATTAATCTAGTTTGCAGAAAAGTTAATGTAAAAATATTCCCATCATACATAGCTGCTAAACTATTGATGTATAATAGAAGAAGTGCTTCCAAATGAATCAATAATAAATGGTAAGAAAACTGCAATGTATAAAAATTTTAAATACACGAATGCCAAAATATGAAATGATGCAACAATTTTAATATATTTTATTAAAACTGGCAGATTTGACATCTTAGATTATATATTAATATATAATAACTGTGGTCTAGTGAATAATATTGGAAAGTTATTTTAAATGACTGATAAATTTTGTGTTGCTTTAGTCAACAAATGTGCTGCAATTAAAAATACATATTTTTTACAGCCAATTGGCTCCAACAGTTATATTTAGTCAAATATTTTTGATACCATAGAATTTTAAACAAAAATAAGTTTCATTTTTAGTAATCAAAACTAAACAAATTATGAAACTTAGATTATTTTAGATTAATCAACAGATGCCTTGAGGAATTGGGAGTCTTTTGATTGACAAGTCATTGCAATGTCCTAAAATTCTCAGAGTGGTATTCAAAAAGTTACATAACTCTATTCTTTTCAGTTACAGAAAAGTTAATCTTTTTTTTTTGTATCCAACGAATATTTTATTAAATATGAATTATTTAATTTATTTAAAAATAATAACAAAATCAAGAAATTGTATGAAAATTTAGGTTACACAATCTTTCCAGCAGTGCACAAATTGACTGTATCAGAATTCTTATGCCATTCAGAGTAATTTTCCCATTGCTGGATTGAGTCTTGAATTTTTGATTTTCTGGTCAAATTTGAAGAAATCAAATTCTATCCCCAGACCAAATTTGTAATTAAAAATTGGATTGCAGGATACTGAAGAAACGTCAAGATAAAATTAAACATATCACACATCTTACTCCAATTCATTACTAATAACATTATATAAAAAGGACACAAAATCTGATGTTTTAAATTAATAGATCTATTAAAAGGAAAAAGAAATTATGAAAACTATACTTGTTTTAACTAATATTATAATAATAATTAAGTTTGGGCCATTTTATAAAAACCTTTCTGGTATGCATACAATACATGATATTGCCGCATTGAAGATAGACAGCCGAATCTCCATGGCCAAATGGTCATGGCACTGGTCTCGTGATCAAGAGACCTGGGTTCAAATCCCGCTAGAGACAATGCGATTAATAGTATATGTAAATACTTAATTCCTTGATTTTATGTTTTCCTTTATTTCATGTTCCAGAAGATACTGGACATTTCTTTAGTTTACCAGATAAGTGTTCTGGACTTTTCTTACTGTCTCCAGAAGAGTATTCTGGAACTTTCTCTGCTTGAATAAAAGCAGAAGATTAGTCAGTTACTGTATTCTCAGTTCTGAGTTCAGTTAATAAATTGGTTTAGCTCTACCCCTTGTGTGTGTCATTGAGTTCTATACTATAGTTCTACGTGACAATATATATTTTATTTTCAATTTTGAGCCTTGATGTGCAATTGAACCATCTGTCCTTTTTGTATCAAATTATAACATCTATAAACAAAATTTCAGCTCAAAAATCTAAAAATTTTCATAATTTAATACGAGTACATAGCTCAAGCAATTTAATAAAGAAATTACAAAATACTGAACAGGAGCAATATATATTATATGAATCATTAAAAATGCTATTAATTACAAAAGAAATATAAGAAATTCTCTATACTGCGCGATTTTCCATAATACAATATTCAAATAATATTTGGCTTTTTAAATGTATTATATAAAAGTATACTGTATCATTTTTCTTTTTACCTTGACTTAAGTTCATTGTGATCAGAAAGTTGACCCTTGAGGTCAGCATTTTCTTTATCTTTTGTTTCACAAAGCAATTTCAGGTTGTTAATCTACAAGGGAAAAAAATGATAAAATATGTATAAATATATATTTATACAAATTACATCATAAATATTTTAAAAAATAAACAAAATGTGAAAAATAATTTTTTGAATTTTAAATTCAGTGAATTGTTAATAAATGATTAAAAAAATATATTCATATAAATTACTTATTCAATAGTTTGATCAATTGGTTGTATAACATTTCTTAAGTTACATAGATTAGAAATTTATTGCAATTCAAAAATAAAATGCCATAAATATATACATAATTGAGTTCTGCTAATTTTTATAACAACAGGTGACATTTTGATTTAAAGGACATTTGAATGACTATAGACAGACATTAAATGATAAAACTTGTTTCAAAAATTTAATAACCACTATTATCAATATAGTTGGAAATTTTTCCCCACTTTTAATCATTTTCATTCTCAGCCTGTTAATTTATTATTTTAATACAAAATAAGTTTTAAAATATAACAGCCATTATTAAATCATTCCATAAAATTTGAAAAAAAAAATCTTTCTTTTGTTTCTGCTAAAATGGATTTATGCTCATCAGTGGCTTTCTGGGTTAGAGCATAACATAGCTGCAGAGCAGAATCAAAGAAAAAAATTGCTTACAGATTCTACTCTCTTATTAATCAATTTAATCAAAAAATCAATAAACCAATATGCATGTTAGTAATGAATAGCTCAATGAGTTTAGGTTGGATGCAAAAAGACCTTTAAGTATTCTTTCAAATATGAAGCAATTTCTCCTAAAAGTTCTCCATAAAGACAAACAATTTCTATATATTAATGCTAAATCATTGTCTCGGGCTCTAGAAAAGTGTCAAGGTCACTTTGCAAATTTCCTCTTTATCATAAGTCATTGACTCATGGACATTATAAGATTTGTTGGCCAAATGGTATTAGAACCATAACAGTACATTTATAAATATTATATAAACAATGAATCAGAAATTTATAGGCTTTTATTATACTGATTGAAAAAAATATCAAGCATAATTTTGTATAATTATTCATTCACAGAATTTTGAAAACACATTATATAGCAAGAAAAAAAAAAGTATCTACAGATTCTTTTTTACTGATTAAAAAATAATTAACACTAAAAATACTTTATTAAAGTATCATTGAAAAAAATCAGCCAGCATTGACATAACAAGTTTCCAAAAGAGTGTATAGCCACTTAGGGAATTTAACCTTTAGTGTTACTTGGTGAAAAATTGTAACATTTTTAGTTTGATCAAGAATTGAGTCAGTTATAACTTATTAAAATGTCAAATAATTTTTATATTAAAGGTTTCATATTCACTTATAAATAGTTTACTAAGAATAATTATCAATAGAAACACACACAAAAAAAAATTACCTCTGCATTCTGTGTTTCAATTAGCTGCAGAAGTTCTGAAACTCTTTTTTCTGTTTCATTCAACTGTTGTTTTACTTCCTCTTCTTCCTGAAATTTTTTTATCAATATATCAAAATTCCTTAGTGATAGAAGAGAATATATTTAATTTTATATAAAATAATTTAAAATCAATAAATATTATATAAACTCTTTTAATGCACATTGAACATTGATTTCATTTTTAATAGACTTCAAATAAAAAAAGACCAATGTCAGATGCACAAAATATGAATTTTGAAAATTTTACTGTACTTATGAGTTAGAAGCTGATTTTTATTAAAAAAATTATTCCATATGCAATAACATATTGATACATAAAGAAATTTTAATACAATAAATATTGCCGGCAACAGCAAAAAAAATTATTAAAATAAACGTACTTTGAATTTTTTTGCTTGTATGATTTCAAAATCTAATTCATTGTCACTGCAAGGTGAATTTTCACGCTAAAATAATTGTAAAAAACAAAAATCATCAGACATTAAATTTAAAAAAAATGTTTTGTTTTCTTTAAAACTATAAAACAAAAACAAGAGTAACTTCTATCATAGAAAAATGAGATAAGCTTTAAAATATAAAAATCTAATTAGAATATAAAATATATACCTACAAGTAATGCTTGTTTATTATTAAAAATTATATCTAAAAATGATGTTAGAATCAATATTTTCTATGTACTGATGCAAGGTGTATTTTCGTACTAAAATAATTCTACAATACACAAAATGTCATAATACTTATACTAAAAATTGGTAGCAACATAACAAAATTTTCATTATAACCATTTCAATTTAGAAATAATTTTCTTTAAAAAAACTTCTAAATATAAATTAGCAAAAAAGAAAACTACAAGTTATTAGTCTTTTAAAAATAAAACCCCTGTAAAAACACAAAGTAATTGCATACATAAAAAAAAACAAATTTAACTAAATATTACTTTTTTTTAAGTTAAAGATTTCTTGGATGACTGACTCACATTAAGATGAGAACTAAAGGAAGTTCTAGAACTGTTTCTATCTACATTATTACAAATTAAATAGAAACTAATATTAGAAACTTAGGAATTTATTTAATGTACATCTGAAAATATAAATTAATAAATAGAAAAACATTTCTATTGTTCTTTATTCAGAAAAAAAAAATGTAAAAATAAAATAAAGACAGAAAAACAAATACACATGTTTAGAGAAAATTTATCAATAAATATGTTTACAATTTATTGATAAATTCTGATGCAGTTCTTCACTTTTTAAAGTGAAAGTGTCATTTCTTTTGCATAACATTTATTTATACTTTAATTTCTTGAATTACAAAACAGTAACTAATAAAATTTTCAATTATTGTATATAAATTGCATTTTTATACAATATACATTTTTTAACAGCATTGATTGAACAGCATACCTGGGAGATAGTGATCGATTTTTGACGTAGTTCTGCATTCTCTTTTTCAAGTTCCTCGATTTTCAAATGAGCTTCTTCCAAAGACAATCTCTGCTGCGACAAAGATGCAGTCATTTGGCTGTGCCACTCTGAGATGGTACGCAATTGGTCCTTCATCAATGCATTATTATATTTCAGAGCCTCTAGATAATTATACAATATACAGAAATTTTATTTTGGAAGATAAATTTAAAATTGATTTGAATATCATATCTTTTGGGAATAAAATACAAAAAAATTATATTTCTTATTTACAAGTTGGAACTTTTATGAATTTGTTGCGAATATGGAAACCTGAATTACTAAGGCAGAGACCTCCACTAGTTTCTTTTTAGTTAAGTTGCTCACATAATTTCTAGTTTTAAACATTATTGCATTCTATAACTATTATATAAACATTACAAAAACTGAAAATTAAAAAGATTTTTCAAAGAAATATTAAAGAGTAAAATAACTTCCAGAAATGAAAAAATATGTCCTCGTGACATTTCTAAAGATAATTGCAACATACTTTATTTTATCACCTCATATTAACAAGTGATTTCATTAGGTTTTTCATTTTAATAGAAAGAACTTTGATCAAATTTTTTGACGTCAGTTTCTGGAATTTGCTATTTTGAATTCAGCTTTAATATAGCAGAATACTTTTTGCACTTCAGGGAATAAATGAATAATGAGAGGAACCTATTATTTTTTAAAGAATTGACAAAATTAATAGAGAATATCACTAGTAGCAAAGATATACTTGTGAAGTAACAGCAATTTCTGTTTCCACAGCTACCAAAGCCTTACTAAATTTTTTGTGCAAAAAAAAAAAACCTCCTTAGTTTAGTGCCAATATAAGATGTCACAGAATTACAATTGCCACTAGAAAAATGTGATAGTGCAACTCACCACCATCATAATCATGACAAAGATCAAAAATAAAATACAAAATCATATAATTACAATCAACACTTGCAAAGGATTCATAAGTATTTTTTGCTGTAAATGAAATTTGGATTAAGTTTTAAACAAATAATCTTGAAAAGTGACAACTATATTTCAGTACTTATATTACCAAATCACTAATGCAAGCTGGCTGATAAGTTTAAGAGTTTCCAATTTGTAAATTTCAATCAAAATTATATACTTAAATAAATAATGACAGAATATATTTAAAAGAACAATCATTACAGCAAAAAATAAAAATAACAATAATGTGACCCAAATATTATCCTGCTTATATGTTATAATAGAATAACATTCTATTAAAGACAATTTTCATTGCCAAGGCTTAGAGGTGTATATTAAAACAGAATAGTTTGAAATATTAATTTAACAGTAAAAATATTAAATGCTGGTAGTTCTAGTAGAATAATTTGCATTATAAAAGAAATTTTTTTAAAGAAGAAAATATGATTAAATTTGTTGTGTTATATCATTTCTAACTCTTTTTTTTTTAAATTCTTGGTACTAAATTTAAATAAAGTATACAGACAAGATTCATGATGCAAGGAATTTAGTAAGAACTAAATATATTAGTAAAGGGGAAAATTAAAAGGTATAGCCAGAGCATAAATTTAAAAGTAAGTAAAAAAAAATAAAATAAAATTTCAGAGTCTAAGTGTGTGATGTATTTAAAAATAATATTAACAACTGTTCTATATAGAATAACAGTCATTTCTAGATAGGTGGACATTTAAAACAGGAGGCAGAAATTTTCAAAATACTAATGCACTATTTAATTTACTTAATTGAACTACATTGAGAAGAAAACCTGCATATGAAATAGCTATTATCATCTGTAGATGCTTAAATTTCTCTGCAAAAGTTACCTAAAATAATTTAAATGAACTTGTGAGATTAAGTGAGTTTAGTTTTTCAGTTTCTAATGAAAAATTAGAATACAATTGCATTACCAAATTGATATTTTAAATACATTTTGTACAAAAATGTAAGTAACTGAAATAAATTAATTTAATTTAATAAATTTCATTTTTTCCCCTTTTCAGCATTATAAAATCATAAATTTTTTGTAAAGCACAAAATGAATTTTAAAAAGTAAATTAAGTAAAAAGAAATTAAAATAGACTTTATTTCAGAAAATTACAGCATAGTCAACACATTTTAAAAAATTAAATAGTCACACATATATAAAAAGAAAGCAAAAAAATTCAGTTTCATAAAAAAAATAATAATAAATAAAACTACTATTAAATACCTTTCATGGACTCATTGTCTTCAACTAATTCTACAAGACGCTTTTGAATTTCCACATTACTCAAATCCTGAATGGGAAAGGCACTTCCCAAATCATACTGGCTATTGGCCATTTCTCTCTCCTCCTCTCCATCTACTGGGGGAGGAATCAAACTAAATTCTGAAGAGTCAAATGATTCATGTCTTCCATTTTCAATGGGGGACACCTCTGCAGATGCCATATTTTCTAAAATGAGAATGAATTACATAAGCTTGAAGCAGTCAATTTTCAAATAAAATTTTTAATTCTTCTAATTTATGATGCATATAAAAATAATGCAGTAAATTAATAAAATTCATAGTTAAGTAAAATTGTACATAGTTAAAATATAAAAAATGCACTATTAATTTAGAAATTAAAAAAAACTTCAATGGATTAAAGTATTTTGATTACATCTTATTTCAGTGTTTTAAATGCATACATTTTTTAAAAAAATTCTGATTATATTCGATTTTTAAATCGATTACAGGAGATTTGTATAGATAACAACATAATTTATTTAAACAAATAGTTTAGTTTAGATACCATATATTTTTGAATATAAGCCAATATGTGTATAAGCAGAAAATAAGTTTTTTCTCCGTCTTAAAAAATTTATCCAATATTCAAAACTTGTATATAAGTTGAAATAAGAATTTTTTAAAAATGAAAAACATTGATATTCAAACATGTTGCCATGAGGAAAAAAATATTGCCAAGCAGATATAAAAGGTGTTGTATTTTCTAATCAAATCATTAGAAAGGGAAGCTTCAAGCACCAACAACAATAGTTTTAACTCTGCTAAACTATCTCAAACTAGCACATACTCCCCCCCCTTCCTTTGCTGTTTTGTGATATGAATTTCATGATTTGTTGTATCTATGCTAGTCTTACTTTCTGTGCAATTTTCTTTTTTGTTTAAATGATGATCAGAATGGGAAATTTGAACATTGTAGCTTTATTTATGGTAATATTCTAATATTTTAATTTCTATTCAACAAAATAACACATTTTCTTGATTTAAGAAATTAGTCAAATAAAGTTTTTTAAAAACTATAGATGGATATGATAAAATTATGGCAAATATACAATGAATTCATCCAAGTTATTCTTAAATATTTTTAAGATATTTAAAATATTTGAGACATATAAAATTATTTTAGTCTCCACTTTGAAGTAGTAGAAAGAAAAGAAAATTATTTACTAAAGTAGAAATTAGTTTTAAAAAAAACAAATATTTTTAAAACACCGAGTTAGACCTCTTTAAAAAAACATAAAGAGGAAATGAAAACTCTGCTTTTCATAAAGCAATTGCTAATAAATTAAATGCAAAAATTTTTATATAATAGATATAAAAATAACTTTTCAAAATATTACTATGCAGAAAATTATAAGTTATTCCTATAAGTGTGCATAAGTTAATATTAATGAAAACCACTTAAAATTATTCTACATTTTTTTTTAATTATTAAAATAAGAATGCAAATATAATTCTGATGAGCAATAAATCTATTATCCTCTTTCTGATCAGTAGTAAAAAGAATATTCAACAAAAATGGCAAAAACATAAAAGTAAACTGGGAACTTTAAAATATGTAAAAAACCTCCACATCAATGAAAATTAAAAGATAGTTTCAAAATAACTTATTTCATAATTATCAGGTATCATGTGTTTAAAACGTCCCAATGCACTTTCATTCTAATGAATTATAACTAAAAATTATTCTTTTTTTTATTATTATTATTTTTATTAATATTTAAATATATGTGCAATCACAAGAATAACTTTTTAAAGGCGAATTGAATGTATTTCAAAGACAAATAATAGCTAAATTTTCAACAAGAGGTATAAAAATTTGTGCTTATATTGTCAAAATAAATACTTTAACAATATTTCAGAGTTTTGCACATTTGAACAAAAATACAAGCATATACATCTATATTTTAGTATTTTTTTAAGAGCATATACGATTCAATAGCATTGGCTACTCAATTTAGCAAATGGCTATTTTTCAAGAATATCCATGAAAACAAAATTGACATAAGTTACAGAATTGCTCCCTCTATATAGATTTGTCAGATTTACCCCTATTTTCTAGTCAAAAATTAACGTTGTTTTACAAAAAGAAATTTATTATTTATATATTTTGAAAAGAAAAATTCATTAACCTCATAGTGCATATTCAACCAAAATATTAAATATACCAATAGTATGTTCTTAGACCTCAATTCGAAATCATGATCCCAATTCATTGCTGAAGAGAGCTGAAATTTTCTCCCACACTTTTTTTTGCTACATGAAGCAAATGATAATTTTCCCAATCAATTTTCATTCTTTCTATCATACAGTGTTAGTAAATCAATAAAACTTTGTCAACTTATTAGCTAGGAGAATCTTAAAGACAGTTTCAAAAAGTTTCATATTTATAAATAAACTTGTTTCAGAAATGAGAAAGCAGATTTGAATATGGCATAATTTGTTATTTGTCAACTTGGGAATGTAAAATATTTATTTAAATCTTTCCATATTGTTAATAAAAACATATGAATATTAAAAAAAAAAACTAATATATTTATCTAAAAATGTTTTTATAATTGACTGAGTTCTTTTAATAATTTTAAAAAATTGTTAAATCAGATAACTGAAGTTGAATAAATGGAATGTTTTTGTATAGCATTAAAGTAATTTACCCTTATAGGAGTTTTAAGTGCAGATATTAATCATCAAAGATTTAAAATAGTGCAATAAATTATCTCCAATAACATAACTTAAATTTTGCTTGACATTTTTATCCGTTTAAAGAAATCTTATCACTATCTTTATGAACTTCTATGGTATTAATTAGTCCAAATATGGCTAAAATTACACCAAGAAAATATATTGCAAGTTTCTCTTGTAACTCTGTTTTAGAAACAAAACTTCCTAATCTTTGTAGATCTTTCCTTGCTGAACAAAATGTTTTTAAACATATATTGAGGGAAAATTCTAATCAGATATACTTAAATTTTTTCATATCTTTTATATATCATTATATTAATGCACTCATACTGATTTTAGGCAAATATGCATTGACATCAAGCACATAATGAGATAGCATCTAAGTAATTTAATGACAATTTATAAGATTTTGTGTATTTTAAAACGAATATAGTCTTTTTTTAACATCAAAATATTTTTAAATATTTTAAAACACCAAAACTTTATTACAATCAGCAAAAGTAAAATCATTAACAGGGGGAGAGGAAAGAATATTTTAATAAGCCATAGGACAAAATAACGATGAAAAATTTGTAACTCTCAAATCTAATTATTAACAGTTAAATTTTCAAAAAATGAAATTCTGCATTTGGAATTTTAAAAAATCCAACAAAATAATTAAATACCATTGTATAAAAAAATCTGAATGTTTTTCTAGTTTAGAACAAACTATCTGATGAATTAAAACGATGAGCAACTGTGGCAAAAAGAAATTAATAAATTTGTTAAACAAAAGTTCACACTAAAGCATTCAGTATACATGTTGTAATAATAAATGAAGGAAGCTAAGTAATTTTCAAATGACAAACAGAAATACAAGGAAGTACATCATTTTAAGAAAATGGCTTGCAACTTTCGTGTTATTTATTAATTTTTGATTACAAACATTAAATATTTATACAATAATCTCAATTTACTTGAAGTTTCTAGGTATAATCTTTCAATAGTCTTTGAAGTTTCTGTCTTACCTACTCGTGACACGAAAAAGGAAAACCGAAACAATTGCAAAACTTTAAGCAAGAGGAAACATTCAGAATAAAGTTGCCAGATTTTTTTTGAAATTATTAGTATTTTAGGAATACACGTATCTAAAAATTTTAAAAAATACAAAAGAACTTTCATACAATCTCCTTTAGTTACATCTGATGAATTTCATTTTTTTATTACTTCAAAAATCAGATAATGAAATTGCATTCATTAGAAAGAAGTATAGAAGTCAATGCATGCATTGGATTTATAAAAATTCAAGTTCTTGTATATTTTAACTTAATAATTTGGATTTATATTGAATTTATCCTTTAATTAAATATTCATTTTTAAAAAAAACAGTAACCCAGTCATTGATTTCAACTTTCATTTATTGTAGAAATAGAATTTAACTCTGAATAGAAAACAAATAGTTTCAAGGAACGAGATTCGAGGGCGACTCACATTTTTTTAGGCTCTCAAATACAATATTGTCAATCTATTGTAAACAAAAACAAAAAACTCAAAGAAAAAGAAAAATGATTTCATAGATAAGGACATTACGTAGTCACCAAAAGAAATAAACAAATCACAATCCGCTGTCAATCAAACAATGACGACGTCTTTCCATGAGCATGCGCCGTGGAACAATACTTGCTGTACGGCAAAGCTCGTGATTCAATGTCGGAGATACACAATGTGATATATACTAAAGACCGATGACCTATGAATCTCTTAAATAATAATAAACTTTTTTAATTGTAGTTAGAATTTAAGAAAAACTTGCTCTTGTCTAGATAATATATTTGATTAAAGGAACAAATTTGGCAAAATGTTCATGGCTTTCTTGTGTCATTCCGAGAATATAAGGGTGTTGTAGTAAAATGGATAACTCGATAACAGGAAAAAGGCATTTTGTTCGAATTGTGAAAGAAAATTAATTCGGTGAGTGCTTTGAATTATTATTCATTCAATCTTTTTCATTTCTATCATTAATTTTTCTATTGATTGTATCGTATTTCCCTTGTAGTAGTTACTTGTTTATGTTCGTGTTATAACTGGAAACATTTTTTTTATCATTCTTATTATATAATTATCTATAATTTTTGTTAAGTTTGAAAAATATAGCTCTTTTAACAGCATATGAAATATTTGAATCTAATATAAACCAATTTATTATTTGAAACAAATATTTAATTTTTAAAATTGTTACATGAAATTGTTCTTTTACATTCAAAATGTGGTTGAATCGATTGGAAATTTTGTTTTTCAGTATACGCTTTTCTCTCGTTTATTAGAAATTTTTAAATATTTGTTGATTTCTTTGTGTGCATGTGAAAATTTTGATCATTGAAAAATAAAAGGGACTTTCCACAGTCCAAAGTATATTTTTAGTTTAAAAAATGTCTGATTCTTAAAGAAATAATAATAAACTCAATAAGATTTTGGACTGTGTAATTACGAGCAGTTGAATTTTGTATAATTAAATGTTGTATTTCAGTCAAAAATTTGAATCAGCTTATAAACAAGAATGCTTGGAAACTATTGTATTGACCTTCCTTGCATAAAGCCTTGTTTATATTGAACCTCATTTTATTTGGAACTAAATAAGAATATTTTTAAGTTTTTCTGAGAATTTCAACAGAGGTTACAAAAATATCTTAGATTAGCTTCAAAATTACTTTTGATGAGATATGTTGGTATAAATTTGAAACCTTTCATTATTTTATGATACCAGTCTCATTATACTGATATATGGGAATAAACAACAGTAAAATGTGTTACTATTCGAACTTTTATCAAAGTTGGTGGTAATTAGGACTATTAAAAATGCTTTTGAACAATTTGTATGGATTTCTATAATGCTAGTTTGTTGATATTATGTACTGAGTAGTAAGAAAATAGCTTTATATCTGAATGGGGAAATATCCGTTTTGAGCATCAGTAGGTTTTGTTTTTATATTGTTGTTTTGCATAAAATTAAAGTTGTATAGCGTAGTAAATTTACATCCTTAAAGTGTAGTCAATAGAACTATTGCCATTCTTTCCTGGTATTGTAGAATTTTTAACAATTCTTTTTAAACCTTTTTTTGAAAGAAATTTATTTTTTTGTAAGTTTAATGTACAGGTCATGTTCTCCTATGTTCCACATGTGCTTATTGTAATTGCTGAGAATATTTATTTAAATATTCTATTACTGTTTAAAAGCTTAACTGAGTTGGCTATGAAATTTTAATTAGTTTCATTTTTAGCTACCTAAATAACTTTTAGTAAAACTTTCCTCTAGACTTTTTTGTGATATATTTTCTAAAATCAAGTAATCAAGTCGGTAATTATCTCCCAACATGTCATAAGCTAAAAGGTTGGATTTTTATTTTGGAACAGAAATTACATAATACCTGCAATTTTTAAGATAAATTTGCTACTGGTTCAAAGTTAGTAATTTTGTTATTGCTACAAAACATTCGGCTATTAAAGCACTAGCAAATATTTCTGCAAGGAAGACAAATGATTATACTGGAAACTCATCCAGCATGCTTGACTATAATGTTATACAAGAATAAACAGGCTGTGGTTCTCACTCATGCGTAAAATTTTCTTGTAATTGTTTATTAATGCCTTTTCTGAAATTTGATATATATGAATAAGAGACTGGCATTAATGAATGCTTCTTTAATCAATATGTTATAATTTAATTCTTTCCGATTGAAACTTGATTGTTTTCATTATTGCAGTTGAATTTTGGCTCGGCGGATCAATATGTTTTTATATTTAGTTTTACATTGTGTCATAGTTTTGAAGATGAAGCTTAAAGCCCTCCTTCTCTTCCTTTTGCTTACAATTTCGAAGAAATTTTAAATTAAAACAAAAAATTGCTTTGCTCAATAAAAATTTTTTTTCTTTTAATGATTATTTTTACAGATAGATCTTATTTATAATTATTATTGAACATACCATTTATTTTTCGTATCTGTTTAGTTGCTAAATAAGAAATATGAAGATTATTTTCTGTAAAAATTTTATTTTTCAGAATAAAATGAAATCTAACAAAGAGAATGTGAAACTTGGGGAGGAAAGAGATAAAACTCGTAGTTCTTACAGTGAACTACCAGAGGCAGAGGAAGCATCCCCTTCAAAAGTGGTCAAAAAAGATACTCTCAAAAAGAAAAAAGAAAACAGAGAAATAAGAATTTTACGAAGGAATAAAACCTTGAAAGGTATTATTCATGTTCATTATTATTCATGAAAATATGTATTTCTGTGCGAGACAGAATCTAAAAAATCTAAAACATATGGAATTTTTATGAATATATTCCAATATCAAGATCTTGAGGAAAAACTCAAAGATAACTCATCAAATCTTGGCACCAATATTTCACAATTCTATGTTGACTCTCAACACAAAAGAGAACCAATATTCAACCTAGGCATTTTGGGAAGATCCTGATAATTGAATAGTATCTTGCTATTTATGACACTAGACATTCTTCGCTATTAATATCTTTAAGGAAATTAAAATCAAAATTGATTTTATTATTTCTTTTATTATTTGATATAACATTATTTTTATATTTATTTATCAGTTCAGTATGTAACATTGATTTTGAATGGGTTCTACAGTAATAATAAATCTCTTAAGAATGGTTTATGTGTATGTATTGTCAATTTACAGGAAAGTGTTTGATTTAAAGCTACTAAATCCGACACATAGATTTTGGAGAATAGAAATATATACCTTCCAATTAGTTTAATTAGATGCAGTAACATTTTTCATACCAATTAGTTTTTGCATTTAATCAAGGTGTTAAAGTTACTCGTGAAATTTATATTGTGTACAGGATGGAGTATTACCCTGATGTACTGCATACCAATAATTTTCAAGTTTAAAAAAAAAAAGTGAAGTGATTGAACAAACATTTTTCTCATAGGGTTCAAGAAAAAAAAAATTTTTAAATTGAAATTTTAAAAAAAAGACGTGCATGAATGATTATATAATACATTGCAATAACTACCATTTAATGTGATCACTTCAAATTTAACATATTAACTAATTGATAATAACTGAAACAAGTGGAATTAACTATATTTTTATTACAAGAGAATTATAAAAATAAAAAAAAACTTGATTGATTATCACTTATTGGCAATTATTTTTTATCAATTCACATATATGTATAATATTTTAACAAAATTTGTTGAACAATATTGTACGCTGGGTTTCAAAACATCAAGTACTTGCTGCACTTTTGTAATCAAATAAAGAATTTACAAAATATTTTTCCCCATCGGAATCTTTATTGTTTGTTTGGTTTTTATCAAAAAAAAATAACACTTATTATTTTGAAAGGGGCCGCGGTGGCCTGGTGGTAAGATCTCGACTTGTGAGCTGTAGGGTTTCAGGTTCTAGACCCGATTCCGCCGAAGAACTGTCGTGTAAGGGGGTATGTTGCACGTTAAATCCGTCATGCCAAACGTCCTCCTGCTGGTGTGGCGTGGAGAGGAGGGTGCCAGCTCAGGTGTCGTCCTCGTACTCTGACCGCGGTTCAAAATTACGAGGTCCGTCCCAAAATAGCCATAGTGTTGCTTTACAACGGGACGTTAATATAACTAAAACTAAACTAAACTACTATTTTGAAAAATTTTACTGTGAATGTTTAATTGCATTGTGGCTTGCATTGACCTATTTCATGTACATTTGCATAATTATCAAGAATTTCAATTTTGTATGCGACATTTAAATCGGTTCTTTACGATGCATTTATCTTTCATGATTTGATTGCAGTTCATGGCTGCTCAACAGATTTCAAATTGGACCTGCCAACGTAGCTGTTATTTTAAATTATTCCAAGCTGCTTTGATCCAGTCAAAAATGTGAACGCCATGTGTACGGAACCACTTATCTAGAATACTAATTAGTGGATGTTTCCTGATAAGTCAAGCAAGAAATTCCATGAACATTTATTGTTTATACCTGTTTTGTAAATGAAATATCAGCTGATTTTTTTTATTTCAAATCTAATTATTAAATGATGTAGCAATTACACTAAACTATTAATTTTTTTATATATATTTTAATACCCAAGTTAGAAACCTGAAAGTTTTGATAACATAAAGAGGTGGATGATAACATTAAGCAGCTGCCACAACCACATTAATCAGCTGCTTTTAGGTGTTTAGTCTGCAAATAAAAATCTAGTCATTTCAGTAAACATTGTAGGGAAATCAGAATTTTAAGTGTAATTTATCTTTAAAGTAATTATTCTATTATATTTACTGTGGCTTCAGTGTTATCTTGTGTTGTACCTTGCTTCAGTGGAGTAAGCAATTATCACTATTAATAATAAGGATAGATATGTGTCTACAAGACAAGCCATTTGCTTTATTACTGCCAAACTTGGCAAAATATATTCTGGAAATGAGAATTTTTTTTGTTTAATTTTTGGCATTTTCCATGATAATTCCTCAAAATATTGTTGCATAAAAGTGATTTCAACACCATTTAAAAACTTAAAGAAAAAATCTAATATATATAAATCTCGTATCGCGGTGTTTGTGTTCGTACTCCACCGAAACGGCTCGACCGATTTTTATGAAATTTGTTGTGTATTTGGTAGATATGAGAATAGGTCATAAAGTATATTTCATAACACTAGGTAATTAGGGTGTCCCTATCCACGTTCACCGTACACTGAGGAGATCAACGCTTGCTTGAAATCATCGCCACTGTGACGTAATGTTAAAAAGGTCCAGCTAAAATAAACATGTTCATCCAAATGCTACAAGATCCATCTGCTGACCCATTCTCGGACCAATTGTTAGATATCGGCGATGGAAAAGTTGCTGTTTATAAAAATACTAGATGCATAAAATTGCCCTCTAATTTCTGCACTATTGTTGATTTGCAAAATGCTCTCATTGACTGCATACTTCCCGATGTATGCACACAAAAATTAAATCATGCGTGGCTGGCAGAAAGAGTTATTTTGGTAGCAAAAAAATGTGGACGTTGACGATTTAAACTTCAAGATACAGCAGTCGTTGCCAGGCGACTTGGTATCATACAAATCGATCGATACAGTTTGCAATACTAATGAAGCTGTAAATTATCCAACAGAGTTTTTGAACTCACTGAATTTGCCAGGCGTATCACCACGCCTTCTATGACTGAAAGTTGGACCTCCGGTTATTTTACTTCAGAATTTGAACCCACCATAGCTGTGCAATGGCACATGATTGGTCATTAAAAAATTTAAGAAAAACGTTATCGAAGCCACCACTTTGAATGACAGATTCCAAGCTGAAAATGTTTTGCTGCCACAAATTCCAATGATTCTCACAAACGTGCCAATTGAATTCAAATGCATTAAATTTCCTATTAGATTGGCATTTGCAATGACAATCAATAGGTCACAAGGCCAAATGATGTCTGTTTGCGGCTTAGATTTGGGCACAAAGTGTTTTTCACACGGACAATTATATGTGGCATGTTCTCGCATGGGCAAACCATCGAACTTTTTTGCGTTGGCTTAAGACTGACTGACAAAAATATCGTATACTCAATTGCTCTTCAAAATGAATTTTGATTTTCTTTATTTCATTTTTATACTTTATGATAAAAAATGTATTGCTTTTTTCACTTTACATTTAACTTTTAAGAGATCAAACAATTTATATGTTCATTATATTGATGAAATACATTGTATTAAGAAAATTAATGGTTGGTGTTTTTGTTTTTTTTAAATCGGCGATCATTGTCTACAGCGCTCCATTACTTTTTCTGTCATAGATCTCATTCCTACACACTTGCAATATATTCGTTGTTTTTTAATTAACTACCAAAATATTCTCTAGAAATAATTTATATGGCAGAACAACGTTTGCCAGGTCAGCTAGTTTTATCATATAAATTAAAATAACATGTAAATTTTTCTTGAATTTGTGCCATTTTTTTACATAATTTTTTAAAAATTTCATTGTTGAACTTAATTTCAAATCACTTTTGTTGATTCATCACATATTTAAATGTGTGATTTTCTTCCATTATTGAAAGTTGTGTAAAAGGATTTTGTTTAATATCTGTGTGGAGTGCAACTGGAATAAGAAATTAAAGTTCCATGGAAGTTAAGATATTTTATTTAGCGAGTTTTTAATAGCATTAGAATGTCATGGGACTTGACTCTATTAGAATATTTCATATATGCAATGAATAAAACAAATGTAAAGCTATTAAAATAACACAGCCTTGATGTTTGTCATTATTTGATGCTTAGTATCATTTTTTGTTGGAATCATAAATATTATGTTTTGCATTTGAAATTTAACTGAAATTCAATATTACCAATATTCCTGTTGAACTATCTGGTCAACATAAGTGGCTAGTATCTTAATGAATTATGCAGATAATTGTTTTTAATGAATTTGCTATTAATAGAAAGATCTCCTTGGTTCTGCTTATTATTTTTAGATTTTAAAAAAGCAATTAATTTGAACCAAGGCATATGCTTTCTTGCAAAAGCAATTAATTTGAACCAAGGCATATGCTTTCAGAGAGGAATGATCCCAATCGCTTCAGTGGTGATGGTATCAATTTTAAAGCCAAAATCATTGGAACTGAAAGAGTATTAGACGCACGGGGGAACAGGATGTGCCAGGGAGCGCTCCAAAGACTCAAGGTATTTTTAATAATAATTTTTAGAATTTATTTTTACTTTATTTCAAGATATTTTAAAAGTTATTCTAAAAAGTTTGATGAAATGATAAACTTCTGTAATTTGCTTTTTTCCCCCTGTCAAATCTAATAGAATTGCTAATTCTTAATCACCAAGTATTGCTTAGAATTCCTTGTATATTTTTATTAAAGATTAAGCCTTAAGAATCAAAGTTTATTAAAAGTGTGAATCCATATCAGATATCTATTAGATATAATGAAAAACTGAAATATTATTTACTATTTACAGAATCAGCTAATGATTATGGTGCAATGAGTATAGATTTGAGTAAAGATATGCATGCAAGGACTTATGCTTTCCCCCCAGTACAAGGGAATCTCGTTAGTCTGTCTTTAGATGCCACAGATAAATGTTGTGATTTATGCAAGTCGACAAAGGGAAAATTATTATCGTGGAATTTAAATAACCTGTCAATTTTAACCCAGTAATACCCATCATATTTACAGGACAGTTACATTTCACTTCTGTGGTTAACAAAATTTAAGCTTGTTTTACAGTTATCTTAGTCTTAATATCTGTGTGAGAATTTTATTGAAATCTGCATTTTAATCTTATGGTGTTAGTAAATTAATGTGAACCAAAATAAATTTGTTTTATAGTGTACAATTCTGCAAGTGTTAAACATGCAACTTTACCTTTTCTGACCTGCTAAGGATTCTTTGCTGGCATGGCATTTTTTGTGCTTCCATTGACCAAACTTGAATGCCCGTTACCTGCAATGCAGAACTTGATTTCGTCTTTTGTGTCAATAGCTTAATCAGAATATATTAGTTGACCAGGAAACTGCTATTAGACCAGTATTTTGGACATTTATAACTATGGTTAAGGGCAGCTCATTTATGTTATGGAACTCTCATGTGATCCCCCCAGCCCCCATTGTAATTGTAGATTACCCCACCAAAGCTATGACTGGTCTGCAATGATGAACCATTCTGGAAGAAAATGCATCCTACCACAAGGTCAAGCTTATTTTATCCATAAGGTTTCACGATTATTAAAGTTTATCCTTCTATCTACCCAATTCTTCAGATCTTTAATTCATTTGGAAAATATATCTGGCCAGTCCTTTAAGTTCATTATCTACTGCAATATAATTTGTAAAAACTAATAGACTCCATGCACTATACCTTGACTGCAGCCAGCTTTTGTATGCCAAAAGCACAAAGTCTTTGGTTTTGCTTATCAGCATTGTAAGGCTCATCCCTTTATACTTTGCAACCATTTATGTCAGATATGTATTGTCCATCTCCACATTTATATAATTCCCAGTTTTGCTGACTGGTTAAAAAATTTTAATTTTGTTTAATAATTGGATAATATAATTTATAAGTAAAAGCAATTATGTACTGAATTTAAATTATGAGAGCTATTGCAATGTTAAAAACTAAAGTTTTTTGTATCTCTGTTAAACATAATGCTTACAGTGCATTTTATTTTTAAAAAATTACAGATGTAGTATGAAATAATTTGACTTTTTGTGAAGTATTATTTCAAGATATCTCATTAAGGTATACTTTCTTTTTTAAAACTTTTTTCACATCTTTTTTAAGTAAATATAACTTAATTTTTTATATAATATTTTTCTTGGGTTTTCTTCACTTTTTTTCATAATATTTTCTTCATTTTTTTTTCCAGGCTGCAGTGAAGACTTCTGGTGATCATAAGCAGAAAATAATTTTAAATATATCGCTCAATGGCATTATGATTAAAGATGAAAAATCAGGAGTATGTATATTTAAAGATTTCTGAGTGTTTCAAAAGCATTAAATTTTGAATTTCCTTAAAGTCCTCCTTCCAGATAACCTTAAATGAGAATTATTATAATTATAAATATTGAACTTGAATAACTAAAATACTTGAACAATTATAAAGTGTTTCTTGTAAAAACCAAATATATATTTTTTCTTTAGTCTTTGCCTTTAAAATTTTGGTTTTCTCAGAAATCTGCTGCTTCATCTTAACATTCGTATTGGAACAATAACATCTGTATTATAAAAATACATATGCTGATAACGTTATAGGTTATTATTTGTGTTTCATTATGTGGGTATGTAAATTGAAAATTCTATTACATTTAATTTTATCTGAAGTCTTGAATGACTGTTGATATTATTATTATTGAGTTACAAGATTTGCTACGCTCTACTCATGATCAAAATTTTTAATCTAAATTATTTTTTTTATTCTAAATTTCTATCCACAGAGCTGATGATACTTTTAAAAAAAACTGTTTGTTACATTACAAAGGTTTGGAAAGAATAAAAAGTTGATCTTAATGAAATAAACAATTGAAATATTTCTATTCTTATGAAATATTACAAAATATTCATTTTTTTTATAATTTTAATGGTAGTCATACATAATTTGACCTTACTATCATTTATTTCTCTTTGTAGAAATTTATTTATGTTGCAATTTAATGATTTATTTCTATTTATAATTTTTTTTATAAATCTGATGCAAAATTTTGTTATATTGTACAGTCATTAGTGACACTATCTCTATATTTATTCAATGTCACAAAATTATTTGTTTTATTAAAATTTTATTTTAAATTGTTGTTGCTTTTTTTTTTTTTTTTTTTTACAGGAGCTTTTGCATCATCATCCTATACATAAAATATCCTTCATATCCCAAGATACCAATGACAATCGAGCATTTGGTTATGTCTTTGGAAGTCCACAGACTGGACATGAATTCTTTGGAATTAAAACCGAGAAAATTGTAAGTGAAAACGTTTTTACTATAATAATGATTTTGGGTATTGTAATCTCATTGAGCAATTATTTGAGTTAATATTTTATTTCTTTTAAATGGATAATGTTTTTTATTGTAAGAATAAGCACCTCTATAGAAATATTTCTTGAAAGCTTGATAATATTAATTAAAAATAAAATTAAGTGTTATGTTTTTTTTATTATTATTAGGGTTTTTTGTGTGTGTGTGTGTGTGTGTGTGTGTGTGTGTGTGTGTGTGTGTGTGTGTGTGATAACTTTTATTTGAAGAATAAGCAAGTCTAAAAATATTCTTGCATGAAAAGGATTTTTACATCATTCTAAGTCCAAATATGTAACTATATGTATAAAATCTTTTTAAGGATGTCAATTTAGTTGCTGTAAAATTCTTTTGTCTAGATTTAGTTAACTTGTAAACATATTCTTGATTATATTTCACAACAATATTGAATGAAATCAAAATAATTTTCATTATTTCATTGAACTAATTGTTTACATGCTTTTCTTCTGCTATTGAAAACTAAAGGATTCTGTTAATATCTCTGTGTCTTACATTACAATTAAAAAAGTTAATGTACAGTGCTTCAAAATTTAGAAGATAGATGAACTAGACATAATAGTACTATATTATTATGGAGTTGGTCTCAATTAGAAAAATTTGTGTTTACAATTAAAAGAACATATGTACAACTATTAAAATAACATGGCTTTAATGTTTGATAATTTGACAGAATCATGGTTATGAAGTTGTATCTAAACGAGTTAATAGAAATTAATAATCAGTATTCCCAGCAAACCAACTGGTTGCCAAATGCAACTGGTATTAAATATATGTTTGTATACATTTTCTTTTAAAATAAAATTAAAGTGTAGCATTATTCTCTGTTGGTTTTTCTTCTTTCTAAAGTAGTTGTAAAAAATATACTTTTATTTGCTGTTTTAATAATGCACATTTGCTTTCTAATAGGCTTCCCAAGTAGTTCTGACATTGCGTGACCTTTTCCTAACTGCATTGGAACTGAAAAAGAAAGAGCTTGAAGAACACAGAGAAGAAGTTGCACAATCCCAGGTCCAGGTAATTATTTGAAGGTGTATTTAATTCAGTTTATTTTAGCAATTTATAATTGAAATGTAAATATTATTTTATTATTTATTAAAAAAGCTAGGGTCTTTTGTTCTAAAGATTTTTCTAATTTGCTTTTTTATAGCATTCATTCAAACCTAATATTTGGAAGAAGCTTTCCAAAATTTGCCTTTTTAGACTTAATTTTGTTTTAAAAGAATCAACATTAACTAACCCTTTCTCTCTCTCCCATGTAGGTTTTCTAATTTGATATGACATAAATGTTTGAATATCAGTGGACAAATAAATGTTCAGAAGTTTAATTTTTTCCATTTTAAATTAAAATATTAATTTAATGTTTTCTTATAAGGAAATCTAACCTAATGTAAATTTTTTTGATTAGATTTGCTTTTGAGTAGTTCATTTGTTTTCACATGCTGTTACATTATGACTAGAAAAACATGAAAACTCTTTTTAAGATAGAAATTTTAACAGTGAAACAAAGAACTTTTCTTCTTTTTCTGTATTCATTGAAAGATAAAAACTAATCAATTTAACCCACATCCTTTCCTTAGATTCTCATATGCTGTAAATTAATATGTAACTGCTGCCCGTTATGGTGCGAATATTAGAAGCTTATTTTTGTAATCTTTCTTTTAAATGAATTCAATTCTGTTTTTTTTTAATTATTATTATTGTTTAATTGTTCAAAAATAGTTTTTTGTTTTAAAATATGTAACAGATATACCCATTCTAATTTATCAATATTCAGTTAACTTTTTGTTTACAAGAACCTATTTTGTATTATATATGCAGTGCTTATCATAAAAGAAATCAAATTTTGTGTAAATGTGAATTATGATTTTCCTATCTATCAATCAACTCATTCATGCCATGCTATATTGTTTCTGTTAATTGTAATATATTCTAAATGTAGTCTAAATCAGATTAGCATGACATTATGATGAAAACAATCCTGAACAATAAATGGTGAATTATTTTGTATTTCTAAGCATTATAGAATTACTCTCCATTAAATTTCTATTCTTCATTTTTTAACTGAAAAAAGACTTTTTTTAATAAGCTGATTTTTTTTTCTTTCTAAACTGATATTTTAAAATTGTTTTACTTTTTAACTAGTCTGAAAACAATGAATTGCCGTCACAGTCTGAAATTGTGTCCAATGGAGTGCCAGAAAATGGAACCGAGAAGCCAAATAGTAGCATCTTATATTCAGTATGTAAACAACATTTTATTGAATTATTTTTCTTTTTGTCATAATGAAGAATAAAAACCTGTAATGTTAAAATATTTAAAATTGTTTGATGATTGTCTGGGACAACTTGTATTTAAATTTATCATTTATTAATACTCCATTTGAACTTCTTTAACATAAATTCAAATAATTTGTTTCAATTAATTTGTAAAGTTTTTTTCCCCTCTTCAGAACATTATATCCCTTCCAGAGGAAAACAGCAATGAAATTGGTAAAGAAAATGTGTGCTGTTCAGAACCTGTTGTTGATACGCTTTTAGATCTTCAGTTTACGATGGATTCATTGGAACAGGTAAAAAAAATTTAGAAATGGGAAAAATTGTATAAAATTAAAAAGATTTACACACAATATATTTCCTTTTTGCAATATTTAAATATTTATATATTCTTTTGTTTTACTGTTTGTTTTTAATAATAATAATTTGCTTGTTGCAGCATTTTTAAATTGACACATATATTGTCATGATGGAAGTTATGTGTTTATTAGTGTGATGATTGCTTGAGAGCAACTAGAATCATTGTAGGAATTGTGTATATTTAAAATTTTATTATAGATTATTATAACAGTATATTTTAAATTGTTAGTACATTGCAGAAACTTTTGTTTCTATATTTAACTTTATTCCTTTCAAAAATGTTATATTTTATTTTGAAATACAGGGTATTTTATTATATTTGTTATTGTTAGATTCTGAAAAAAACTTTTAAAAAAAGTGGTATTAAAAAATTAAGAAACTTAATTGTGTTTAAATTTGTATTCCCCCCCCCTTTAAATGAATGCTGTTTTATCAAAAGTAATTGTATTAAATGTATGAAAGAAAGAATTATAAAAGTTCTTAATAGAATTTCAGCTATACAAATATGATATTTTAAAATAAAAGATATAGTTCTCCAATTTTCCAATTAGTAGAATACTATTTAAATGTTGTGTCTTGAAATTAAAGGTTAAGAAATTTATAACTTCATATCAATCTAACATTCATTATTATAATTAATCATATGTAATAAATTTTTTTAAGTTAATTTCAATTTTTATACTTAATTTGAGATTTCAACATTATGGTTTTTCAAAATTTTTGTGTCAAAGCTTCAAATTTTCTCTTGGTTTCCAGGGTATCTCTCAGATGGATCATAGCATTGCATCTGCAGCTTCACAAGCTCTTTCGTTCTCAGAGGATGATATTTCTGAGTCAAGTGGCAGTTCTCTTCCTACTCCTTTCCAGTTTAAGGTATTGTACTGTCATTTTTGTTATCCAGTGATCCTTATACAGGGTGTCTTAAAAACCTTGACCGTGGCTTTTATTCCTTAAATATTAACCACAGACATTTTTTAAATTACAAAGTTGCATTAAAAAAAGGTGCAAAATGTTATGAAATTGATTAAAATTTTCAGAGAGTTAAACTTTAAAAAAAAATTAATTTTTATACGGAGCCTATACAAAAAATTCCCAGTGAGTAAAATGTACCCCATCCTTTAATAAGGTCATGTACAAAATTTCAAAATTTTATCATAAAAACTCTCAAAGATATGTTAAAACAAAATTGGTGAAGGGTCAATCACAAATTAAAATGCAAATGTTTACAGCTTCAGTGCAGATGACACGACACAGGAATGCATCATAAGGAAATAAAATATGCTCCCTGAAAAATACTTACTTAAAAATAGCACAGTCAATGAACTTATAAAAAAACTTAGAAATGTTTGCATATGCAAATATATGCCTATGGATTTTTTTGTGGGGTCATTTAAATACAGCGGTTTATTTGTCACCTCCCTTTAATAAAGTGGAATTGCAACAATGCATTTTAGAGAGTTGTCGTGACACCACCGAACAAGAACTTGATAGAGTGTATAGAAGTGTCATCAGAAGAATGCAGCTCTCTATTGGCACGGATGGAAAATATTTTGAAAAAGTTATGTAATATTTCCTTTAAGTTATTATTTCTACACATTTTTAATACTTTTGAATCAATAAATAGCAAAATTATTTAAGTTTTGTATTTTTTAAATTTTAATCGATTTCAAAACATTTTGCATTTTTAATAGCAATTTTGTAATTTACAGTATATGTCTAAGATCAATTTTTAATGAATAAAAGCTGCGGTCAGGGTTTTTAAGACACCCTGTATATATTGACACTTGAATGTAACCAATATTCAGAATTTTTAAATAATAGTAGAAAATTTGTGCATCAGTAATTTCAAAAGATTGCCATTGTTTTACTCTTCATAATTTTTCTTTTATTCTATGTTTAGTTTATCGCCTCCTCCCCCATATTTATTTGAATTGCTTTTTAAACTCTAAAATTAGTTCATATTGATATCAGATATAATTTTTAATGCTTATAAATTTTACTATTTTTTTTAATTATTGCATTTGAATGGATTATTTATAAATTACTTTTAAATTAAAACCTTTTTTTTAAAGATTTTTTTACTATAATAATTTTTTATTATTTTGAGAAGATTTTTTAAAGCATAAAATATCAGTTTAGTTGAAAAAAAAAATTAGTTTCACCCCCTCCCCCTTTTGAAGTAAAGCACTAATTTTGAAAAAATTAATAATTTCATATATTATAAATTTTATAATATACTTCATAATTATATATGTTTTATATACTTTTCATTTTGTTTGATACCTATTATCCATCCTTTTTTTAAAGTTCATTATTCCATTCCATCAATCTTCGAGTCATTATAAAAAATAAAAGCTTTCTTACAGTGTAACTGTCATTGAAATTTTTATCATTCAAAGAATTTTGATATGCATGAATAAATATGATATTGCAAGGTCTATGTTGTATGATAGATCTAGCATTATGACTATCTTATATTGTCGCAGAGAAACACGATTCCTTATATTTACCTATTGATGATATTTTTATTTATTTCATATAATTTCTGTAGTTTGCTATAATATAATATGCATTTAATCTAATCTTTTTGAAACTTAGAAAAAGATTAGATATATTCTTTGTAATTCATTCAAATTTTAATGTATAATTTTTCTTTGAAAAAATTCTGTTTTTAACATTGTGTGTGCAGGTTTACAATGTGTCTTTCAATTGATTTCATGGCAAACATTCCGCTTTTCATTGCTGTTTCGCATTGTTTTAAAATTTGATTGTTTTTAAGACATTTGAAGTATGAGTTGGAGATATGAACATTTTTCGTTCATGAAAGTAAATTTATCAAAGTGTTTATAAAAAAAATACTTGTTTTTGCTTATTTCATATTAGTGTTTGAAAAATAAATTTCAAGCCTTTCATTCATCTTGCATATTAATAGATGACGATCTAGATCAGTTTTAATAATCATTTAGTCATCATCCACTTGTGTTATTTTCAAAATGTTTGTCTTTTAATGAAAAATCATTAGAATGAAATTTGGTAACTCATTCTAGTAAATGAGCTACATTGAGAATTCAGGATCATAAACTTCATATATCTCTTCGTGAGTACTCTCTTGCCTTTGTGAAAATGAAACATTAAAATATGATGAAATTTCTTGTTTTCATTACTGCATATAAAAATAAATGTCATACTCTAACTTAAAATAAAAATATACTGAATTTGCATCGAAGGTAAGATTAAAGTATCAAATAACTAGCATTTAATGAAATAATGCTAGCTGGTGAAAATCATTCAAAAAGAATATAATTTATCCATTTTTGAATGCTATAATTATTTCTGCATTAATTTGATTTGATATTAAAGGATCTTTGTAGAAATTTTATCCCAATTTTTCTCTAATATTTTTATTGTTAAATTAGTTTTAAATTTTAACAAAAAAAAAAGTTTATTTCTGACTAATATTTTCAAGTTTAGAAAAATTAGATCTCCCTGTTTTAAATTATTTGTTATTCAAGTTCCTTTGTATTTCTTTCAGATAGTGTCATTATTTTAACTATATATTTATAATCCATGAACTCTTAGGTGTTAACTCCTTGAGTAGTATTCCATTTATTTTTATTTTTTCCCTCCCACTGAATGCATTGAAACCTCTTCATCTGTGTAATGCTTTAAAGATCCTTTGTGTAATTGTGCTGTTTGTAAAATAATTTGCTTTACAAATTTTCTGAGTTATTCAAATTTGGAAACTTTAATTTCCAGCTTGATAAATTGTCTTCTTTGTATCAAGAAACCCTATCTTTGTCGTCTCGTTCCTCATCAACATCTGATCACAACTTGTGTCCCCCTGAAAATAAAATGGAAGATTCTGAATCTACCAAGAGAGATCTCTCAGTAAGTGTGTCTTCCGATCAGAGCATCGAAACCACTTCTCTGGGTAATGGTTTCCCAGTATCTAGTATTGGTTCTACTTCTAACAATTCTGCTTCCAGTCAAATAGTCGAAGATAAATATGCTGTGTTTTTGGATATTGATGCTCTTCCTAGTATTTTTGATAATCCACAAATAGTTCAAGCATCTTCGTTGAATGAAAAGAAGGAAGATTTTGACTCTGTACCTCAAACTTCCAAGTTTGAGGAACCATTTTTTAATGAGGTTAAGACCTCTACTCCTGTTGTTTTTGCTGAATTGGATCCATTGGGTAACCATCCTTTTGTGGATAAAAAGGATTTCTTCCAAGAACTCAAGAACCCACCCAAGAAAATATTAAAGGACCTTGTCACAGGTGCTGATTTGTTTCCATCAACTGTAGAAAATGAAGTTTTTGTCTCAATAACTGCACATGTAGATAATTCACAAGCACCTGCACCAGTTTTGTTGAACCCATTTGTAGATAATGGCCTTGTTGCTCCAAATCTTCCTCCTAGAACAGTTACTCCATCTTGTATTCCCAATGATTCTAGTAACACAACTGATGAAAAACTTCCAGATGTGAAGAACCCTTTCAATCCCTTTGTTTCAGAAGACTACCGTGATGTGCCTCCTCCCAGTTCACCACCACCTCCTCCTCCTCCACGACTGCCAACTATGTCTCCTCCTCCTCCACCTCGACCTCCAAGTCGTTCTGCCCCTACCCAACCCTTACCTAAGAGGAAATCCCCTTTTACCACTGCTGCTCAATCGTGGTTCTCTTTTGATCAAGATTCAGTTTCTCGCTCTATTCCAGAGCCTGAATTTGATGGTTTTGCTCCCCCTCTTCCTTCTCCAGCTAGAAAATTTCCAGCTGACCCTGCTTTGAGAAAAATATCTAGCACTTCCAACAGTCCTGCGTCACCTAGGCGAATCGCTAACTGCAGCCCCGTGGGTGAAGTGTGTAAAGTGTTGTCTCGTCATGAATCTCTAATGCAAGAAATTGAGACTCCTGTTGGCCTTAAAGATTCTCCTCCACTTCCACCTAAGCCTGGAACTTTACTTCGACCTCCTGCATCCTTTTCTGGCTCAAGTGGTTCAGCTGTCGAAAGTTCCAGTGGTGGGCATTCTTCAAGTTCTCTTGTCTTCTCAAGTTCAGATGATGGTCGTATTGGGAGTAGTTCAGAAGCACTTTTTACAAGCAGTACAGAAAATTCTGATGTTTTCGCTGCTCACAATGGTTCATCCATTGAGTTAAGTCCCGACAGTATCTTTCGTCGAAAGAGTGACCCTTTTGCAGATGAATTCTTCCTTTCCCTGCCAAAAAAGTCAGCCCAGGAATCTTCATGTCATGCCAATGGTGTGGATAAGTGAAAAGTAAGTTGTTTATTTTTTATTTTTATAAAAATAAAAAGAATTGGCTTTTCTGCTGCAGGCTAATAAAAAAAAAACTTATAAATCAGTATAGACTTATGAAGAAATTCAATGTTGTAAATTCTTTTTATTTAAAGCTTGATCTGAGTATTTTTTAATAATATATTTAATCACGTTTTTCACTGGATAGGTAATTTCTATGGATTTTGAATACTTTCTAATATGTACAATAATTCTGTGCTAAACTGTGGATACATAATTTTCCTATTTTCTCTCATTTCTTACTTCTACCTCATATGACATCTTTCTTATCTCATACTAAATTATTTATTAGTTACTTATTTTTTCTTTCAAAACAAATTCCACAATGATTATTTAAATAAGGTTTTTGATTTATAAACTTTTCGTACGTTGCTTTTAAATAATAGTAGAAATGGCCTATAGATTGTTTAATTTTAATACTTAAATGCTTAAATTGAATTATTTTGTATAGAAAAGATTTTTATTGCATTCATATTTATCGCAGATTCTTATTTCTTTTATTTAATGTAATATAATTGATAAAAATAGATTAAGAGCAATTCCAAAAAAATTATCTGACAGCTTTGTTTGATTGCCATACCAGCTTTTAATAAAATTAATTTCTATTGAAATTAATAATTTGTGAATTCTCTTTAAAAATAAAATTTAAAAGGGAGGACCTAAAACACTTTATTTTTGTCTTTTTAAAAGCTTTGCAGTTCTTTTATGTACTACATTTGTACTTATGCACTAGTACCATTTAGCAATAATAGTTTACTAAAAATTATACATAAATATAAGAATAAATGGGGGTAAAATGAGAACTTCAAATTTGTCACTTCAAATTATAAGGCAGTTAACTGATGTATTTAAAGCTTCTCCAAAGTTATAGCTTGTTAATAATACAACAGAGTTATTAACTGCCTGTATTTTCCCTTATAAACATTAAAATGAAGCATTTATCTTCAAAGGTTATCTGTAAAAAAATTTGACCACATCTTGATATTATTTGGATCACTTCTTGAATGTGGTGAATCACTTGTACAGAATACATGATACCTCATGCAAGGGTGAATTGCATGTTAAGAGTAAAATGTATATTCATCATGAGAATCATAGATAAATAAACATTTTGCAATCCTCTTTCTGCCTAAAATTTTCATTTCATTTTTTTTTAAAAAATGCAGTATTGTCATTTTTGACTTATTGCTATTCTTGTATTAAATTTTATAATGATACAAAGTTGTTACATTATATAAATGATTTGAAAAAACAGGCATATTTTTTTCATAATTTCAGTGAAGTAATCCAGTTTTTAATGTTTGCCAAGATGTCTTTGTCCAAACCATGGCAAGCACATAGCTTTGATTAGGAAGGCAGAAAACAGGAAAAGGAGGCTATAACAAAATATTTGGAACTTGTATAATTTTTTTAAAAAATGCTTTTCCAGTTTAAAAGTTAGTTATAATGAAATTGGAAATTTCAAGTGATAAGAAAATTAATTCCTAATTAATCTATGCTTTAAAAATATTATATATATTGACCTATTCATATGCATTTTTTTCCCCAGCTTTCTGCACAGCCTCTAAGAGCTTCCTTTGGATTGGCAATGATCTGTTTAAAGAAAGATTTGAGGAATTTTGTCTTATTTAAACTTGTTTCTGTTGTTGAATGTTTTTTTCTCTATGAGAAAAGGAGGCTGTTTCTAATTTTGGAAGTTGTGCCACAGTATTAATTTTTACATGAATGATATGATTTTAGATATTGTATTCTCAGTTCTTGGAAACGTTTTATTGTGGTATGTTGGAACTGTAGATCTGTTGTATATTGGGCATTTAAAATATGCATTTATTAGCCTTCTGCAATGTATTGTGCTTTTAGAAAATATTTAGAGTGAATGTTGTTTCTTTTCGTTCCTAAAATTCCTTTTGTGCCATTTTTAGCCCTGTGATTGTGCATTGCCCCTTTTAGTAGATACGGTTGGCATATTTCTTCGTTTGTAAGTAAATAGATATTTTATTGTTGAAATGTACATTTGAGTTCATTGTAAGAGTTATAAAGTATATTTTTATGTCAAAGAATATAAATATATTTTTTATGGTAGAGAGAATTTAAAAAAATTCGGATTTTCAATGCAGTGTGAAATTTTATTCCTCGGTTACAGTTTTCTTGAAAATGTAGATCTGAATGTTATTTGTATATATGGCAGTTTTTAATATGAAACTTTGACTCATTTATATATGAACGCATTTTTTTTTAGTAAATTTTTTAATATATTCTTCTGGTCAATTTTATTTCTTCATACCATTGTTTGATGTATATTTGTAGTCTTCTGTGAATTATGTTATTGATCCCTTTTTAAATATCATTCAGATTTTTCTTTCATAACTCCAAAGGATTCAGATCATTGTTGTAGTTCAAATTTTAATAATTGGTGAATCATCTCACTAAAATTAATTGAACTGTATGGTGTAGAATTTTATTAAAAGAAATTGTTTTCTGAATGTTTTAAAATAGACCTAATAATAGCTTAAAAATTTATTTAGCGAAAATTGAAAACCACTTTTATTTTAGAATTATTTTTTCCTTAATCTTGATTCTTTTGTATTTCTTGACATTTTTTTTAATAATATACAATAGTATTATAACCTCATATGTAACATAAGTTTTTCTTAAATTTGTTTCATTCTGCATACGTATCTTTGTTTACATTTTAATTGGAGCACTGGAAAAGATCAAACTTCAGATTTAAGTCACTTTATGAATGATTGTTTTATAAACTATTTTAGATATCCTTATCTTAAAATTTCTCTTTACATTAGCTAATTATGTTTATTTGGTGAAAGATAAAATGATCAATCATGATTGTTACTTTGAGTGATTGTTTGTTGAACTTGATATTTACCTATTCCTTGATATTAATTACCCATTTTAAATGTGTAAAAATTGCCCTTTCTAAATTGCTATGATTTGGAATTCTGATTGCAATTCACCTTTTCAGTGCTTCCAATAATTGTTCTCGGTTATTATGAAGAATATCCTCTTGCCTTTCATTTACTATGTATAATAAGTGATATAACATTGTTAGATGGTGCTAGTTGTATTTTTAAAGTGCTACGCCATTGAGATTCCTTTGCATTGTCATCTGTTCTGCAATACAGCATACAATAATTTTATATGTATTGTTGTTGGCACACATTATGCAGCCATTTTTTGTATTGTGCTAGTTCTATCATTTTTATCAATGAATGGTGATTTCAATTTACTGCTTTTTGTTATTTATATTCAGAATGAATTTAAAAGCATGCAATAATATTTGTTTCTTTTACTTCGAAAATTGAGAAAATAATTATGCAACATTTGTTATTGCAATGGGTTATAATCAAGTTTGGACTAATGCATCGATTTTATTCTTGGAACCATCCAAGAGAAATTGTTTAAAAAAAGTCCAATACAGTATCATAATAAAGGAATAAGAATACTGTAAGCGGAATGAAAATCCAATGCAATGTTCTGTTAATAATTTCTCATGGTTGTACTTCATTATCGGGAATTCTACCATGCTAAGAAAGTTTAGGCCTAGTGTTGAATTATTTAAATTAGTTTTTATTAAATAGGACATTCAATTCTGGTGTGAATTTTCATGTGTTTCAAGAAATGCATTTCTAAATTCTGAATATTTCCAGTGATTGATATTCAGTTGCATTATTTTAAAATCGTATTTGTTAAAAAGTTTAAAGTTAAAGTTTAAAAAAAAGTTTAAAGTTAAAGTTTCTGAACATCAGATATAAGAGAATAACTATCAATAAGTTTTTAATACCTACACTAAAAATATTATAAACCAATTACCAGCAATGGATGTTTTATAATTTTTTTAAAGAAAGAGAAATAAAAGAACCAGTAAATTAATTTCTTATTGGTCTAATTTTATTATTAAATTTTTAATCACTTACTTCATTGCATTTATGCAGTTTAGCTTGATGCTAAAATATAAGTAAACTTATAAACATTATATAAATAAAACTTAACTTTGGTCATTATATAAATATAATGATGAAGAATCATCTAAAATTAGTCACTTTATTAAAAAAAAAAAAAATTGATATTGGGATATAACTTAGTCAAATACTGAAAAAATAATTTGACTATAAAAGATTGAAAAATTTGTAGCAGTGTAAATGGAATGAAATTGTATTTAAATATACCTCTATTTTATCAAAATTATTCAATTGATGTAAAAAATTTTAATTGTTTCATTTTTAATTTCTACGAGCCTGCACTATCATTTGTTTCTGGTCCCTGTTTTGTCCAACCTTACTTATAACACCAATCTGAAAAAGCTTTCAATATCACAATCTTATTTGTTTGTTTTAAGAATAAATATAGATTGTATTCACATTTTTGTGAATTAATACACAAGTTGTAGAATTAAGGTTAGCGTTGATGAAATTTATTGATTTTTTTTTTTGTCATTATTTGATTGTAAATGCTTGAATATATTTTACCTAACATTAGTACATTTGCAGAATACCTTAAATAATTTTAATGCCTTTATTGAAAGTTTTACATAACAGACTTTTAAAATTTACTTGATTTGAAATTTATTGAATACATGAGATTATAATCAAGATATTGTGTGTATAATAGCTTTGTTTTTGCAACTAAAGCAAAAACAAAGTTTTAATGCTATTTCCTTGCTTTTGCTCTTCTGTTTCTATTGAAACTTCTTTTTGTGTTCATTCATTGCTATTGAATTATGTTTAATATTTTTCTAGGATGCCATAGAGTTTATGAACAAATTTTTAATTCAGTATTCTACTTAACAGTATATATATATTCCCCTCCCCAAGTAGTTGTCTGATATATATGTTGGAAATTATTCTGGAACAAATTTAACTATAAATAAATTCCAGATACTTGTTGATGGCTATCTCTTAATGCCAATGTTATTAATTTTTTTAACTTCCATTAATATATTTATTGGTGCAAAAACTGATAATTGCAAATTTTATTTTAAAAATGAAATTATTCAGCAATTAATACAGATATTTTAAAATATTGATAAGATTATTACAATATATATAGATGAAATTTAAATATAAAACTGCTGAGAAAGTTTTAACTGTTTATTGCATGAGCAAGTTATAAGCTTGGCATAACAGTTGCAATATGCTCTCCTCCCCTTTTCCAGTATTATAGCCTTAACTTTTTTTTTTTTTTTTTTTTTTTTTTTTTTTTGCTTTTTAGTAATAGCTTATTATTTTTTTAATTTTAAAGCATAACTTGAATTTTGTTATGAACTACATTTGGTTTTATGTAAGATTTACTATTTGTGCTACATTATAAATTAGCCATATATGTAGAGATTTTTTTTTTTTTTCAAAAATTGCTATTGTACGATTTGCAAAGACCTTTAGATTTTGCACTCAGTTTTGTTTTTTTCTGGTGCTTTTTTACAAAAAATGAAAACAAGATCTTTTCTTTAAAAAAAAAAAAAACCCTCTTATTTATCGGTTTTACTGTGTTATTTGTGTGAGAGAAATAGTTGGTATATTTTTTTGAACGCTTTTATATAATGGGTCATTTTACTGTTTAGTGTGTCATGATTTAATACTTGTTGATAATCCACTTCTTTACAGTGGCTTCATTTGTCTAGCAAATAAAGGAAAATGTTATCAATTATATATGCCTCCTACTTTTAATATTTTTTCCAATACA
This sequence comes from Argiope aurantia, assembly GCA_026543865.1. NCBI lineage: Eukaryota > Metazoa > Arthropoda > Arachnida > Araneae > Araneidae > Argiope > Argiope aurantia. Next base: position 1,345,373 of record JAPMOR010095361.1, on the reverse strand, counting down.
TTTTTTTATAACTTCAGAATTTTAATACATTGACTTTACGAATTTAATTCTTTTAATAATATAAGAGCATTTAAGATAAAAAATACATCATTAAGTGAGTTTTGCATTTTTAATTATTTAACACTTTTCACTTAATTGCAAATTAAAAATTCAGTAATTTGATGTGTGAATCAGATTCATCACTGCGTACAAAAGGGTTAAATAACGCTATTTACAACTATTTATTAAGAATGGTGATTCGCCAAATATTGAAAAAAAATCATATCTATTCTGTTCTAGAGAACAGCATGCAATGGTATACAATATGAGATTAAGTAGACATATATTTAATGTATGGAATAGGCGAGGATAACGGACAAATGTATTGAGAATGCTTCTGATCGGTATGGACACTCAATGTTTGTGATTTTATGTCATTAATAGAAGCAGAAATGAGGTCAGACAGTTCATGATCAATGTTGCTCTGGCCATGAAAGAAAGCATAAGATGCACTGGCAACTCATTCTAGTACAAATACATGTGCTACTTAGCCTTAAAAATGTTTTATAGTGTATATATTCTGTTGGTTACTCCTTACACTCTTTTCACCAACGAGTTCTACTCCTTGCAAATTATTTGGAAATTCAATGCTCTATCATTTATAAATTGTACTTATGATAGAAACTTCGAATGTCTATGGTCCAATAATATAAAATATTCATCTAGAAAGCCAATTATAATAATTGACCTAATAAATGTTTCCCCCATTACGCAAGGTTACCACGCCACCGGGAAAACACACGGAATTTAAAATTCGTTTAAAAAGGGGGGAGGGGAGTCAGGTGAATTTTAAGTTTTTTCTTAGTTTTTTTTTTTTTTTTTTTTCCATCTAAAAAGTACTGATCTCTAAATAATAAAAGATCACAGTCAGGACCGGCTCTCTGCGGGGGGGGGGGGATGCTATGCACGGGGACCTCGGATTGGGGCCCCCAAAATGACCAAGAACTAAAATAATATTCTGAACTATAATAGCGGAATGGAACGAAAAGAAGAAATGTAACTTTAAAAATCGTCTACGGTTATATTATTGTCTAATGCAAGTATGCAACATATTACAAACCTAAGGCAATAATTTACCTCACTTATTAAGTAAGACTGCATATAGTGTTTGAAAATTCATCTATAAAATATTTAATATTGCTAGATCTATTCATGTTCATGGCAAATACATATCTTTCTGGGTGTCAAAAAAGAAAATTAGCAGAAAAGGAAAAAAAGAGAGAGAAACTCTAAACTACAAGAAATCACAAATAGATTTTATCTTATTTTGTTTTTTTAGTCTACAAAGTTTTTCTGGCATTGAAATTGCTTCGACTTCAGAAGTTGCATTTCAACTGGAGAAAAAAGTTTTCACTAACTATATAATCTTGTAAAGGAAATACAGAAACTGTGACAAAAACGAAGAGCTGTATATTTATATGAATATGATCGAATCAGAAAAAAACGAAAATCAGGATAACACACGTCTTCAAGTGAATGTAAATGATCCATATTTATGGTCAAGTACTATTTAACGAATAAGTTTAGAATTTTTGTATTAAAACCGGACCTGTATAACACAAAGGATGTTTTGCGGAGAATCCTGAAAATAGATCATCCTCCACTACATATTTTTAAAAAATGCCTAATGTTGAAACTCAGCCTCGCAGTTTTTTAATGTATTCAAAAACGCAAGACACGGTACTTTGTTTTTATTGTATACTAGTTTCGAAAAGATGTGGAAATGAACAATCTACACGATTTATAGGTGACTGTAATAACTGGAGATAGCTATCAAATGTAATTCAAGATCATAAGCGTTCTATTGGCCACTTTAATTCGTTTACTGTTTGGAAAGAATTACTAAAATGACTAAATTTATGTTCGACTATTAATAAAACAAATCAAGTTACTCTAAATAAAGATACAGGAATACTTAACTATTTCAAAGAATGTGATTAATTCTAATTTTAGCATGTAATAATCTTCCACTTCGAGGAACCCAAGAAATAGCAGGAACTCCTAATAATGGAATTTTTTTAAATTTAATCTAATTATTAAGTAAAAACGATTATGTGCCAATGGAACATATTAACAGAATAAAAAATTCAAAAAATAGAATTGTGCATCATTTAACTCATAAATCACACGAACAAATTATTTTTGCGTTAGGAAATGATTTAATAAAATTCAAGACGGTATAAAAGCATCTACGTACTATAGTATCTAAATGCACTTCTGGAGTATAGTAGTTGTCTACTATACTCCAAAAATAGTAAAAAGGGGGGATAAGGTGTTCAAAATACATTGAAATAGGAATTTGTGTTTTATTCATTATTTTTTAGTAATTCTTTGTTTATTGCTCACATTAATTAATATAAAAGTGTATAGTAGAAAAAATATTTTTTAATAAGAAGTATATATTTTTTTGTTTTGAATTTTTATGAAAAAACTTTTAAAAAAGATGATATAGGCAATATTAGAAATTTAAAAGTAGATGTTATTATATATATTTATGTATATCAGTAAAATTATACTGATTAATTATGCAATTGAAACTATGATTATTTCAACATTTCTTCCCTTAATAAAAATAATAATAATTAAACAATGAAAATAAATAGGAAATATAAATGAATGGTAGTCGGGGATATGACCAATGCGATCTCGCCCCAACCTCACGCGTTCTGTTTGGCCAATGATTGGCCGACGATGTTTTGCTGTTTGGGTTACAATATTGTCCAAATTTATCAATATCAATAAATTATTTCGATCAGAAACAATTATTCTTGATTGATTTAATTTTAGTTAACAAAATTAAAAATGAAGTCCAAAATTTAATAATTTTTTGACGAAGCGAATGGGATAATGTGTAGTTTGAATATTTCACAACATTTTTCTGAAAAAGAAAGATTATATTCTGAAATAGCAAGTTAGAAAATCCGATTGAGTAATTTAGATGCTATTTTTTAACAGTGTAATTGATACCACACAAACAAAAGATAGATTTAAGAGTATTTCAAATTAATACATATTTTAGATAATATTTATAAATTAATACATACATAAATAATTAATAGCAAAAATAAAATCATGCATTAAATAAACTTGCAATAGTAATATATGTTCGTGCTTGTACCTTTTTTTTTTACTTTACAAAAAATTTAGGACCCCAAGTAGTTTTTTGCACCGAGGCCCCTTTATAGAGAAGTCCGGCTCTGATTGCAGTCATAGCTTCCTGAAATACCGTTCGCGATTGCGTAATGCAGAAATTCAGCCCTTTCCTACCTTTATTTCTGTAAGATTAGTCCAGTTTCAATTTGCAAGACAGCTGTTCTTTTTCTATGAAATTCCCGAACTGCAGTGAATGAGCATGCGCTAAATTTCTGTAACTTCATGAAAAAATTGAATGTTCCTGCATGAGAAATGTATTCTATCTGCTGAAGCAACGCGGTGGTGTTTTAATCTACCATATTTGAGTTTATTAAATGGTTTGTTTATTATTTGAGAAACTGTGAGCTTATTCAAAGTAGATTAGATAATTTTTTTTAAACAATGGGCTGCTTAAAATCCGTATTTAATACGAATTGGATAGATAAAAAAATCAATCTTGATTTTGCTGAATCTGTTTTAAAAGTTCTGCAAAATCAATTCATTGCGTGCTGCTGACTTTGTAAGAAGATAATAGGTCTAAGTAATATGGGAAAACAGGTACTTGCTAATCATGCCAAATGAGAAAAACATACAAGACTGCATGACAGTTCAAAAGAGTCATCATTGATGTTGAACTTAATATCTAAAAGAAATACAGAAAAAGATGACACGTCAAATTTAGTGTCCGAAAAATAAAACCGATTTTGAACTTTTTAGTTAAAGAACAATAATTTAAAGCTGAATTTTTATGGCCATTAAAATTTAGTGCGTCACATGCGTAATTAATCCTATGAGTCCTGACCGCCCGCTATCGCCCCGTTCCACAGGGGCCTGAATCAAACGCTTTGAGGTGGTTAAGTTAGTTTAAATAAGTGCTCGTCGAGAAATACCTTTCACCCCCTAAACTCATTTAACTACCCCAAAGCGCCTGAGTCAGGCCCAGTCGAACGGGGCGGTCAGGGCTCATAGGATTAACGCATTCAATGATATATATAAAAAGTTTTTTCACATACGTTCACTGAAAGTGAAATAGCTAAAAAAAAAATGTATGTTAGATCATGCAAACATATACTTTATTTGTTACGGATTAGCTCCATGAAACTGATGGCTGAAAAATCTGCAGAAATGGATGCTCAAAAAATGAATAAATAAAAAAAAATAGCAATTTTGCTTTGTAATATTTTTAGTTAAGTAATCATTAAATGCTTTGTATCATGATAACAAAAATGTTTTGTATTTTATTTCACCCAATTCCTTAATTTTGTGTGATTTACAATTAAAAAGCACGCGACGAAATATATTCCCTCTCTTAATATATAAATCTTCTCTCTCTAAATTCTAAATAGTGCATAAAAATAATTTTTTTTCCTGAAAGTAAATATAAACCTTTTTTTAATAAGCTATTATTTCAAATAATTTTAAATTGTTGCTTCCTTTCTTTGCTTTTTCCACTTCTTAAAACCATACTGCATTAAAAATAGTGCACGAGTGCTATTCGTGCATTTCCTCGTATATTGATACATACAGGGAATTTTCTTTTCAGATTTGAGTGACAACCCTGAACAACTATCTTGTGTTTTACAGTTCTTATATCTCTGCAACTAATTCCTTATAACATTTATGGATATAGATTCTTACACAATGCACATTCTGTTAGGTTACATAATATAGCATATAAAGATTTATAAATGAAATCCATATATTTAGAAACAGTTTTATTTGAAACAAATCAATATATTTTTTAGTAATAAATACACAACAGAACTGCAATACAGGATATGTACAATGTATATATTAAAGAATTTTCATTGTTCTACTTCGGAATTTATTTTTCTATTGATGAAAACTGTTATTGTACATTAAGAACTTTCTTGACTGCCAAAACCACATCTTGTGCTCGAGGAATTGTAAGGGGTTCCAAACTTTTAGTGTAGGGCATGGGAACATCAGCTCCTGTAACTCGGACCACTGGTGCATCCAAGTAATCAAAAGCTGGGCCTGAAATATTATTATTTTTAGCAACAAAAAAAATGTAAAATGGATGCCATGCTTTACAAGCTGAATGCATTTTAACAAGTCCGTTAATTCAAATCTTCATTTTGGCACGATCCATGAGTAATTTTTATCTAATAAAAATAAAATTTTATTCACTTTATTATGATTTTTTAAATAAAATTTACAATGTAACCATTTGTATTGCATTCAGCATGCACATGCTTCATCACTTGACTTTAAAAAGACAGAATTTAAATAATAAATTTGCTTTTAACTAGTTCACTTTCTTATATATATCTTGGAAAGAAAAAAAAAATCTCAAATCCTATTTAATGTACACATTTTTGCAAAAAATTTGAATTCTGTGATTTTAACATAAAGGGAAAAAATTATTATCTAAGAAATATGTTACCAAAGGAATAAAATCAATATAGTAATCAATAACTTTTCATTACTTTACTTTTTTTTATAATACAAAGTTATTTTTATATAATTTGAATATGTACTAGATAACCCAGTGCTCATTGTATTAGTTAAGAAAGGAAAAATACTTACTCTCTATAACACGGGCACAAATCTCAGACCCAATACCACACTGTGGCCAACCCTGTTCTACTGTCACCAAATTATGTGTCTTCATCACAGATTCGAGGATACATTGTTCATCCAAAGGCCGAATAGTACGTAAATTTATCACCTGCAATTTGGAAAAATAAGTATACTTATTTCACTCAGTCATTTCATTTTTCAATTTAAAAGATTAAAACAATTTATATGAGCATCTGCCTAATAGTGTTAAGCATGAACCAAAACTAACCTTTAAGTCTTAACAATAGAAACACAAAGGGTCATTTGTAAGTCACTTTGGAAATTTGATAGTATTGAAATTAAGTTCTCACAACAAATCATTAGAACAATAGCTATAATTGAATCAAGAATTTTACTCATATTTTTACAGAAATTTAAGATTGTCACAATATGTATTTATATACACTTCTAATTGGCTCAAATAATAATAATAATTAAAAAAAACTGGGCTCCTCAAAACTTTCTTGCCCACTCTCTAATAAAGGTGTCAGTTATCTCTATTCCCCCCTCTCAGCACAAAATTGTGGACCTTGGGCAAGGTCATAAATGCCATGAATAGTAAAAAAATTTTCAGAATCCCACATACGATAGTTATGTGCTTTTTAGTATAATAAAGAAAACCAGTATTTGTATATTAATTAAATGGCACTGGTGACCAACAGTTATGAAATACTAATCTTTTGGGTGAATTGCATTTTTATTGAGCCTAGCATGTGATCTTTGGGTTTGTTTATTGCAATTAATTGTTGGCATGCAGTTAACACATTAATACCGGTAAATTAAATACATATTTTGGATGCCTTTTTTCTTCGAATTTTTCTTGAAATCAAAATTTAACATAGAACTAAAAATGTAATCACCAAATAATATACTGAATTTTATTTATTTAAGTTATTCTATTTTCATACATATGAAAGTATTGATATATTACATTAAAAATGTGACAAGAATCTAAATTTTCAATGCAAAAACTGTTCACCAAATTTCATTTACCTATATTTTTGAATCAGAATTTTTACATGCGTACAGAAGTACAGTTTACAGATGGCCAGTCCTTTGATAGATTGGGTTCAAATTTGATATGGATTTATATCTTGATTAACTTGTGCACCAAATTTTATCTAACTTATTATATTTTCTAGTTCATCATGTTCACTTCTATTCAGATAACTGAATAGGCAGACATCAGAATGAATTTCATTAAAAATTTGATAGAAATCTACAAATTTAATCAAAAGTTCATATAACGAATTTTATCTGTTTAGCTCAAAGCATTTTTGAGTTATTGTGTTTACAGAGAAACATCAAAACAAAACAGCAGACAGAGAAAAAAAAATTTAATTCATTTTTTGGACTCAAAGAAGTCTGAAATCTGCAGATTCATCAAAATCTTAAGTTCCAATTTTTTGACAATTACAGTGTTTTCTCTTTATATACAAGAAAGTAAAATTAAATGACTTAATTTATGTTGCTCATTTTATGCTTTCCTATGTCAGATACCTTCAGTAAATTTTGGAAGATCCACAAGTATTATTCTTCCAATGTGTAAATAAATACGTAAACTGATTTTCAATTTCTCTATTAGTTATTAAGTTAAATTTTTTAGTTTATTAGTTGCCCATCTTCATAACAAACGAAATAAAATTTTCGGTACATAAAATTACCTCGCACTCTATGCCACTAGCAGATAATTCTTTTGCTGCATCCAAGCATGTCCCAACTGCTTTGGAATGGGCTACTAATGTAATATGTCGGCCTATTAAATAAAAGAATTAGTATTATAATAATTAAATTATCATAACAATTCGTTTATAATATATTTATATTATATTATAAAAAAGGGGGAGGGGAAATAGATGAACATATGAAGATGCTAGAAAATTTTCCAAGAGAGCAAAAATTTATATGCAAAAGACGCTATCATGTAATCATAATCACAATTATGAATTACTTCTTAAATATCAGTCTTAAATCCCATTAATACAATTTAATATGAAAGTTTTTCCCCCCTTCTTAAGATAACTGTTATTTGATAATGGAATCATTATGCAAGACATAAGAAAGACAAATTAATTGAAAATGCTCACACTTGGAAACGAGCCAAAATAACTAACTAATCATAGGATATTTTTTTAATGTGGAAATTTGTCATTCATTAGGAGAAGCAGACAACTAAAAAACAAAGTAACTTTTTTAAAAAAGAAATTAACACATTTTGAGGCTGGGGTCTCTTACTGAATGCCATTTTTGCATTTCTAAATATATATTACCTTACACTTACAGACAGGATATTTAATATAGAGTAATTGACTGAATTGTTCAATATATAAAATATTAAATAAAATACATTAACATTTTTTTTGATAAATTGGTACATTTTATTAATTGCATGTCATTGGTGCACTTTTGGCTTAACTACATGCCAAAGGCAAATTTAAACTTAACTGCAAATTTTAGATAAACATAATCAAAATTAGCAAAGACTAATATGATATCTTTGGTGACTTTTTTTATGATTAATTTCTTCATGAACATAATACATAAATTATAATATATTTATTGGTTTCAACTTAATAAAACAATTAAATATTCCTGATTCTAATGATTCACATAAAAATTTGAACATATTCTAAGTAAAAGATTGTGCATTTAAAAACTAAATATTAGTGAATGTATACATAAAATATCAAAATTTTACAAAGCAAAACATAATTTTCTACTTTTTCTAAGCTTAAAACCATATTTCTGCCTTTTTTTATTACTGATAATTTATTACAGCTTATATAAAAGCTTCGAACAATTTATATTTATATGGCATTTTCAACCAGTTATCTTACATGACACTAAAATATTTTTAATGATCAAAATATCACTATATAGAACAAGATATATTAGTAGAATTTTTAAATAATAAGAACAGTAAATGGAAAATATTTTAAAATTTCAGAAGTATATTGGCCAATTGCGCAAAATCTGTAAAACGTTGCAATTTTTTTAAAACTTGAAGTGCAATAATATTAAATATACTATTTATTTTTAAAAGAATTATATAGTGATATAAACTACCTTCATAGCAAAGAAAACATTTAATATACCATTAATTAAATATGCAAAGCAAACATACCAACTTTTTCAATTTTAGCTTTTCCAATTGGCAGTATAAAGTCCTTTGACATCACTTCATCAGACACTTCAAAGGGTACACCATATAAAAGCTCATTCTCCAAAAAAACAACTGAAAAATAAATTTTATTTGAAAATGAAAACAGTAAAAATATTTTTAAAAAATTATGCATTTTCTGATATTTATCCGAGACAATAGCCAATATGTCTACATTTTTTTTTCAGAAATAAAATGACCAAATTATCAATATTTACTTAAAGAAATATAATGCAGATATCAATCAAGCAAAATAGTAGAAATGTAGAATTACAAATTTATGTTAACTTTAACATTGTGGTTAGGATTGAATTGAACAAAAGCAGGGCTTTTTGCAAAGTTGATGCACAGGGCCTTGATACAAATTTCATAGAATAAAATAATATTTTCTTACATTTTATTATAAATTTTGTAGTGCAAATTGTTTAATAAATGAATACAAAATGATAAATGATTTTTTAAACTGACATTTCTATCAGAAATGTTTGTTTATTAATCAAATAAAAATAATAGATTCATAACCTTACAAAATATAACTAATTATATAAAAAGAATAATATGATTTTTTTATTGTGTTTTGTAATAAATTTGTTATATCATCATAATTTATTCAGTCATTTCAGATCTGATAGATACAGCTGTTCTTGAATAAAAACAGATTTCAAAATTCTTTAGTGTTTTCAATTTTCCAAAATACTTATCCCATGTATACAGCACTAAATGATGAAATAAATATAATTTTTGAAACATTACAAATATTGCATACATTTCAAAAAAATTATTTAAGAATAAGTAATGTAATTCTGTTAGTCTTAGTAAATAAATCAATGCAATAATCTTGCAAAATCTCACAACTTTAAAAAGAGCCTCATTTGTCAGTTACTTGAATTATATAAAAATGCTCTCATACTTGGGATAAAGTTCAAATCTTTTCTTAAAAGAAATAACATTAATTTTAATTATGACTAGGACTACACTGTTGGAGCTAACTAGAAGCATAATATAAAATTGCTTGCAGATAACTCTGACCCAGCTTTGCCATGAATAGGTAGATGGAGAAGCGTGCAAATCACATGATAATATTCAAATATGCACATATTTGCGTGAGAATTTTTTTCAAAAAGCATTTTTGTTTTGCAAAATTAGTTAGCAATATGAATATAGCCCAATGAATTCACACACTTCTCACAGAAGTCCTCACCCAGGCCCTCAAATCTTAATATACACCATTAAAACAAGATTTTTAAAAAATGAAGTACTGTAAAAATATAAAAATAAAACAAACAATTAAAAAAAGGTTATTCCTTTTTTTTTTTTTTTTTTTTTTTAGAATTAGATGTTATTTTAGTGTAATGAATGTAATTTCATTAAATCTACTTCAAACAAGGATAATTTTTTTTTCAGAATTACTAGTTTTAAGGACAATTAGAGAAAATAGCCAAAAATTGTTTTTCTTTCTATATAATTTTTTTAAAGTTAACCCTCATAATTCCCTCCTATCTGGAGACTTCAAATGATGTTCCCTTTGCAATTTTAGGTTACAGAATCTATTAAAAAATCTCAATTAAAATAAGATTTAAATATCTATAACAAAGCAAGGAAATATATCTTGACTTCTAAAATAGAATGAGAAATCTTTGCTTAAAAGAGATATTAATTCAGGGCTCAATACAGCTATACTTTGAGAATTCATAAAATAAATTTTGATGTGATCTTGTTCAAAAAGATTTATATTTTCCTTTAAAAATAAATTTTGCTTTCTGGAAAGAAACTAAAATTTTAAATGACAAATTCTTACCAGGATCTGGATCACGTATAGCACTCTTGAGCAGTCCTCGGCAATCTTCTGAAGAATAAGGTGATATGACCTTAAGTCCAGGACAATTGGCATACCAAGCAGCAAAACATTGTGAGTGCTGGGCTGCCACACCTGAAGCAGCTCCATTAGGTCCTCGAAAAACTATTGGAACATTAATCTGAAATACAGTAATAAAAATCATTTTTGAAAAAATGCCATTAAAGTTAAACAAAAGTGTTAGAGGTAAGTGTAAAAAAACTGTCAAAACTTTAAGCTTTTGGGTCATTTTTTAATATATTGTATTATAAATTAATATAATTTCTAAAACAAGGACAAAATGCACCATAAATCATTTCAGAAACTAAATTAAAACTTTTATTTTTCTATAAAAAAAAAGAGGAACATTATTTTTGTTTTCTGAAAACAAAAGATAAACTTAGAAAAAAAAATTATTTCTGATATGCGAGAATTATATTTCAGTTTCTGCAGATTTTTTAATAACCATTTTCCGTGAACTCATGAAATGTAAACATGAAACCGCCTTATGAAACAGAAAACAAAAAATTTATAACTGGTTAAAATAACTATGATTTATAAAATAACTGTGATTTATTTTTGTTCAATGTATAAACAATCTTGTTATAGCTATTTCAAATTCATAACAACCATAACAGATATTGTATCGAAATAGAGTACCCAAATGTTAATCATAGACCATTTGGGAAAGAAATTTTAATTCTAATGCTCTTAAATATTTTAATAAACAAGCTAAGAAACTTTCATTTTTAAAATTCCACTAGCACATAGTAAGTGATAGATTTTTCCAACATCTGGTGGTGGTGGTGGGAGGGTGGGAACTGCATATAAATATTAAAAAAACATGGTAACATACTTAAAAACTAATAAGAGAAGAATAAAATAATTATTGCACAGTGAAATTTTTAAATATGTTCATAAAAAATGGAATTCTGTTTTAAAAAAAAGTAATTTCAGCAAAATTAACATTAAACTATTTTAGATATTGAAACAATCCTCTTCTGAATGCATGATCTGTTAAAAATAATAGATAATTTGTGAACAAACATTTGACTATAAGTAAGCAGTTACTCTTTGCATAAAGTTTAAATCTCACCTTTCCAGCTGACATGTAGAATGTCTTTGCAGCAGAATTGATGATGTGATCAATGGCTTGCATGGAGAAGTTAAAGGTCATAAACTCACAGACAGGTCGCAACCCCGCCTTCAAGAAATAATATTAAAACTATTAAGTATAATAAAAATGGGCAGTATTTGGAGCTAGCTGTTTGGTTCGAGAGTTTCCACTCACCATAGCAGCTCCAACAGCGATGCCAGCAAACCCAATCTAAAAAAAAAAATTTTTAAATTAGAAATATTTTACATATTATAAAATGTAATACACATGAGTATAAATAATACATTAATAAATATTATTACTGACCAAAAATAAAACATTAAAAAAATAAATATTTTAATTGCATAGATAAAAAATTAATAAAATGGTCATTAATTAGCAAAAGTGCTAAAACTGGTTACAGTTAATGCTAGATAGAGGATGCAGCAAGGTTTTATTTTGTAATAATTCTAGAAAATGAAGGGCTGTGGAAAGGAAATGATCATTAATAAAACATCTAGAGTTAATAGATTTAACATGAAATCAAAATTAGTGAAATCTATACTTCAGTTTCAACTGTAAAACTCTGTTATGATTTTTTTCCTTAGCCTATAGGGAATATACAAAGAACTCCAACTTTTCTTTAAAAAATGGAGAGTAGGTCGTTATTGATCATGAATCAAGAAATCATAATTTTTTATTGAAATAAAAAATTTAAAAATCTTCACAGTTGTTAAGACCAGGGAAAAATGACATGGTTTTTCCTCATAGACAATGTATAGCAAAGTAGTGCTTTTGAATTTTTCCTGTATATGGAGCATGAAGAAGAGAAGAAAACCACTAATGATATATTCTAAAGAACGAGCTTTCATATGAAATAAGAATTGGTAATATCAGAGTAGTATTTGTGGTTGGTTCTTTAATTTTCCTTATTATCTCTACTATTAATAGAGCAGAATGTTTGTGTATTGGTACTCTATAGAATAGACCATTTCACTAAAAAATATCAGATCTTAGTAATAGTTTATAGATGGAATCATAAATTATGCCTAAAAGATTGAATTAAAAATAAATATTCTCCACAAATCAAAAAGGTCACCAAATGCAGTTAGTTTAAATATATAGATGCTTCTCTTAAATTAGAAAGAATCTACAATCAATCAAAGGCTTTGTAAGAATTTTTAAGACTAATAAAAAAGAGGTAAATAAAGAACATTGAGAACAAATGAAATAAAATAAAATCCTTTCTCTTGTGATGTTTTCCAACTATACGGAGTGGAAAAAAATGTATAGCTTTATAAAATTTGTAACATCTGCATTAACAAAACAGAAGACAATTTGAGAAATTTTATACAAGATCCAGATCTTTACAGATGTTAGTAAACCCCAAAGTGATTATTTGCTTGTTCAAAACATGTTTTAATTAAAATACTGCTCATAATATTGAAATTGGCATAAGATAGAAAATTCAAAATCAAATAATTCATTAGCTTAATGTCTCTTTTTATCTATTTAATAACAGAACATTCTGATATGCTTATTTTCAATGCTAAATTAAAAGTTTTGATATTTATCGGTTATTATCAAATATTGTTTAGAATACTGATGATGCTAATTAATTTACAAAACATTATAAGTATACCAATTTTGTAGCAATTAATGCCAAAAAATAAAATAATTTCACAAAAATTAAGGATTAAAATAAGCTTTTAGATGCTTTCAGCAAGTTATGTTATTCAATAGCAATATTTATCTCCTTTAATAATACTAAAAAGATTATATGCTTAGTATTTAATATTAAAATTAATGTTAAACTCTTTAATAAAATTTATTTTTAATAAAAACAAAGCAAAAAAAAATCCTGGAAATAGCTGCTTATTTTAGAATGGTGATTTCTGTCAAAAAATTCCCACCATGTTCTTTCTTTCAGATTTTGTAATATTTCTAAAGCAAGTATGGTTAAGAAAATAATTCATATGAAGCTTATGAAAATAGACATTTTTTAAGTCTATAAAGTAACCATAATTAAGAGAAGTTCAAAATATTATTCTATACAAACTAAATAAGTAGAATTCTTTTTATACCTCAATGGATTTACACCATATTTCTTAGATAAATATATTTACACTCAGAAGTATATATTATTTATTACACATAAAACTTTAAATAAGATAACCAATGTTTTGAAAAACTTACTTCTGTAATAGGTGTATCAATAACTCTTTTATCGCCATATTTTTTCCACAAACCTCTGCTAACCTGAAATAAAAGATTATTTTGAAAATAAAGTAATAGTAGCAATCTAGAAAAATATTTAAAGCATTTACCAAGCAATCATAAGTATTTATCAAGCAATCTAGAAGTTAGTATATAAAATAATAATTCTTTAAAGTCTATAAAAGACATTTTCGAAAATTATTAAGTAGCATTAGGGAAAAGTATTGAAAACGACTAATTTACTAATATTAAATTTAATCTAAGTGTTTCTTCATTCAAAAAAGTTAAAGTTAAAAGTTAATTCTTCAAGTTAACAATATATTATAGTTAATTATATTTGATGAATGATTCAAAATTAATCTATCTGATTTAATTATTTTTGTATAATGAATAAAATATTTTTATCTTAAATTAATTGCTAACCATTAATTTATAAGTGATTATTGCAATTAATCTTAAAGAACATACTCATAAACAAATTTTTTTTAAGTTTGTATAAAACTGGTAGTTGTTCAGCTAGCATACTAATCGATATGGAAGCTGATATTATTATTTGGGATCCTTACCATAGCAAAGAAAAATCGAAAAGAAAGAAAAAAACATGGGTATAAATAATACAGACTCATTAAAATCAATAGATAATCTTTCTGAAAACTCTTGCTCAGTAAATGAATATTCTGCCATTCTATGTAATTAATCACAAATAAATGCAAAAATGATCTTTTGTGCAAATAAATATAAGCACAAAGGATTTGTTTAAATTGAATTTTTGGTGTTTAGCATTGTTCTAAGTTAATATCATTAGTATGTATTAGTTGCGATTCAATGGAATCAATTAGAATGAAGGGTAAGTAAACATTTGACACACATTTTGGTTGAAATCAAGTTCATTAAAAAAAATATACTCAAAGAATCCATTCAACAGTAACTTAAAGATAACTTACTTTATATGCACCATCATACATAGCTACTTCCTCCCCTAGCAAGAACACTCTCTCATCACGTTCCATCTCCTCATCCATAGCAGTATTGAGAGCATCCCGTACCATTACCTGCAGTAAAGGAATTTATTTTTTTGTAATACATATTTGGTCTAGGAATTAATTCATGCGGTTTTACAAGAGATGGCGTAACCAGCTTATTGTCCCACAGTTTCGTTTGTTCAAACATGCATTTAAAACTACTGTTATTGCGCATCTAGTTTAGTATATGTCATTTGGTTTAAGCGTAAACAACAATAATTTTTATTCAACTAAAAATGTCAAATTTTGTGCCTGATAAAGTGTTTTTGTGGGGGGGGGGGTTCTTCTTCATTACTTTAACTTGAAGGAAAGTGCTACCGAAAGTCATCATATTTTGGTGGAAGTTTATGGTGACCGTGCTCTAGCTGAGCGAACATGTCAGAAGTGGTTTGCACGGTTTAAAAGTGGTGGTTGCGGCTTGGAAGACCAAGAACAACCTAGACAGCCAAAAAATTTGGAGATGAAGAATTGACAGCATTGCTCAATCAGGATTTGTGTCAAACGCAGGAAGAACTTGCAAAATCATTAGGAGTTGATCAAACAACAGTTTCCAAACGCCTCAAAGCAATGGGAATGATTCAAAAGATGTCACATTGGGTTCCATATGAATTGAAAGAAAGATACGTTGAAAGAAGAAAAACTATTTGCAAAATGCTGCTTCAAAGACATAAAAATAAGGGATTTTTGCATCGGATTGTTACTGGTGATGAGAAATGGATTTAATAAGAGAATCCTAAACAAAAAAAAAGCCTGGGTAATGCCAGGTGAAGCAGGTTCATCACAACCGAAACGAAATATTCACTGTGCAAAGGTTATGCTGTGTATATGGTGGGATATGAAAGGTGTGGTGTACTATGAGCTTCCTGGTGAAACTATTAATGAAGAACGTTATCGACTTCAGTTGATGCGTTTGAAACAAGCTCTGGCCAGAAAACGATCAGAATGGGATAACAGACATAATAAACTTATTTCTCAACATGATAATGCTCGACCACATGTCGCAAAAGCAGTCAAAACATATTTGGAAAATGTCGGATGGGAAGTGTTACCCCAACCGCCGTATTCACCAGACATTGCTTCTTCAGACTACTACTTGTTTGATTGCATGAATAACGATTTGCTTGGACAGCGGTTCACTTCAGAAAATATTGAAAAATGGATCTTTGATTGGATCGTTTCAAAAAGTGAGGAATTGTTTCGACACGGAATTCGTAAATTGCCTGAAAGATGAAAAAAAGTAGTGGCTAGCGATGGAAAATATTTTTGATAATGTATTTATGTATTTTGCTTTTGAAATAAAGCTTTAATTTTTGATTAAAAACCACACGCAATTAATTCCTAGACCAAATAAAATTTCATTTTAAAAAGAATTTGTAACATGCATGCAGTAATATAACATGTAACAAACTTGATAATTTATCACACAACAATACTTAAAAAAGCATTATGAAATTCATATGCTAAAAATGTTGCAGGATGTCAACAAATAAATAATGAAAAATGATGTTAAAAATTTTTATTTTTATTTATATAAAATTGACAATATTTGTTTCATCTTTATATACAATTTCAATATTTTGAAAATTTATCATGCTTCATTTATGTTTTATCTCAAATAAAAAGAAATTACATCTAAAAGACAAATACAAATATATTTATTTGTAATTAGTATATTTATTCCATTATTAAGTCCAATGTATTATATTTGTTAGTAACTTATACTAAATCTAATCTTCAAATTTTTCTTTTCCAGATCAATTCTTTTAAAGGGAAATCAAAGAAAGGCTCTCATGCTTTTCAAAATTTCTCAACATTTTAAATTACATTAAAACAGAAAATTGTAAAAATATTACAAGAAACTTAACTTTTTGCAGAGGTGTCCCAAAATTAAGCCAATTGAACTAATCTTTTAAATTAGAAAAAATATTTTAAAAAAATACACAGAATTCATTTTTTGAAAATTAAACACAATGGATTTTTAAAAAAAAAAGTTTTGAAAAGTTATTTTAAACATAAATACTTCTAAGAGCATGTTTCATAAATATTTCATCTCTCTGACAGATCATGTTTCAAAGATATATTAACTAAAAATTTTACACAAAATGCAAGAGCCATTTAAAATGTCAAAAACAATATAATACTCTTTCTAATAGAATTTATTAGTATTTGAATGCTTAATTGTATTATTATTACAACAATAGTCATAAACATTGTTTCCGCTATCTAAAATTTTTTTTTAAATCTTCAGCTGACTTTTTCTTTCAAGTATAATTGTATTTCACTTAGTAATGATAAAAAAGGGAACTTTAATGGTCCTACAATTATTTGGTTGCCTGAAAGAGAATATATGGTGGGATTTAATTTTTCACTAGCTTGGTACAAACTGCAAAATTTTTCATAGAATATCAGTTTTATAAACTAAATAATTACAAAATGTGCACAAAGGTACCAAAAGGTATTTATTATGCAAAAATGAATGAAAAACCCCTTTTTGCATGATTGTGTTTAGCCATGTGTGCTGCTGTCAAGTTACTGAGATGTTCCATTAAATTTCCATTGAAATATACAAAAGATATACCCAAATAGGTAAAATTCCTGATAAGAATAACTTTTAATTAATATTAGATAACTGAAAATTTAGTATTACCAATTTAAAGGAAAAAATCTCATTTACCTGTGCAGATCGACGACTAGAAGTGGAAAATGATGCCACAGGAAATACCTGGTGATATAGAATCAAACAAATTATAAATATAAGAAATTTTTAAATTTTTTCCCTAATAGAAATGTTTTTAAATGCTCATATTTTTTTAACTTCAAAAAGTTCAGAAAATCTTAAAAATTCAAATTTATAACAATTTATGCAACTATAAAAATCAAATGAATACTATGATTCAATTTTTCAGGTTAAAATCCTGGCTGACAATAAAATAATAATAATAATTCTGACAACATATAAATGCACTGATTCTTAAATACTAGTCCATATTTTTAACTATCCATTAGGTGTAAGCAAGCTTTTAAATTCTATGGGTACATTTTTTTTCTTCAGTTGACAGGTTTCAATTAACTTTTAGCAATTTTCATAGATTTTTAATATATTTAAATGAAGAATTGTGAAATAAATTTACCTCAAGAAAATAATTATGAAAATTACAAATTAAGATCTGTAGATAAAAAAAAAAAGAGGGCAGGTGGTCCAAGAAGTCATTTCAATTAACTTGATGCATATATTAATTGTATCTAATAATAGATTAAATACATTAGCTAGTGAAAATGAAGTTTTTAACCTGACTTGATCATAGTAAATTAACTAAAAAAACAGAGCAATCTATTTATATATATAGAATGAGAAAAGCTAATTGTTACTAATATTATATATCGTCTTAAAATTTTTTTAATTTAATATTTTTAACATGGTACAAATCAATAATATATATATATATATATATATATATATATATATATATATATATATATAGCTTTGTTTTCAAATAACAGAAATAGCTTTTTTTATTACAATCTGGGGAATAATGTAAACATAATACAATAACCAAAGAGTTATAAACATTTTAGAGTAGTTTATAATTTTGTATAGTGATTCTGGAGACTAAATAAGCCTATACTTCTTAACCTAATAAATGTAGCTTAGTTTCACAAGAAATACTACAATATTCAATAGTAATTTAGAATATATATTCAGAATTCAAAAAGACGCCAAGAGGTGGGCTGTGCTAGGATCCACCCATATAACACATTCAATAATTTTCAATGCTTACAGGGGTTGCATTTGAACAATAAATAGTTGACTGAATTTGCAATGTACTGATCATATAATATCTTAATTTTAAAAATTTTGAAGAATAGTTTAAATAAAACTAAAATCTACAATCAACCTGAACAAACACAACTGCTTTAATAATAAAACTTTTTTCTGTATAATTCCATTTCTTGTAAATGTAATTGGTAATTTAAAAACCACTATCTGATATTCTTTTAGAACTTTGCATTTATTTAATACATAAAACAATGTTAAAATCTCAATCACTAAGAAAAAAATAAAATTTGATTAAATTCTCATATGGCAAAACTTTCAATATTGAAAGAATTCATTTGCATAATGCCTTATAAACTTCAGCATAGACATTCTTGGGGCCAAGAGATGAGAACTTTAAGTACAAATTAATAAAAAGATGAAAAGAAACTTTACGAATTAATCACATTTAACTAAGAATTAGTGGGCATCTATATTACATGCTATATGCATATAAAATTAAATTAATATATACCCATCAATTTAAAACATTTAATATAATCAATCTACGATCTACTTTAATTTATTTGGTAGAGTAAACAGTGTTTATAAAAAAAACTGTGATCAGATTTTACCTTAAACAGCCCATTTGCTTTTGAAACTGAAAATTTTAATTTCCCAAATAATGTGCAACTTAAAGCCATTATGAATCTATAATTCTTACAACGCGTCCTTAACTAAAGGAGTTACAATTGACTAACATTCAAGAGCCGCTGAAATGGACTTCACAAGGTTACCGAGAACTGAGAACGAGCATTTAAAGACTGATCAATTCCAAATTTTACACTCCGCTGTTTTGCGCATGTGACATTACAGAGCAATGATCGCCAAGATAAGTCGCAATTTTCCATGAAGGATTGGATTGCTACGGATATGATAAAGCGCCAATTCTAACAATCATACCTGGCGTATTAAGTAAAAGTTATAAGAGTTAATATGTAGCCAATCATCGTCGTTCTTTTAATATGAAACAATCACGTTGGCATAGTAACTACAGATAATCCAAATTTGTTTAAAAAAATGTTTGTGGTATTTAATTCAATTAATTTTAAATGCATTCTATTCTTTTTATTTAATTTAAAATATCAACATTCCTCTATATAAAAATATTTTACACCATGTATTCAAACCAATTTTTTATCAAAGAAAAAAAAGCGTAAAGACTCTTCTTAATACGAGAGGATCATAAAGACAATTTAAGATTGCTTAATATTTTAAATTTATAATAGTTTCTTTCAAAATCTTAACGCTGATTGTTAATTTAAAAAAAAAAAAAATCGCCACCATCGTGATAAATATTTGCCACAAATCGATATCAGAGAGCATTGCATTTTCTGTAGAGCTTCTCATAAAATATAATATTAGTGTGCAGCTGGCACTATAAATTTATTTACATATATTTAACTTATCAGAATGAAAAGTATATTAAAATCAATGAGATGATTTACTCTAAATATGGTGCACATGCACTTGCCAGCGACATAAACCATGGGATTCGTTCATTGAAAAGGAGTTTTTTCATTCAGTTCGGGCTTGCTCATTTGCTAAAAAGTAATGTGTTATCGGTTCTCTCATTCACTTTGAATCGATTCATGACAAGGCAGAATCTTTCAATTGACCAATAGGGATGTGTCAATTCAGAGAGTATCTTTCGGAATCTAGCTGTTAATAATTCGTTTAAGGCAAAATTAGAAGTGAAGTGGAAGTCAACAGAGCGAGCCGATGGTCTGTTGATAAATGTGAACTGTTCGTTTATAAGACCTATTTTAAGTGAATCAGCTGGTGCAATTTTCTGTATAGAATTACATTGTTCATTTTTATACTCTACTTCAAAAGTGTTTTTAAATCAGCTTTCAGACCTTCATATTTATTCTGCATAATACGTTGTAGAAATATTTGTTAATAAAAACATGTCGCAGTGATTGTGCATTGCATTAATTATTTGAAAGGTAATATTATAAATTTTCTGTATAAAAGACAATGATGTGTAATGTTTCTCTATTATCTACTTTCCAGTTGTTACTAAGCAAGTCTCACATAGTATGGTATCAAATATAACCATGTGGAGCTGTTTAAATAGTCCACAATAGTGTATGATCTGTAGTCTTGAATTTAGTTGTTATATTTTAAGGCCTTTTTAAAATTTTTAGCAGAATATTTTCCATCTTGCGCATTTAAACTACCAAAATATTAGCTGACATATAAAGACAAATATTTTTTTTTTTCATAATTACAAAAATCTTCTCTACAGTTTTGACTGTATGAGGTATTATATTAAAGCTGACCATTTATTTAATTGTGCTGAGTATTTTTTCATTCTTTTATATACTTCCATATTTCTGCTGTTTCTCTTGAGAGATTTTGAATTCCCTAATCATTAACTGAATTTGCTTGAATTATAAAATATAAAAAATTTGTTTGAGAAATTGGAAAAGATATTCTTATTTTTATTCTCATTGATTTGTTATTATCTTTGCATAATTAACTACCGGATGCTAAGTATGGAATTTTTTCCAACATATTACATCTTCTATTATTGCTGGTAAAAGCTCCAAATTTTTTATTAAACACGTTTCTAATAGTATAATCT
This sequence comes from Argiope aurantia, assembly GCA_026543865.1. Taxonomy (NCBI): domain Eukaryota; kingdom Metazoa; phylum Arthropoda; class Arachnida; order Araneae; family Araneidae; genus Argiope; species Argiope aurantia. The sequence continues at coordinate 1,323,886 of JAPMOR010095361.1, read as the reverse complement.
TCAAGATTTTTTTTTAATTTGTGTAAATTGATTATGTTTATTTTGAAAAAAAGGTGTTCTTGTATTATTCACCTGCCATTCATAAACTTTAATATTTACTATATTTTATCATGAATAATTTTTATATTCATAAAATTTTGATGTTACAAACTTTATGCTGTGTACTTTAGTAATGATTTATATACATGTTCAAAAATTTTCTGACCAAGTTTCTAAAGTTCAATAATACAGTTGTGTTTTTTTCTGGTTTTAACAATTCTTTGTTGATCTTTTAAAACTGAAATAATTTTGATATTACTATGAATATCATTAATTAAATTATATATGCTTATAGTCAATTAATTTACTAAACAAACAAACAAGATATTTAAAACTATTTGGGCTGTTCCTGCTCTGAAGATATATAAATCTTAAGTCTTATTTTAGAAATATGTTCTTTAATAACTTTATTCATCTTGCTTAGCATGTTTGATTTTAAATTGTTTTATTGTATTAATTATGCTTTGCAAGATATTTTTTTGAATTCTAATTTAATGAAGGAAAATATTTCTCTTGACTAGTGCTTGCCTTTAAATATTATTATGTAAATTGAAATTTAGTTTATAATCAAACTGAAATATTTTGTAGATAGTGTGGGCTATGTCTACTGGAAATTCAGATATTGATGAAAGTGATGATGGCGAAGTAGGTTATGATTATTACTACAATAGTAATGAAGATACAGAAATGGAGCCAAATGACCCTCTTGCTACAGACCCAGAATATTTTGAGTTCATGTGCCTTTCCAAAGAAGATGTTGAGAGGCTTTTTAATGAATGTGTAGAAAATTTATGTGCCAGTTTACCTGTGAGTATCTAAATTTCATATTTTTCTTGTTTGGTGTGTTTTATTCCGCTTAAAATTTATTATACATAACAACTAGTGCATATTAAATCTGGCTCCGGTTTCTACCATGTGAAATGAAAATTTTAAAAGGAAGAAGGAAAATTCAGCTGTCATTTGACCTCGAAATCAAAACTCTGTTTAAAATTAACTGTATGTAGCCTTAATACTAGGCTTTATATTTTATAGATGGCATAACTGTTTCAGAAGAATTCAGTTTTGATAGTTCAATATGAATTTTTGTAATGTTTACAGTGTTCATTCTGTATTTTTTAAACTGCATGTTTCTAAATTAATTGTGAATCAGTTTCAAGGATGAGAAGCCTACACCTGAATTTCTGTTTTTTTATCCACAATGTATAAAACTTTTTAAAAAATTAATATTGTTTCAAATACAATAAATTTCAAATCATTGAACTGATTGAAAATAAATATTGTGAGTGCTGTGATCTATAATATAACAGAAAAAAAAGCATATTTCCAATGAAATATTTATTAACTAACAAGGACAAGGAAAAATTTATGTATGATGAAGTGATTCCAAACTGAATTTAGGATATAAAAGATGGGGAATCACACTTTTATTTTAAGATAAAATTGTCATTATTTTAAATTGTGTTGTATTCAGAAGACAATAAAAAATCATTTATACTAATAACACTTTTTATATATGAGCTTTTTAACTCAATTTTAAAAACAGAGTATTGTTTCTGAAGAATACTTATTTGTATTAATATTTTCTTGTGTAATTATTTGCTAATCGACATATATATATGTATATGTAATGTCATCTCTTAATTTAATTTAATGCTTAATTAGTTTCCTAGTTTTTATCTTAAATAAGCCCATTTTATTTAATTTTAGAATTTTTCTTATTTCCATACACAAATCCCACTTTTTTATTTAATTAATTCAAACACACACTCTAAAGAAATTGACAACTATTGCAATTTATCACATTTCAAGCAAACAGATAGAAGTTTTTAACACATACCTACACATACTCTTTAAAAATACCTAAGATTTCCTGTCCTAAGTCTACACATGTCAAAGAAATCCATAAAACAATCTCTTTATAAAATCACTTCTGGAAAAATTGCTTTCACATTCCTCTCGTGTTGTGGTGTAAGCAGATGCATCTTTTTTATCGTCTTTTATTTGAATTTTTTTCCAAAAGTTTTTGTTGTTGTTGTTGGCCATGCATCTGCAAAATTATGTTTGCATTGTTATATATGTATATAGTTAGATAAATATATGATACATAATTATTTATCTTTCATACATAATTCTTTTGAATATTATATCAGTATATACTATTTTAGAAATAAATGAATTTGTATAATAATTTAATATTACTGATTATGTTGCATATACTTTATTCATATTTAATTTGTTTGTTCAATTCCTCAGCCCATCCAGAGTTGAAAAACAATTTGTTCAGTAGTTAGATATATGAAATTTGCGACAAAAGGCAGTAATAGTTGCGACTATAGGCACACCAAGATGCTCATCTTTTTTAAATTGTCAATTAGTATCAAATTCAATATCTTAATTTAATATCATGTTTTTAATTTATTCTAGGTTAATTTCTTCATTTTTAGAAACCTTTTGAAAATGCAAATGCTATTATCATTATGGTACATGACTGCAGTATTTATAAATATCCAATGTTTACTTATATTATTTAAGTAAACATTTGATATTTATAAATACTGAAACAATTATGTGAACTAAATGAAATAGATATGAGTCTGATCTGTTATATTTGTTAAATACTAACATTATCATAATATATATATTTTTTAATTTCTCTTTTCAAATTTATTTATTTGACATTTAGGCTATTAACTTTTTTTTTTTTAATCAACTGGCCTACTGTCCCTCTTAACCCAACTGCACATATATCTTGTCTAAAAATTACTGTTAAATCTATTTACTGGTGTGAATATAGTTTATAATCAAAAACTTTAGGAAAAATGCTACCTGTCAGCAAAAATAATAGTAATGTATTTTTTTTAAAAAAATTGCCTCAATTTTTTGTGTTCAGTGATTGAAATATGTATTGAAAACAGACAATTTAAAGAGTTTCATTACTTTAAGAAATCATCAGAATTTTCCTTATTCTTTCAATTTATTAAAACCAGGTGAAGTGATTTTTTTTTAATGTTATTCTTTAAGACTTGGAAAAATTATGCTTCATTAAAAAAAGCGAGAATAAAAAAATAATACAATTGATCTCTTTATTGTTTTTTGCATTTTCATAGACTAATTTTATATTAGAGACAGAGTTATATTGGTCTTATTTTAGTAAATCAGTATGCTTATATAACCAAGAGAGATTCTAAATTACAAGCCACTTTAATTAAATCTGTTAGTTATTTGTTACAATTTTGTAATCTGAAAATAAATAGTAGCATTCCATTCTACTTTTTCTATACTATAAAATTTATTCAAATATTCAATTAAGTATCCAGGTCATTAAAATAATTTTTTATGCCAATTAGTGGCCATTTCCATACTTATCCCAAGTGTTCATGACTTCATTGTTTTTTACTTTCAAATCAGAATCACTTAAGAGCTCTCGCCTATTTCCTCAGTAGTAGATAATTCAATATAAGCTGTGTAAAATAAGCAATCTTATTTTAGTTTTAAGATGAAAGAGTTTTAGTTTTAAGGTTTAAGATTCTTCTACTTATTTTTGACAAGTTCCATTTTCTTTAAAATGAAAATATTTATTGAAAACTTTTGAAACTAATCTTAAAGAGTAAAATTTTTAGAAAAATGCCAATTGCATACTCATAGTGATCTGATGTTGTTGAGCTCATAGATTATAAGTTACAAGTAAATTACAAAAAAAAAAAAAAAGGAAATTTTACATTCTTAGAAACTTAAAAGAAAATTTATTAGAAACTCAAAAGATTAGAATTTTTTATATTCAGTTGATAACTTAAATTTATGAAATCAGAATTTAACTGCAAATCTAAACATTTTTAACTTTTTGCCATTATTGCTTCTCTAATGTTTACTTTAAATATTTTTCAATGTTTAAACTTTTTGGAAATATGAGACAAATTAGTATCAATTCTGAACTGAAATTTGCTTTTTTACGAATGTTTTGAATAATTGTCTTTTAGATTTTGGGCATGAAACTTTTTAGTTTTTGAATTCCCCTTTTTATTTCAAGGAAATCAGTTTCGGATCATAAAGCGAAATCCACTTCGTTAACTACTCTTTCAATGGCAATGACCTTTATAATCATTTGAATTTCTATTTCCTCTCAAAATTAGTCAGAATTCTGAAAGTATCTTTGTATTTATTTGATCAAAAATCATCTCAATCATTGAATTGCAATCATGGGAATAAAAATTATTTGGTTGTTTAAAAAGTTTTGGATGTGAAAAAAGTGTTTGTTTTTGTTAGGAACATTTTAATGTTTTTAGTTTGCTTTTGTTAGGAATGTTGTGAATTTTCTTAAAATAGCTCGCATTCAGTTGCAAATTATCAATCCTGTGATTATCATTATTTCAGCTAATATTTTGTATTGTAACTGCATCAGATTCAATCTGTAATAGATTGATTTGATAAATATTGCTTGCATGTTTGATTTTATATTTAGTTTAAATTTTGTTGTATTTTTAGTGAATTAAGATTGAAATCTTCTTTATGTGTAATTGATTTCCTTCTGTTTAGATTAAGCCTTCACTAGCCAAATTGCTTCTGCATACACATAGTTGGAATACTTCTGAAATCGTAACTAGGTATAAAGAAGATGCTTCAAAACTTTTAATTGACTCTAAGATAAAAGCTTCAAAATCATCTGAGATTGATTCTCAGGTAAGATGAAGTATTTTGCAAATTATTCAAAATTATTTTATACAGTTGGTTTTTAAATGTGTTTTCAATGTCAATAAGAATGTTGCATTTTATTGGTTAAAAATAATTAAGCTGAATTTTTTAATGTATTATTAACTGTTTTTACACTTCATTTTCATTCATGTAATATACCTACATATTGTGTTAGAAATTTGTAAAATTTGTTATGCATCAAAGTAGAATTTTGTTTTAAAGAAAATCTGAAATCCCTAGAAGTATTGTATTTAAAACTGTGTGTATATTATAATATTCATATCGAATTGTGTATAATCAATGTATAAATTCCCCCAATATAGATAATGAAATGATTTTTTTCCTTGAAATTTATAATTTATAAAGAACTTCAAAATAAATCTTAAATGAAAAAAAAAAGTATTACTAAGTAGTGTACTTTACTCATAAGAAATATAATCCTGCAGCGTATTTTGGTGTATTTTGTAAAATTCAGGCTGCTTTTTTTTTTTTTTTTCCCCTGAAATAATAAAATCAGTTGTGTCTATTTTTCAAGAAGCTGTGGTTTTGTAGATAGATAATTCATTAAAATATGGCAATATTGAATTCAATTCCTGGTTATTAGTAAATATGGAGCTATTATTTCTTAAATTATAAATAAGCTAATATAAAATTATTCAGTTTTTTAATTTGTTTTTACAGGTTTGTAATGCACATTTTTAAATGATTCATTCATCTTGATTGAATTCATTGATTGATTCACTTGCAAGACCTTTCTAAATATATCCACTTCAAACCTTTCATAAAATATATATATATATATATCTAGAGTAAAATAGAGGTCTTTTCGAATAAAATATTTTTACTGTAGATAATGTTTGTTTCTATCATTTTTAGTTGTTTTTGTTAATTTCCTTTTGACTTCATTGGAGTCTTAAATTCTTTCTTCATTTTTCAGAATTGTATACAAATATATATTCTGGAAAAAAATGTTTCATTTTAATTTTTCAAAGTTTGAATAATAATTAAAAATATATATTATTCCATTTACAGGGCCCTATCATAAGTTGCCTTGTCTTAGTAATAACTCAACAACATTCAACTTCTTGGTAATTCTTTGCAGGTGCAAAATAAAATAGCACCGACATTCAAGCTTGGTTTTGATTAGGACTCTTCTAATAGAAAAGTAACCCTCTCTCCACCACCTCCCAAAAAATATGGCATTTGTGGAGCTTACAATTGATTACATTATATTATTAGCAGTTAATTACATCACATTATTAACATTGCAAATTTTTAAAAATAATAATTTCTACCAAATTATTATATTAAGAAGGATTATTTAAAATTATTAATTATTTGCAAATAAAGCAGGTATATGATAAAGATAGATTAATTATATGAAAAAAATCTTTCTCTTAATATTAGCTCTGTTATATAAGAAATATATAATTAAAAAGAAATGGTAAAAGGAATGGAATTTTATATACATTCTGCCCTTATTTTGTTGGTTTTTTGTTATAATTTGGGCATTTCTCTAGGTAATCCGCAGTGCTAAGTCATTACCATGCTCTATCTGTCTACTAAGTTTCTCAGGTGAGCATTTTCGTGCTCTCACTTGTGGTCATTGGTTTTGCAAAGAATGCTGGGCTACACATTTTGAAACTCAGATTAGCCAAGGCATTACCACATGTAAGTAAGATTTCTTTTTCCTTGTTGAAGTTTTTAAACACTTTTAATAAATATGATCAATTTCATATTTGTAAAGTTAAAATTTTGCAATCTGTTTTTCACTCACTTCTTAATACCAGAATTTTGAAATTGTGTAAATTGAATACAATTAGTTTGAATTGTATTAAATAACTTTCAAAATAATATTTAAAATATCATGAGAATTTGAACCTCTAAAGTATTGCCTATTTAAAAATACATCCCTGTATTTTTTTTCCTTGTTTTATTTTCTAACTATTATACATCTCAAACTAGCAAATCAACCATGTTCTTTGGTTTATTCTCTGGCACAGTTCTGTTCTCATACTTTGCTATTGTTGCTAGCACCATATTAAGCTTCTGTTTATTGGCAGTCTTCAGAACTAGTCTAGAACTTTGTGATAAACTTGCATATTTTGAATATTCCTTACGTCTGCATCTTTATATGTATAGATAGATATTTATTCTTTTACATTTGGGGATATTTGTAGTTCATTTTCGAATATAGGATTTTAGTGAATTATCTGATTTTCATAAATTGTTCCTTTATCTTTCTTAATTGACCTCTTACATTCTAATCAGGTACCTTGCAAATCTACAAAAGAAATGAATGACCAGTATGTTGCAGCTATTAAATATATATTTTAAATTAGTAATCAAAGTTTTAAAGGTGTAGAAATGATAATGACATTATCATTTCTATATAATAGTTATACCTCATTCTTTTCAGTCAGTAGTTTACTAAAAGAAATTATATCTGTCCTTTTTAGTAATATATAATAAATTAATTTAAATTAAATTGCTTTAAATATAAAAATTAAGTAGTTTGTTTTTCCCCAAAATAAATAGTTTTAAAAGCAGTAAAAAAATTTTAATTTGAATAATTAAGTAATTTGAGTTAATTAAATGTAATTTACCAAAAATGCATATCCAGTAACAAAATATTTTCTTAAATAAAATAGTTTATGCCTATATTGAATTTCATATTTATCAACCTAAAAAAATTAATTTATTTTCATTTTTTTAATGCTGTGATTTAGCTATGGAATGTCAAGATTGTACTCTGCTGGTACCTGAAGACTTTGTTCTTAGTATACTCAATAAGTCCTCCTTGAGAGAAAAATACCAACAGTTTTCATTTTCAGATTATGTCAAAGTAAGGCTTTATCTTGATGGCTTGCATCCAAATTCATTTTCTTTTTGAAAGCGTTGAATAAATCTAGTTTCTCTTCCAGAGCCATCCCAAACTACGTTTCTGTCCAGGTACAAATTGTAGTACCATAATTTTTGCAAAGGAATGTCAATCAAAGCGGGTCATATGCAAATATTGTAAGACAATTTTTTGGTAAGTTTTGGCAGATATAGTTAGACATAAATTTCATTAATAGTTGTCGTAGATTTTGTAGTTCAGTAGATTTCATCTTTGTAATTGTTCAGTATAGCTCCCTATTTTTTCACTAAAAAATGCCTCTTTATTCAGTAGAGTTTTTTTTATCTAGATTTAATGTTTGTGGCATTAATTTACGTAAAAAGGTATGAGCTTGGTAATTCTTTGCAAAGATTAACATTCATTTCAAAAATATAAAGGCCAAAGGCTAATAAAAATTAATGCAAGATTAAATTTTTACCTCATACTTCTGTTTATTTCAGAACAATTAGGAAGTGCTTGAGATCAATGTTTTCATAAATAAAATAACATAGTAAAACAGGGGAAATAGTGCATGCTTTAAAAAAGTTGTTGATAGTTTGAAATTTCATTGTTTTGTTTGTAAACATCAGAGTTTTCATGCTTGATGAATATGTATTACTTCATAATCTTAATACTTTATACATAAAAGCTATCTATCTCTATATAAAAAATGTATCTTTATATTATTTTTATGCTTTTGAGAAATAATAAACAGAATTTTGCTTATATTCGTACTGGTAAAGCTTAAAAACCAATATTGTTAGCTACATTCTTTGAATAGTTTAATTTATTGTATTTAATCTGCATTTTGTAATAAATTATATGTTTTTATCCTTTATTTATAAATGGTACAAATGTTATATTAGCAGTTTTTCGTTGTTGTTATTTATTAGCTATAGGGACCATGGAGTCATATATGCAAATTCTAGCATAATTTAGATATTGATCATTTGGAGTACTTAGAAATCATCAGTATATTTTATTCATGTGCTTTTTAAAAAATGTAATCAGCTTTTTTTGGGGGGGGGGAGGGGTTAACTATTAGGAAAAACATTCTCCAACACATGGTCTCCACACAATTTATAAGTACTTCTATTATTATCTTTATGTATTTTTGTTCATATTTCATTAGGAAATCAACTCCCCCTCCCTTACAAATAAATGTAATGTGCCTCTAAGTATGTTGTTGGTAACACTTTTTCTTTATGCAACTGTACAACATAAATAGGTTTGTTGCTAATGAGGAAAACAATGAATTCATAATTCTACAGATCATTTAAAGGGACCACAGATTGAATGGTTTGAGAAGAGAAATATTTTTCAGTATTATTAAAATTGCCATTTTAAAAGATGATCTTGGATTTCTTTTTAGATAAACAAAAAGTTAGTACTTCATTAATTCCTTATTTCCTTTCAGTTTCAAATGTGGATCTGATTATCATGCACCAACAGACTGTGAAACAATTAAAAAGTGGCTAACTAAATGTGCTGATGACTCAGAAACTGCCAATTATATATCTGCTCATACGAAAGATGTAAGCAACTCGTTTCTGCTTATAATTAAAAATTTGAGCTTTTTCCAAAATTTCATGCAATTAATTACTGCTTGCAAGAATCAAAAACATATCAACTTCTAAATGATGTAGTATTAGTTCTACATTATTTCCTGATTGTGTCTTGGACATAGTTTTTATTTGCACATCACATAGTTTTCATATTATTTTTTTTAATAAAAATAGATATTTTATAAAAATTAATTCTTGGAATTAAAATATATTTCCACATTTTAATATCACTTTAGTTCTAAAAAAGAAAATACCTTTGAAATTATATCTCTTTATTCTTATATATTGATCACTCACTTGAATACCCAATTGATCTGATGAATGAAATTCAATAAACAGTTCTTGCACAAAAACAATAAATCTGTATCAAACTTTTAATAATCCATAATGAGATCCATAAATAAGAATAAATGATTTTCCTAAACATATATGCAATATTCTTTTCTATATCATGAAGTAACAAAAAATGAGTTTTATTTACAAAATAATTTTTATACATGTCTATTGCTTTTCACATTAAATAAAATTATTACATATACATATACTTAAATATTTGATTTATTCAAGAGGTGAGACAAGAATAATAAATCCATTTATGTGTACACATATTATTCTTGCAAAAATTAATGAAATGTTAATGTTTAAACAAAAATAACTTATCAGTCAAACTGGCATCATTGAATATACAAGGTGATCAAAATTAAAACAACCCTACTCTGAGCTCTTTATATAGTGTAAAGTCCCCAAAATTGTTGAGCATACTGTGGTGAATAACATATAAGCCGGTTAACAACTCTTCTACTCGAACGATCGTTTTGGTATGATTGTTAAGTTACTGGACTGCTAATCGCAAGGTCCCGGGTTCTATCCTTTGCTCATCCCGTACCGCTTCATTGGTGACCTCGGACAATGAACCTTCAACCTTCATACAGCTGTTGGGGTGCCATCTACCCGCACCTAAAGTCGTCGGACTCACTTGACGCAGCAAACCCAAAGTCGTCAGACTCGACGCAGCAACCCAAAATCGCCAGACACACTTGGCGCATCAGCACCCACACACACTCGCCATAACGCTTGGCACTATTCAACTAGGTGCCAGCCCATTAAGACAACAGCTAATATTACATCACCACTCAACATCCATATCGTTCGTCTCACCTCTGACTCACTGGAGGGAGAGTACTGTGGTGAATAGCATATAAGCCAGTTAACAACTTTTCTACTCGAATGATTGTTTTGGTATAATTGTTAAATTCCTGGACTGCTAACAACAAGGTCCCAGGTTCTATCCTCACGCATCGCATACCGCCTCAATACTATTCAAGACATGGGAAAACGAATTGTGTGTGGGGGGGGTGGGGGGGATTAGTTCCAAAAACACCAGTAGATGGCGCTGTACAACAGAAACTATGCTGTAAGGACACAAAATACACATTTGTAGCACATTTTATTCAAATTCATCAAACATTTAATCACGAGGAACTTATGGATGCTGCAGAAACTGTTCTATATAGTCCACTTCTTCAAAATGTAAAATCTGCATTCTGTAGACAGCTTGTTTAAAAGCAGATCGTAAGAAAGATCCACGAATAAATATGGCTGTGAATCTACACCAGACTGTAACTTTTGGTGTGTAAAAAGGAATCTCTTGGAAGGTACAAGGGTTTTTCGTGTCCCAAATGTGACAGTTATGGGTGTTGACTGTTCCACTTAAATGGAAATGTTCTTCATCTCTCTATAAAATTTGCCATGGCCATGATGCATTTATTTCAGTTCTAGCCAAAAATGTCAATGCATAGGTCAGTTGCTTCTCCCAGCTAATGAGCAGCAGCTGCTGAATGTAACGAATTTTGTACAGGTAAAAATGCATTATTTTTCTTAGTACATCCCACATTGAAGTGTAGGAAATACCCAAGTGCCATGATATTGCATATGCACTACTAAAGCCTACAATGTTATCCATTGATTATTCAACAATAGCAGTGGCAATATTTAAATAAGTCATTTCGCATCCTTGACCCAGCTGAACTCTAATATCTCCAATTTCTCGAATCGAGCAATCATCCTCCTGAGAGCTTGTGGAAGTGATGGTCCTTTGCATAAATTTTTAAGTTGACGAAACTCTCGAAGTGCAGCTGCGGAATTTCCTTTGTTTTTACAAAACAACTTCACAAGCAAAGCACGTTTTGGCAGCAAGACAACCATCGCTGATAAGAATTACATTTTCCCAGTTTTATCCCCTTTTATGCCTAGAACAGAATCTGCAAAATAAGGGTTTATACAAATTTTTGCTTACAGTGCGACATTGCAGTTACAAAAACAATTTAAGTTTCTTCAATTTTTCATCTTTTTTTTTATATCAGCAATAAAAATTAAAAATTTCATACCTTTTTTTTTTTTTGCTTATTTGTGTCTTTTCAGCATATTTTCTGTTGTACAGCCCCATATATCTGTGTTTTTGGATTTGTGTGTGTGTGTGCATGTGTAATCCATTTCTCTATGTCTTGAATAGTATGCTCAACAATTTTGGAGTCTTTACAGTGAGTAGTTCACTGTATAGAGAGCTCAGAGTAGGGGTGTTTTAGTTTTGAACACCTTGTATATATAGAGAGAATTTTAAGTTCATATGTTCCTTCATGAGTTAAGTTCATTTTTTCATATTAATTATACATTTCTTATAATATTTTCCATCAGCGAAAAAACTTTGGGTGAAATAACAAAAATTAAAATATTTTTTTAAATTGAGGGAATAAAATGATAAATCATCAGTTTAAAAAATAATTTGAAATACTTATGAAATTTTTTTATTATTATTTTTTTACCATTGCATGCAATGAAATATATATATAAAATCTAATTTAAATCCTAATTAATTTCCTAATTTTTATCTTAATTTGAGCTAAATTAACTTCATTCTAAAATGTTCTCTTATTTCCTGATCCAATTCCACATTTTTTATTTAATTAATGCTACACGGACTTTGTAAAATTGCTTTAATCAGCACTTTCACATGCCCCAAGTGAAAGGATAAAATTCTGGCATGATTTGCGAATTCTTTAAATAGATACCTAAATCAACATGTCAAAGAATCCCTATCAGAATATTATAGTGTAAAATCACTTGAGAAAAATATTTTGGTCTCTTTCGCTCATTTGCATTTGTATCACGATGTGAAAAGATGTCAGTTTCATCATTTTGTCTTGTTTGTACATAAATTGTGTCTCCTGGAATGGAATAAATTGGAAGTTTTAAAATTTCAAAGTGTCTTCTCATTTTGTCCACGAAACTGCTTTAAAAAAATTTTTACATTATATATATCATTTTTAAAAATCAGTATAAATATGTAATCACCTTCTATAGATGATTAGAATTGATGCTCTGTAAGAAAAATATTCTTTGTATTGGGTGCTCTATAATTAGTAGTGTTTTTGTCAGTTTACTAACATGGCCGGTACTCTAATACAACTTTTTTTTTTTTTGAAGTGTCCAAAATGTAGTATTTGTATAGAAAAGAATGGAGGCTGCAATCATATGGTATGCTTTTTTTTCCCCTCAGTTGTTATAATGCTATAATATTGTATTAAAATATACTATATAAATTATATATTAAATTAAAATGCATTATTAAATTATTAAAATACATTATATAATATATTGGATTAGAATATATTCATTACATCATCATTTTTTATTATGAATAATTATATGTTTGAAAAGGACATAAAGCACAGTATGACTCTAACTTGGTAGTTGTCTGTTAAGAATTATGTGAAGTCTTTAATTCATGTTTGTGTGTCTTCTTCTTTATATCTTATCACATGATTCAGAATTAAGATTTGTTCAATAAGAATGCTTCTAATTGACAAACTGGAGTGCTTGATTCACTTTTTTTTTTTTTTTCAGCAATGCTATAGCTGTAAATTTGATTTCTGTTGGATGTGTTTAGGAGGTAAAGTTTACTTTTTCATTATTTATGCTCATTTATAATTGATGAAAGTTTATGAAATGCTAGATCATTTGACATAAAAATATTTTAATCTTCTTTTAAATATGTATTTTCATTCTGTCTGTTTATATTTAAAAATTACTTCTGGTGGGGAAAAAAATGTAAAATTTATTTTGCTAATTAATTAAAAAGTTATTTAAAAAATCCGGTGATTTTTTTTAAAAACCAGATGAGTTAATCCCTACATATATTTTGTATAAATTTCCTAAAGTTTTTTTAAAAAAATTTCAGTAAATGCATATTTTTTTAATAAATAAATCTCGAATCATTTTAAGCAAATCTATATGCTCTGAAACTAAAAGAGCATAAAATGCTTATTGATAAGCATGGAAGTTTTTAAAAAAATGGAAATGGAAATGCAAGTTACATCAAAGGTCAATCTCTCAAAAAGGGGAAAACGGAACAATCTCATCCTTTTAATAGCTGGAAAATCATAATTACTATTTCTAATAGTAATGGAATAGAAATTCCTTAACTCTAATATTATTCTGTTTTTATGAATTTTGTATGCAAAATACATTTGTGTTTACTAACATGCTGTGAGTTGGTGGAATGTTGGAACTTAAGGTTTCCTTATGCACAAACTTTGTTATTGTTAAAGAGCACATGACATTTTAAAAACTCACCTTAAAAAAGTTTGAAAGCATTACATTATTTTTTAAAATAAATCACTAAAATTTTGTTTTAAAAGTATCAGAGAAAAAGTTAAAATAAATGAAGATTATTTGAATATGTTTACTCTTATTCATATTGTATCATATTTGTATTTTGCTAAAGTGAATGAATATTAAGATTTTACACTCATTTCTTTTATCTATGTAGTGTAGGATCCAATATAGATTGTTTTCTGTATTCTTTATTCAAGACAATCATAAGAGGGATTTCTCTTCTTCTACATCAATAATGTATCTGGAAAACAGCTTAATATCACTGGGACAGATTTGAGAGAATGAAAATGATTTATTTATGGTTAAGAAGTTAGTTCTTTAGATTTAAAGTATTAAAAATAAAATATTAAATGATAATTTTGAGATTAAAAAATATATAGAGAGAGAAGACATGGTTTTTATATAAATATGTTGATTTTTATCCTTTTTGAATTGGGTTTGAAGTATTTATTTTTACATTGATTATGTTTAAGGAATATTTTTTAAAGATTTTTTTTAATAACATTGTTTTCACTAGATTGGAATTCCCATGGTAGTGAATATTATGAATGTAGTCGATATAAAGAAAATCCTAACATTGCCAATGAATCAGTGCATGCTCAAGCTAGAGAAGCTCTTAAGAAATATCTTTTTTATTTTGAAAGGGTAAGTCATTAATTTATTTTTGTAATTCCCTTGTATTAATTTAATATAATATATAACTCTGACATACAGATAACAAATTTTTTTTAACCAATATATAGCTGTATTTTTTATTGATGTTAATAGACCTTTTTATCTATCTAGAAAATTTATTCAAGTATTCTTTCAGATTTAAAGTAATGAATAATTAGAATGGCATTGATTATATTATATGTTCTAAAGATGAACTTTTTGCATTTGAGTGTTTGATTTATTAACAAGAGACTTTTCAGCTCTGGAAACAGACTGTGACTTTCCACTTTTATCATCTGAGATCATAGAGAGCTGTAATTAAATTTATCATAAAAATTTCGAAAAATTAAAATTCTTATATTTAGCAATAAAATATTCAAAAATTTAGTTATAGTATAAGATACTTCATGAGGAGAACATGAAATGAGATTTTTACCCTTTAATTAAAATCTAGTAAAGTGTTTTAAAATTATATTAATGTTTTCATTTGGTTTTGCTGCTTGAAAATATGAAATCGCCATTCTTCAAAGCCAAAATTTGCCCACTTTTAGTTAATTGGTTGAATTATTTATCATCGTTAGTGACAATATCTTAGAATGAATTCAGGCTTTTTTATTGTTACAGAAATTAAAAAGTTCTGCACACAAAATTCCATAAACTTAACAGGTTTATTTTCGTGGGTGAATGGTGACCGAGTCAACAGACCTCCATAACAAATAATGACATTTATTGATACGAATACGCAGATGAAAAAGCAAAATTGAGATGCACACAAGCAATACACAGTAACACACTTGGAACAAACAGCAATCCATGTGTTGTAATCAGTAGTAGACAATAACAGCAGCACACAAAGCAGCCAGACAGAACTCAGCAGGAAGAAAGAAATCATGTAGCTTTTTCCAATGCTCCTTCTAAACACCTACTCTTCTCCACTGTCTTCTCATTTCAGTTGTATTCAACTGTCGACTCACTGCTATACAACTGGCTACTCCACACATAACTCGATTCTGCTTTAATACTTGTTTCCAAAACTTGTTGTGCAGCTCAATTCGCTTGAGCTTCACTGGACTAATCTAATTAATACATCGCTGACTCAACTCAGTCTAACTATTAAACTGTCTTCAGCTTGGTCTGTCAGCCTTTTATAGCTTCTAGGACAGAGCAGAAGATTCTCTAAGTATCAATAAAAAGTTTGAGTAGGTTATGCAAAAGCTTTATTTTTAAAAATATTTTCTTTCCACAAAATGCAGAAGTTATGATAATATTTCGATTACAGTTATATGATATCAATTTGTCTGAAAGTAATAATTAATAAAATCTTATCAAATAACTAATAGTAATTGATAAACAATTTACCTGAAGGAAAATTTATAATAAAACTGACTAAAAGAGTTCCATTTTGCACCTAGGGAAATTGATACATGGTGGGAGCATTAGTGTAGCATAACTCTATGTTATGCAATATTTCAAATAATTATGCTGGCAAATTAATAGATAATAAATTAAATAGACATGCTAACCCAATGTCTGTTTTGGATGAGTGAATTTAAAAATATACTGAATAAACAAGGATGAGAGTTATAAATTATTTAATCACAAAACACACACAACACAACCTTACATCACTAAGTTTCTTAATACATATATGAAAAATGGAAAAACAACAGCTGGTGTCAGTTCTAGTTGGCTCTGATTGGCTGGCTAGGGGATGCCATTCGCTACATCCTCCCCCCTTTTTGAGGAGCTGAAGACCTACTCAAAAATATCAGCTAAATCGTCAAGTTCAGTCTCTTGGGTTTTTTTATTGACTCAACCATATCTGTATTAGCCTCTAAAGAATCTGAATAATTAGAATTCACAGACAATTCAACTTTCTGAATTGGTAAACATTTCAAATTGTTTCCACTAACTTCCAGTGAAAACGCATGTTGGATTGGACAAATGTTACAAGAGTACAAGACTGAATCTTTAATTTTACAGTTTTCACTAGTCCATCCTTTCCTGGAATCAGTTCTATTACACAAGCTAAAGGCCATTGGAGACACTTTTTCACATCAACCCCAATTCAGATAATATCTCCTTCACGAATATTTAACAACTGAGGATCACGTGTCTGTCATTGAATCAGCTGCCTAGATACTTGCTTCTAAAATCGCTGTCTCAACTCTTCAATTACTTTGGCTTGAAATCTGAATATTTTGCAGTAATGATTAGCATCCTGCATACCTAGATCTTTAACCTCAGCATTTGATCTAGCTAGCAAAAGCATTGCTGGTGTAATTAGAGTAAGATCTTGCATGTCTTCTGAGAGATATGTTAACTGATGTGAATTAATGACCTTTTTGAATCCATAGATGTCACCAGTTCCTCATAGGTAAATATGGCTTTGCCTAAAGTTATCCTGAGAAGCTATTTCATGGTTCTTATAAGCCTCTACCACCAGGAAGCTGTAGGAGATATGAATTTCCGTATTATGCATTGTATCTCTGTATAGAGAGAAACTTCATTCCACTTGATAGAGGACAGTTCATTATAGGCCCCCTTAAAATTAGTGCCGTTGTCAGAATAGATTACTCCAGGTCTTCCTCTCATAACCACAAAATGACAAAAAGATAATATGCATTCGTGGAGAGTGAAAAAACTAATTCCAGATATAATGCCCCGTAAAGGACACAAGTGTAAAAGACATCATTGTTGTCATCCTGTTTAATGTATAGGGGTCAGCTAAATATACACCTACTATTTCAAACACAGCTATTATTTCAACTTGGTCAGCAGGCAATGAAACCGAATTAGTCATAGGAGACTTATCTTTACATCTACAACACTTAGTATTGGCATTCCATATTTTTTTGGATAGTTCTCCTACCACCTGATATCCAATACTTTTCATGTATTATGCTGAGAAGCCTTGGCGTCCCAGCAGGATCATTTGCAGTATGGAAATGCTCTACAAGTCCCTGTGTAAAAATACAATTATTAGGCAAGAAGACAGGTGACAGAAAATAATGGTTATCTATACTTTCAGTAATTCGAGTTTTCATATGAATGGCATTGTTTTCATCTCTAAATACACTCAGATTAGGAGTAAATTTCTCATCTGGAAGACTTTGAGCTTGTAAGATCAAATTAACTGGATCTCAGCATTCTCTATCTCCTCTGCTATTTCTCCCTTTCTTTCTCTCATTGACAGTAGTTCAAGCATTATTACCAATTATGAGAATCAAGCTACTAATCTTAAGATTGAGTGAAATTTGGAAAATTTCCTAATATACCACAATATCTTTTCTTGTGACAAATTCAAATGACATAGTCTGACTTTTCCTTTTTGAAGAAATTTCTGGAGTTTCGCAATCAATTAATTCAGTTGTGGACCATTTATCTGACGACTCTACTAACCATAAAGGACCTTCCCACTAATATGACAACCAAATGACTAAGTGAGCATCCTTGTGAGTTAGCAGAATTCATTTTTCCTGGTACATATCACCATTTGCTGTTATAGAAAGAGGGTCTTTATTTCTTTCATTTTATTCGATATGAAACTTACTATCTCTCTCTTTTTCTTTTTTTTTTTCCTCAACCAATACAATGCAACCATGGAATCACTCTTAAAAATTGTTTCCATTTCAGTAATGTTAATTGCTTATTGCACTGAATGTGCCAACCTGGCCCAGATACAGCATGCCATAAGCTCTAATGTAGGGATTGTCACCTGCTTTAAAGTAGCTACTCTTGCCTTTGCCCTGATGTGTAATTTTTACACTTTGGAAGGTATCTGTACTCAAGAATACAAAAATTGCATATGCCTCTTTAGAGGTATCAGCGAAAACGTGCATTTGTGTGATATCATTAATTTCAAAATAATGCGAAATTTCTATCTCTGCAAGTTTATCTATCTCACTCCACCACTTTCCAGAAAGGGTTTCATAATATCATTAGGCAAAGGTAAATCGCAAGATAATTTTAATTTCCACATGTTCTGCAACAGTATTTTAGGTAGAGGAGTGCCTGAGTATAAAATTTCGAGTGGATTGAAAATTTTCTGTACAGCTGCCAAAATAAACTGTTTTATTATATCATTCCCACTTCATAAATCTTAGATAGAAATATTGCATTCTTGCACATCTTTATATAAATTCAATATAATTCCCAAAATTTTAGTTATTCCTGTATTTTTTATATATATTTGCATTTGATATTACTTTCCCAATTTCGTACATTAAAACAGCTTCACGACAAAATTTTCCTAGATTTTAAAATAAAGACTTCTTGTTGACTAACATCTCCCATGCCCGCAACACAGTTGTCAACATAAAACGACGGTTTTAATTTACCGGTTATTTCAGAATCATCTGTGGGCATATTTTCGAGCAAGTGTGAGTGTTTCTTCTAATAAGAAAGCTACGCGATGACATACCAAAACCTATTCTAGTAGTAATATTATCGGTTTTCTCAACCGGCCGATGGGGTAAAAAATGAGATGTTTCGTTTTCACACTCTACCTTTTCAATTATTTTTAATTCTTCCCATTCCTTAAACACAGCCTTATAATCCTCCGAAAGGTCATTCCATTGTGTGCGTTCGCACATTTTTTAATGTCGCTACCAGGTCAATTCTTTATTTGAAGGCAACTCATTAACATTTGATTTTAAAAGCTAAGTTCTTATTTACTGTTCGGCAGAATTTTCATATTGTTTTTAAATTCCTCAATCATAAATAAAAATAAATTCTGCTTTTGAATGCTCATTATTTTTTATTTAACTTCTGAATTGAATTAAGAATTCCATAACTTTCGAGATTCCACGATTCATTGATAGAGGCATCTTTAACAATTAAAACAGTATCACTGTTTGTACAACCAACACCATGTATTAGCAACTTCATGTTTCCCAGTTAAAATATTATTATTATGCAATGTCTGCTCCTATCAATAAACCAATTTAGCAATCATCAAATTTTAGATCTAACAAAATCATACCTTTTTTTATTCAACTTATTAATCATAGTAGGATTGCTAACTTTTGGCACTGTGCCACAAATCCTCTTTTCCGCGAAAGCTTCAGTACGAAGATTGTATGAGTCATCTAGTAAACTAATAAGCAACTCTTTCCATCATAAATTTGACTCTGCACTTCTCTCCCCCCCCCCAAATAACATGTGCTGCATATTTATCTTATTATTTGATTATGTGCCCAACTTTTGGATTACACTTTTGAAATGTAAGAATACTTAGATCCGGTGTCAATCAAAGCTCTTACTGTTATTACTCAGTTAAAAGCACACATTTTCGCAATTAAAGTCATTAGAAATACATTATTTCAACTACAACTGTTAGACAATGAATTAGTTTCAAAAACTTCAGACTTATTCTTAAGATTTTCTTGAAGATGATCACATATAAAATAATGCTGCGGCTTGGCGCAATGAAAGTATGCATTTTTTTACTTCACAAAACTTTGAAAAGTGCGAAACAACAAAAACATGCAAGATTTTTAAAAATATACTTTTTCTTTTCATAAAGATATATTTCTAACTCATAAATGGTCCTTTGAAGAATGTTTCTTATTACAAAAGATGCATAGTAAATTTCGCTTACCTGGGCTATTCCTACTATCAGTACTTACCAATGTCGCAGCAGTAAGGTAATTATTCAGTTTATTTACGGCCTCTTGTTTTATTATTATTATTATTGGAAGGAGAACAGAAACCACTTTACGCTAATTCTATTATTTCTTTCGCTTTTCACTTCTCTTTCATACTTCTGTTTCCGAGCTATCAATATTTCTTCAGGTAGATAAAACTCAACTAAAGGACTTAAAGAAATCACCATATTTTTCTTGGGTGTGTCCAAGGCTCTTATCTGGCTTCTAACTCGTCATAAAAAGATGGTAGGCGCTTTTCGAACGTCCGGTAGTCGCATTTTTTATAACCATGTATAACAAATCCCTTACATATATTTGCACTAATAAATCGTCACGTCAGAATCTCTTGAAGCTGCGAGATCGCTTATGGATAATTTTCCGCTGTAGCCGAGCAACTCTCCACCACGCGAGCAGCTTTCGATACAGGCACAATGGCTTGCAAGAGATATTGCATTTTATCCTCTTTAGGAATACTTGCGTTGTCGTGTATTTTCCAAAATTAATTCCAGTAATCCTTAGCATCACCGTTAAACCTTTTTAACTCTATTTTCGAAAATTTAAATTTTCTCTTTTCAGAAATTTCTGTCGTAGATGACTCTTTCAAAGACTCTTCTTCAATTTGTAAACACAGCTCAAAATATATGTCTATGTTTTTCAGTAGACAGAAAATCTTCATACGCTGCTTCGGCGTCTTGTTCTTTCAAAATAAGATCAGTTATTTCTGCTTGGAACTTCTTCAAGCACATAAATTTATCGCCAATTTGTGATTTCAAAACCGAAAGTTCTTTGATATTAGGAGCTTCTTTACTAAGCTCATATTCAATCTTCTTAGCACAAACTGTAAACGTCATATGGAGCGATTTTCGTTGTGTTTTAAGCGGTGTCGCATCCATTTTTTCAGACTCAAACTATCAACTAAGATCAGTACTAGAAATTATTAGCGTAATTCTATACTTCTCAGTATTTCAAATAATTGTGCTGGGCTAACATCTACCAAATGTCTGTTTTGGCTGAATGAATTTAAAAATATACTGAATAAATAAGGATGTGTCATATAAAATGACTCTGATTGGCTGACTATTCGCAACAACTAGCATAACAAGGATAAGTGGTGTCCGTGAAACAATGGGATTTTTTTGGAGGGGGAAGGCATCTAGTCATTGTCAGTGGTTGCATTGAAGGGGGAGGGGTTCAGCTAATTAGTGGAGTTTCAATAAAGTATGTGTTCAAAATGTAAAGCATTCCTAAAACTTCCTGATTTTTTCCTTTGAAGCTGGGAAATTTTCTTAAAAATTGTACAGTTCTTGATTCAATACAGCATAGCAAAATTGGTTCGTACAAAGTAAAATCTTATTTGCCTGTCTTTTTAATAGATTTTTATTCATAGGAATTTTGTTTGCTAATCTATAGATATGAATGTATTGTATGTGATTTTTATTTTATTTTATTTATTACATTCAAAATATGTAGCTATCTTTTATGTAACATGCTGTGCACATAATGTAGCATTTTCTGTAAATTATTAAACAATGCTTCATTGTTTCAGTGGGAAAATCATGCTCGAAGCTTGCGCCTTGAAGAGGAAACTCATCAAAAGATCATAGATCGAATTAACGAAAAAGTGATGGCAAGTGAAGGAACGTGGATTGATTGGCAATATCTGAGAAATGCAGCTGCCCTTCTAGCAAAGGTAAATTTCTGTTTTAATCTGTATAAAGCAAGGTTTAATCATTAGAAAGAGAAAGACCTTCAGATTTTATCTTGGTGCCACAAAATTTCTTATGTGAATCTGTAAAGGATAATGGTCTTTCTACAGTTGCCAAGATGTTTTCGTCAAGAATATTAACCTTTGGTGTAATACTAGTTGCTTTTGATGACCATCTGGTGGTTGATCAAGATTAATGGTTTCTAAAATATTTAATTAAATGTAATTAACATAACTTGCTGTAAATGCCTTCTTCAGCAAAGTATTTTTAAATTTCAAATTTTGATTAGCATCTAATGCATACTACTTTTTTTAAAAAAACTTACACTGCTCTATACATTGTGCTCTGCATTTTCCTAATCTTCTGTTATCCTATTTCAAATTTAGAATGAAAAAGATAAATTTCAAGTATTACAAAAAATTTTGCTCTAGAACTATTTTAAATGTTTAATTTTATTCTATACTTTAATAAATTTCCAAGATTGCTTACTTGTTAAGTTAAACTTTAATTTTTACTTCAACAAAATTTTAAAATGCTCATTAAGACAGAGATCTAACAGTAGAAATTGTTCATAACTGTCACTACATGCAACAATGAAGTATACTTTTGTAATGTAAGTTTTAAAATATTTTTTAAAGCAATTAAAAGTGGATTTAAAAAAATTACAGCAAGTAAATCACTATCATTGAAAAGTTTTTAATTTTAAGGTGATATAAAACTCATTTGTGTACTACAATATTTTTGGCAGTTGTAGTGAAAAATCTTAAAATTTCGCTTAATTTAAAATAATAATAATAATAATTCTAAGATCTCACCTTTCAAGTATATTGGTGCTAAATTTGGCAACTCTAGTTTTTACAATTTGTCCTCTTCAACACTAATACACACACACACATTCTCTTTTATTATTAGTACAGACTCTAGGCTTATGTATCTTAGAAATTTTGCAAAACAGAAGTCCTCAGAAACTACAGGCTGATAGTATTTTGTTTGGGAAGCAAGTTGAAGTACTGTCACTTAGAAGGTTCTTAGGTAAAGAACTTTCTAATTGTTATGTCAGTCTTGCAATTTTTTTTATTTAACATCTAAACTACCTCATTTACTTGCTCCAAATGTTAGTGATTTTTTTTTTTTTTTTTTTGCAGTGATAGTTATTTTTTAAAGATAATGCTTATGTACTTACTACCTTTGCTAGAACGTCTAGTTAACCCTAAAAACTCAAATCGCATCTATAACAAATAAAATAGCATCAGGTATTCTCCAGCAAGTATACTTGTAATCAGAAAACTCAAATCGAGCAGTTTGCAATGGAAAAAGATTCTGTATATTAATTATTCAAAAGTATAGAGAAAATTTTTAATGAGGTGAAGATTTTTAATTTATCAAGTGTATGAATTAATTTGTAGTGTTTGAAAATTTGACTTTTTTTTTTTCCAGTGCCGGTACACTCTTCAATATACTTATCCATATGCATATTATATGGAGAATGGTCCTAGGAAACAATTGGTAAGTCTTTTTTCAGAAATATTTTTAAGTACATTCTATAGTAACAGTTGTAGTTATATGAAATAAATTGAATGTAGTCAATATAAGATCCATTGCTGATTTTTGCTGCTTTGTTTGGAAATGATGAATTCCTATTTTAAAAGTAGGTAGTTTTATTAATTCGAGAATTATTTAAGTTCAGTTACTATTGCTTGTTTTGTTACATTCATTTAGAACAAATGTTCTTTATACCTCTGCCTTTGTAAAGGTTCGCTCATTACTGTAAATAACTAAATATTTTCGTAGAAATGTTATATATGGTATAATGATAACAATAAGAGTTTGTAACATATTTATTCAGTTTAATTATTTCTAAACACTAATTAGTTAAAGGCACCTTGTCTAACTAAAAGCTTGTTTGAGCTTCCAAAAATGTTACATTTATTACATATTCTTCTCATATCTAATTCTTTTATTTTAATTGTTCTCTTTTACATATCTATATTTTTTCTTAAATGCCATAAAATAAGGCCTCTAAATTCTAAGGAAATAGTTGTAAGGAAGATATATATTCATGCTGTGACCAATTTAAAATATTAAAATACAGATATTTCTCTTCTACTGGTTAAATACAAATTATGAAAATTTAATAAAACATACTTTAATTGCTTAAATCTCTTTTCTAGTGTCACTAAGCAAGATGCTAGTAATATTTTAGATAAACAAATATCTAAATTAATGCATTATAAAAATAACAGTTTATTAGAATGCCATTTAATTTTCCTCAAAAATTTGATTCATGTGATTAGATATTGACAGATAACTTATAAAAAATCATAGTATTGGTAAGTTTATTATGATTTTTATTAATATTTAATGCATGAAAAATTAAAATCAAAAATGTGTTTTATTTAGTTTGAATACCAGCAAGCTCAGCTGGAAGCAGAGATTGAAAATCTCTCTTGGAAAGTAGAAAGAGCTGAAAGCACAGACAGAGGGGTATGGAAATTTTCTGTTATAATTCAATACAAATGCTAGTTATTGTTGAAAATTATTAGCGTGCAAACTGAAGAGTCAAGAATGCTTGATTTTGTTATTTATTTCACTTTTTCACATTTATTTATAATTTACAACCTGCTACTGTTCATGGCATATTAAATTAATTAAAAATATCAAAATTATATACTATCCTATATTTTAGGTTTCATCTACAAATAGATTGATAAACAGTTGATAAAACAAATTGAGTCAAAAATCTCTGTTTTCAATATACCAGATGGAAAAGTACTTTTATTTACAAAAATATTATAGCAACTAAATGTGATATATTTATGTATGTGAAATATTCATATATTTATAAATATGTATATATTGTTATGAATTTGTTATATTGGTATCCTGTACAAAAGAAACAGAGTTTTACAGATAGCTTGAATAGATACCAAGTCAATAACAATGGCTTTGATGACAAAAGTAAAAATTCCAGAAATCATTGAGATATCTTGACTATCCTTCTGGAAGTTTCTTTGCTTTGTTGCAGAAACTATAAAAAAAAATTAAGGAACAAAGCTGAAAGGAATTAGTAATATAGTTGTTGAGTTGAGTTAAAATGAATAATTGATTGAATTCTTAGGAATTTTGATCTCCAATGAGTTTTCCCTGAGTGTTTTCTGCTGTTGTGGTTGTTTATTATGTTTGGTACTTGTTGATTTCTGCTAATGCTGTTTTATGTACATTTTACATATATTTTGTTTATGTACTTTTTTGTGTAGAATTAAGCATTGTTATCTTGCACTTTGTTTATTTGCCTTGTCACTATAACCCACCAAACAAATTTTTCAGTAACATTGGTCTCAGAAATGAGATTCTACAGTATATGGTGTTTACGAGGTCTCAGGTGAAGATAGCTGAAAATGGTGATCTGATTGTTGTGTTTAAATCTGTGGAAGAGAATTTAAAGAAATTTATGCAGAATGAAATGAAAGGTGGGCAAAAGGAAATGCTGAGAATCTGTGGTTTTGGAACAAAGAAATGAAAGTTGGAAATGAAGAAATTAAAGCTAGATGTGTATAAAGAATAGAAAAAGTTATCCAGGATGGGAAAAGAAAAAATTAAAGAAGTGAACAGCAAATTTCAAACAGAAATCAACATCATCAAAAATGAACTTAGTGCTCTGGAAATATAACCTAAGTGTAATAAGGAGGGACATGTATAGAAAGATTGCTAGGAAACCATCATGTGGTCGTTTGGTGAAGTGAAGCCTCTCTGAATAAAGCCTCCAAAGAAGGACTGAAACTTTTCCAACTTAGCCTTAGAAAAAAAATGAGTTGTTTTTGGAAGGATCTGTCAGCAATATTGCATGTTTGATGTTGATGGACACCGGTAGACAACTGTATTAAGAGAAGATTTGACCTAGAAATGAAAGAGACAGCTTATTTACACGCAACCTAATATTTTGTAAAGATTGTTATTGTTGAAAAAGTGATGATATATGAAAAAATGTATGCTGCAGTTAAATGTGGATCTAATAAATTCCAATATAGAGTTTATGTATCATAAAATCCTGTTTACTATATTCTTAGTTCGGCCTTTTTACAAAAATATGACTTTACTATGGATTTGGAGGAGAATGCGATGAGATCAAAAGATGAAATTCCTTGTTGTACAGGCAATGTAGAGCTTGTAAGTAAACAAGGATTACGATTCTGCCTAATGAAATTTCCGGGTCAGTGGTGCTTGATGGGGGGATGTTAAGAATTTCTAATATTGCTTCCCTGCACTGTTAGTTTCATTGTAAGGAAAGAATTTTACAGGTAGTTCTAAGGGATGCTGAATGGATACCAGGTCAGTGAACCCCAGTCTTGGTGACCATTTGGTGACAAAAATTACTGAAATTTCGGCAGTATCTCGATTAGAAATGAAGGTATGATATCCTTCCAGAAGCTTCTGTGCCCTGTCATGGAAACTATAAAAAGTTATAAAAGTTAATTATGTTGTGATTTAGTGGAATTCAAATGAGTATTGGAGTGAATCCTCTCGTTGGCAGTATTAATTGCCGATTAATTTTCTTCGAGCATTATGTGCTGTTGCAATTATTTAATAATGATTTGCTGCGTGTGTGTTGAAAAGAAAGTGATTTTGCAGTGTAAAATATCTTATGAGAATGTCGTCATATAGAAAATCTATAAATAAATTTATGGCTTTTAACTTGAAACATAGTTTGGTACTGGTTTGAAGATGAAATAATTCTTAGTGGTTCTTAGTAATGATCATTTCAGAGAAATGAAACAATGTGTGAATTTTTGTTGCAGAATGAAGGAGATAATTGGTAACCTTTATCGTGAGTTATCTGTTCCGAAAATGAAATGAAACCAAAATTAATGAAGTATTTGCACAGCAGTTTAGTATGTTAATGTTATATCTGTTAATCCAGAGATGCAATGAAAATCTACCCAACTCATGAGTTGTTATAAAGATAATTTTTGAATTTATGTGATTAAAAGAAGAGGATATATTGAACTCAAAGTGAATGTATTATTGAAATATATGTAATAAAAACTCTGGTAGAAAGAGTTGAAGAAAGATTAACATAAAATTGTAATTTAATTCTTCTTCATAATGAAGCAGAATGTTCAATTTGTTAACTGATTTTAAATGTTTTTTGTCAAATCATGACCAGCAATTAACATACTCAACACAGCGATGCGAACAATAAAAGAAAGAGCATGTGGGAACATATATCTTCAAAAGGACACTTACTAAAAGTTAACTAAACAAACATTTATTTTGGGAAAGTCAGAATCCTCACAATTTATAAATTACAGTGAAGTTCAATTCAAGTGGATAGAAAATTATTAATTTTAAGAATAAAGTCGAACGTGTATTGTATGCGTGAAGAAAGGGAGAATTTTCTATTGGACAATGTCAATCATTGTTTTTGTTAACAATTAGGCAGAAATTTTCAAATTAGAGGAAATTTTCAAGATATATTATCTATGCATGTTCATTAATCGAAGTTACTTACTCTCTGTTAAGAGCCAAAGGCAAAAAGACCATCAAAATTCATCTGCAATTTTTATTCATAAGAAAAAGGAATTCCTCTCTATGGGAATATAAAACTATTGAAAATTATTAATTTAGAAATTTTATGGGCTATGAAGATATGGATAAAGCAATTTTATCTTCAAACAGTGAAAGTTACAGTCATTAAATTTTGAGGTGTGACAAAGATTAAAGGCTCATGCGATAATTAAGCAAAAATAGTTCTAGTTTTATAATTTAAGCAACATTAAAATTTATTTTAAACACGAATTTGAATTGAATTTATTAAAAATATATGGAGTAATTTCTTACACACAAACATGGGAAAGAAATATGAAATATTTTTTTGACTGAGGAAAAATATCCAATGATATTTAAAACAAAAATTTCTTCATTATTGCTAAACATAACTATTTAATTTCTTCTCCTGAAAATATAAAGTCCTTGAAGTAGAAGAGAACTAGCATAAAAAGTATATGCACATTATAAAATAGTTGTTCTTTGGATAGCTGAAGACACCTTGGAACTTCTCATTGTGTAAATGAAGACTGAATAAATTTTAAAATATGAATGAGTCTTTTGTATTTTTGGATGAATTTAAATATGTGATAAATGTAATTAGAACCTGATATACTAAGAAATATTTTTAAACAAAAGAAATATAGATTATAGCTTTTAGTTATTAGATTTCAGTTCTTTTTGTTAAAGAAACCATATGTGAACCACAGATTAAAATTCTAACTATTTTTTTAAATAGAATGACTTTGCTATGTGTACAGTGTTTTAATTTATTAATGTACCCTTTATAGAGTATTTAATTAATGTATAACTATCCAATAATTTTTTTATAGGATTTAGAAAATCAAATGGACGTAGCAGAGAAACTCAGGACGACTCTATTAAAAGATTTCTTGTCTGTGTGATGCATCCTCTTTTTAACTGAATGAAGTATTTTTGTACACCATTTTGTAAAAAAAAAGTCTCTGACCCCATGGATTTTATTTTTGAATCTTTCTCTGTATTTATTAGCAGTCAATCTTAATTTAATCCAATCTGTAACGGAGAAGTAAAGCATCCATCTGCCTGCTTGATGTATTCTCAGTTCAGTTCCATCACATGACAGCTGAGGCTCAATTAGAATCTTTTTACATAGTATTTATTTTGTAAAAAGTTTTGTCTGGAGTTGCTTGTTCACAGAACTTTCAGTGCATTATCCTTCATGATGATTATGGAGGACAAGCTGTATAATGAGTATTTGTAACTGTTTGAATTGATTTTTAATATGTGTCAGACTATTAATTTGTTGAAAATCTTGTTGTATATTGTACAGTAAAAACCATTTTCCTAAATAAAACTATGCCCTTTTTTTAGAAAGATGTCTATGTCTTAATGTGATTTTATATAGATATAATATTGTTTTTTGTCTGTACCTTTAAATTTGTTTATTACTTTTACTGAAGTGTATAAGAAAATTATTTAAATCTGCCTCCATATAAATTAATAATTATTTTTATCTCTATTTTATTTTAAATACAGAGTATATATTTTCATTGTCACCCAATAGTGAATTTCTCATCCATTTGAAATAGGTATATATTACATATTAAAAAAGTGTTTTAAATTATTTAAAAAATTTTATTTTAAACTAATAAGGGTTTCCTCAAGACAATAATTGAGGTAATCTATGATATTGATATTTAGAGTTTCTTAATTTAATCAATTTTGTCCGTATAAAAGTGAATTTTTTTTATTTAATATATTAATATACCAAAAATAGTTCATTAAATATGACTAAAAGACTGTACAACAATATAGACTTTTTAATTTTTTCTGCAGTACATTAACTATAGAGCATAAAACATTATTCTTTATGCAATTTAGAGCATTTTTCTAACTGGCAATATATATATATATATATATATCTTTCTAATGGTTAAAAATTAGCTATTTGGCCAAGATTAAAGTGGATACCCTGCATGGCGTTTCAGGTATTATGTTTATTTGTTCTGTTCCAATTTCCTTCATAAGCACATTATTTAAAAATTCATTGCAAATATGGAAATATATTTATATAAAATGATGAATTACCTTTAATCAACATCTGTATATTATGGCATTAGAAATTACAGACTAGTCATTATGCTAATTTTCAAATTATGCTAATTCTCAAATTATCAAAACAAAATCAATTTTTCGGTATCATGAGGATGAATCATAACCCATGATGTGTCATGATGCCGTGAATTGATATGCACAATTAATTTTTATTTTCAATGCTTTACAGGTGCTTGCTTTAAACTTTTATCATTTGTATATTTATATTAATAAAAACTTTCAAAAACGAAAAAAAAAAGATGAAATTCTATGAAAATTTGAATGTTTATTTTTGTTGTCCTTCTTTCTTACATAATTACTACATGGCACTTTGGAAAAAGTAAAGCAAAGATGACATGAAATTAAATGTTTATATAAGAAGAAAATTGTTCTTGAAAACATAGGTGTTTTTGTTGTTTTTCTCATTCCTGGACAAATTTTGTTAAGATTTCTATTTAAAAAAACTTGTCATATGTTAATATATTAAAATACTTACTTTAAGCATAGCAGTTTGGATTTTTTTTCACCCTTGTTTCTAGCAACTTATTCCTTTTTAAATGTAATGAAAAAATTCATTATATTAATAGTTCAGCTATATTTACGATTCAAGCAGATTGTTTATGTAATATTGATTTTGAAAATTCTTAAAAATGAATATCTTTCTAAAATACTAAGATTTTAATGCTTTTATAAATTCAGCTTAAATTTCATGGAAATTACTGAAACTCCAAATGTATTTCTTTCGCAACAGATGCTAAACTAAACTTTATTTTTAAGTACCTGTTATATTATTTATGTACTTAATAAAAAAATGTTTAAAAACCGATTTATTTAAATTTGGGATTCAAAGCAGGTGTGCACAACAAAGTATTCAATTTGGAATTATTTACAGTTGACAAATTAGGAAAAGTGTGATGAAGACTTTTCACCTTCCTTTGCAGGCGCAATGTACTCCTTTATAAAAAAAAAAAAAAAAAAAAATTCAACTTACTAAAACATTAGTGGAAAAACATTTAACAAACTTAATTCTATTGAAGGGACTGTACTTAATGCTCACAAATAATCAGCACAATTTTTTAACGCTTACCTACATGTACTTAACTCGCATAAAATAAGAAATGTATAAATAGTATCGAGATAAGCACTAAAAGCAGAATTTTTCTCATTTTTGTAATAGTTATTTATTTTTTGAAATTTATTGATTACTTTAATATAGTAGAACTATCTTTTAAAAACACTTTAAAATTTTTAATTTTAAATATAGTTACATTAATAATATTAAATTTGTAATAATCAAAGTTGCTTCGTAAAATTGTTATTACATTTCTTTCCATTTATATGCATTTTATGTATGTTTCTTGAAAAAATGTGTAAATATGCTTTACTGTATTTATTGTATTTATTACCTCCATATGTCTGTGTTAGTCACATCAATTTAGAGTCATTAATGGTAATTTAAAGGTATTAAATAAATTTAAATAGTTACTCGAAATTTAAAGTTATTAAAAGTCACTATTGTTATTTGATAAGATTGTGAAATATGAATTTCTTGGAAGACGAATTA
Source organism: Argiope aurantia (assembly GCA_026543865.1). Taxonomy (NCBI): domain Eukaryota; kingdom Metazoa; phylum Arthropoda; class Arachnida; order Araneae; family Araneidae; genus Argiope; species Argiope aurantia. The sequence goes on along the minus strand of JAPMOR010095361.1, from coordinate 1,292,849 downwards.
CCTTTGTCTGTGTCTACTTTCAAATGAAACATGGCATTTGAGATAAATAATTAAGCATGGTCGAATTTAATAAAAAATTAATGAAGAGAAAAATTGAAAAATATTCATACAATTATATACATATATAATAAAATCAAATTAACTATGTTCTAAAAAAAATTCTAATCCCTCATACCCCGACTTCATAGTAACTTTATCTTCTGAATAGCAAGGGCTGTTAATTTTTCCCCAGAATCAAAACATTGAATCGACAAATTCTATTCTGAATCTCTATAAGATCCAAATAGTTCTTAATTTCGTTTTTTCCTTCTTTTTACCTCTTATTCGGTATGATACATTGTGCTCTCACTTTAGCTTGGACAAGGGTATCTTGATAATAACTAAAATTAATTATTAATTAAATGATAGTTAAAATTACAAAGAATAAAAAAATGCTAAAGAACTGAACGAGTACTTCAAATCATTGTTTCGTATATATATGGGTCAGGTTTCGTCCTCGTCATCTGACCGCGGTTTAAAATTGCGAGGTTCGTCCCAAAATAGCCTCAATGTTGCTTTAAAACGAAACATTAATATACTAAACTAAAACATATATATGGGGAAAAGATTAATGCGATGATTTGGAAAACAAAGCGAACTGAGGGAGAGGGGCTCTGTTTCCAAAAGATTACCACGAAAAATATTAAAACTGTCATCTTAACCAACAGAAGTGGTCTCTCCGAAATTCATTCACATATTCTCTGATAAAAGTGTTATCCTCGTCATTTCACATAAAATTGTGGACCTTGGGTAAGATTACGAAAGGGCATTTGTTAAAAAATACTTATGAAGTATTGATCTTTGAAGTGAATCTGGCATTTTTGCTTATATATCGTGATATTTGATGATCAATCCCTGGCATTCGATTAATACACAAGTACCCAAAAATACAACTTATTTTTGGATGTTTTCCCGACGAATTGAAATCAAAATTTGACACAGAACTACAACTGCAGCCACAAGACCACATACTAAATTTCATTTACTAAAACCATCGTGTTTGCAAGCATGCGAGGATATCGACCGAGAGACAGGCAAACCTTTGACAGAATTGGTGTTCGATAAAAGTTTACAGAAGATTCAAAATTTGATAAGAATCTGCGTTTTCAATGCTAGGTTGCTTCAGGCCAGGCTGAGTTCCTCTGATGCATTTCTTTCTAAATTTAATTGAAATCTGCAAGAATGGAATAAGGTTTATATACCAAATTTCATCTATCTATTAAAGCGTTTGTGAGCTATTATTTGCGTTGTGAGCAGTATTTACAGACAGACAGGTAACCTCCCCAGAATTATGTTTTTCGGACTTGATGAGGACTGAAACGTGAAAATTTCTCAAAAGCTGGAATTGGAATTTTTCGAGGCTTTTAATATTTTCTATACGAGAAAGTAAAGAAAGCGCTAAGTGTCAAATTTTTTCAAATACTAAATTTTATTTTAAAAAATTAAAGTTTATTTTACATTTTTCTCACTCCAAGTGTTAAAATACAGAACTCGAATTATAATAATTGCGAAAATAAAATGAAATTACATATCTGAAATTATAAAGCATACGTTTGTTATCACATTATAAACAAGTAATATATATAAAAAAAATTCTAAGTCAACTTCTACTTAGGTCAGCAATTTTTATTATTATTATTTTAGTTACTTTTTATTAAATAATTACAAAATTGGTGACAAACTTGCAACCAAATAGAAATTCCTGGACAAATTTAATGAATTAATTAATATTTGGAACAAAAACTGTATTAACATCAAGTGTCACCCACTACAAATTTAAAAAAAATGTATTTGAACTTGAGTGGATGAAAAAAATATTTTATTAATGATTTAAAATTTGAACAAGATATATATATAGAGAGAGAGGCTGTGAGCTGATAGTAAAAATTAAAAAAATATAAATTTGTGATTTGCGGGAGAAAATTTTTCATTAAATAAAATTTACTAAATTAAAAATAATCAATTCATTTAATGGCAGTGAACTGTCATTAAATGAATTGATATTGAGAAACATATTTTAAATTATGTAACATCGAATTACAAATAAGTGAAATTCGACTTTTGAGTTAATGTACTTTAATATACCAAAGGGAGCAAACTTTACTCTATTAGCACAAGATATTATATGATTTTTGTAAAAATATCGAAACAATATTATTAAATATTTTGTTCTAATGGAGTAAACATTTTGATGAAACGATGAATTTCTCACATATATTTATTACAACAAAGAATAATATAATTCCAACTCTTAAAATAAATATTAAGAAAATTTTAATTAATAATAAATTAAGAAAATTTTATACAGCAATTAAATTGATAATATTAAAAATAATTTTTGAGTTCTGAGATAGTGTAAAAGTCATTTTTTGAGATAATATTTTAGAAACATATCGAACGAAGATGCCAAAAAAAAATGTCTAATTCAAAATGTATTTGAGTCCTAAAATATTGACAGTGATTTGTCTCTTATTTTGAAGAGTATACGAACGAAGTTTTATCAATATTAGATACAAACTGTAGATTTATATTAGGGTTCTCTGCTTTATACATACAATTTTATCATATACATTTTATCTGTACGTCGATTAGAATCCAGGTTTCTTCGTGTTATAAACGAAAAATATAGAACTTTGCTTTTTCCTTTAAACGAATATGCTATGTCTTGCTATGAAATAACTATACCATATAACGTGGAAGTGCTCTACAGTTAATAGCAGGTATATAAAATTCAAAATCCGAGGAAATTATTAATCTGAATTTTTTTTCAGAGTAAAATAGATTAGAATATTGAATATCCGTAGCTTCCTAGACATTTGATATAAAAAAAAAGCAAAAATGTCTCAATGCTGTCTGGACATTCTGGAAACATGAATTAAATTTGGCAAACCACCACGTGCATCTATTAACAATTTATATCTGAGGGTAAAACCAGTAATCTTTCAGAATCCTGACCTCCTGTCAAGAATAATGAGCTCCCTTCCCCCGGTGAGGTAAGAAATATCTTGTGGGGGACATTCACTTCGATAAGAAATTTTTGCAATTTTCCCTCTATTGACAACATTTCTTTAACGCCATTAAGCATAAAAGCCATGGCACCATAATCATAAAAATTTTTGAAAAAGAAGATATAATTGTTTTCTATCATTTCTATTGCAATAAGTCACAAGAATTAAAAATCGATCTGGAGAGAATGCTTGTGCTACCTTACACATGGAAACAAGATGCATTTAAATCAAAAATATTGCAAAAGCAACAGTACATTTCAAAAATTGCTAATGCGTTCTACAGAATTAATAGAATGATAAAATTGCATATACTACTATATTAGTGTCAATATGTGCATGTGGAAGAAGCACCAGAACATTTTCAATAAATAAAAATTATGAGCGCTCAATCATTGTTCAGAATAGGTTTCAAGGTCTCATTAACTTTCAAATGCAAAGCAGCAGGTTAAGAAAATTATATTTGTACCATAATGTAGCAACTCCTCAAAATGTATCCTAAAAGAGATAATTTCTTTTAATGCATAACTCTTGACTCTAGCTAATCTTTTTTCCAAGAAATACCGTTCTATCAATCCTAACACTAGCTTATGTCCAAATGCACCAAAGTACTGAAGCGATAAGTAATCAATAGAGGATAAGTCTTTTAAATACTCAATGCCTTCCATTTCTGCCTGAAATAATAAATAAATGGTTAGAGCAATACCATCTATGGCATAGCCGCACTATTGTCCCAAGGTATAATGCATTTTAGAAATGCTTAGGTCGAGGCATTATTTAGGAAATATCATCGAAGGGAAAAGATGCTCTTAGGTTAGGGATTACATGCTTTATGAGCACGGACAGGTTTCGGGGTTCCTTATGTGACTTTCTATAAGTAGTAATAAGAAATATGTTCTTATAGTAGTTGTAGCTTGTTCATCACTAATGTAGTAATTATATATATATATATATATATATATATATATTTATCTAATATATAAAAATTTCGTGTCCAGGTGCTTGCGTTCGTACTCCTCCGAAACGCCTCGACCGATTTTTATGAAATTTTTTATGTATATTTGGTAGGTATGAGAATAGGTCGTAAAGTATATTTCATAACGTTAGGTAATCAGGCTGTCCCTATCCCGTCATTCCACGTTCAACGTACACTGATGAGATCAACGCTTGTTTGAAATCATCGCCACTGTGACGTAATATTAAAAAAGTCCAGCTAAAAATAAACATGGGCGTCCAAATGTTACAGAATCTTTTTGCTGACACAATCTTGGACTAATTGTTAGATATCGGCGATGAAAGAGTTTGTGTCTATGAAAATACTGGATGCATAAAATTTCTCACTAATTTCTGCACTATCGTTGATTCGCAAAATGCTCTCATTGACAGCAAATTTTCCGATGTAAGCACACAATACATAAATCATGTGTGGCTGGCAGAAAAAGCCATTTTGGCAGCAAAAAATGTGGATGTCGATGATTTAAACTTCAAGATACAGCAGTCGTTGCCAGGAGACTTGGTATCATACAAATCAATCGATACAGTTTGCGATGCTTATGAAGCTGTAAATTATCCAACTGAGATTTTGAACTCACTGGATTTGTCAGACATGTCCCCACACCTTATACTACTGAAGTTGGATTTCCGATTATTTTACTTCGGAATTTGAACCCACCACGGCTGTGCAATGACAAGCGATTGGTCATTAAAAAAATTGATGAAAAACGTTATCGAAGCCACCATTTTGAATGGCAAATTCCGAGTCGAAAATGTTTTGCTGCCATGAATTCCAATGATTCTCATAGACGTGCCAATTGAATTCAAACGCTTTCAATCTCCTATTAGATTGGCAATCGAAATGATAATCAATAAGTCGCATGGCCAAATGATGTCTGTTTGTGGCTTAAATTTGGGTACACGATGTTTTTCACACTGACAATTATACGTGGCATGTTTTCGCGTGGGCAAACCATCGAGCTTATTTGTGTTGGCTAAAGACGGACTGACCAAAAATTTCGTACACTCAATTTCTCTTCGAAATGAATATTGATTTTTTTAATTTCATTTTTATACTTTAGGATAAAAAATATATTACTGTTTTCACTTTACGTGTAACTTTTAAGTTGAAACTATGTGTATGTTCGTTACTTTAATGAAATACATTGTATTGAGAAAATGAATGGTTGGTGTTTCCCTCCCTCCTTTTTTTTTTTATCGGCGATCATCGTCTACAGCGCTCCATTCCTCTTTCTGTCATAGATCCCATCCTCAAACACTTACAATACATTCGTTATTTTTTAATTAACAAACAAAATATTCACTAGAAATAATTTATAGGGCAGAACAACGTTTGCCAGGTCAGCTAGTTTTTATATAATTTTTTCATAATTTTATTAACATTCAATTTGTTTAGTTGCCAATACAAATGAATTATTGAATATTGTTTTCAAATCTTTCTTGCAATATGATTTTTACATTTATAGCAAAATATAATAATAATTATCTGGCATAGGTTATTAGTTTTGAATCGATCAGTTTTGGTTTTTAGTTTCGCTGAATGGCAATACTTTCACCGAATTCTGCTGCAAACTGAAATTTTAATTGAAATTCATCTTGAGAAGTTGTGTGCGAAACGTTTCAAAATTCAGATTTATAGGTTAGTTTTAAGAGTTTTTTAAAGTAACGGAACATTTTTCTTGCTGTCTGGCTAATTTTTAATTCCATTGGAATAATTTGTGAAGCCATGAGCTGTATTTTCTTTTGTTTACCCTAATCTATTGTGACTGTTTATATTTCAGCTTTTGTAAAAAATAACTAGTGTACTGTTTAATTAAAAGTATGTTTATGCAAATTAAATATATGTTTTTTCATTCTTTATAAAATAAGTGTTGCCCAATGTATTCATTTACGTTTTAAAAGTGTAGGTTCCAGTTTGCTTTTGTGGAGTGGATAGAAAGAAAGAAAATTGTTTTTTTACTTAAAATATGTATAATGTACTTATTTAAGTTTTAGAATCTCTAGTTTTTAGAAGTAATTGTACATTTATGATTAGATATCCTTTTGAGAAATTTTTTTTTGTCGTATATAAAAGAATATTTAGTAAAATATCAGATTTTTGTTAAGCTTAATAAATATTCTAAATATATTTATTGCATAAAATTTTCCGAAACGGCTTAAAATGTGTTCAAAAAGGAATTTTGAGCATCTTTGACATTTCTTGTTTTAACGTAACGGTAGGAAGTTGAAACCATGTAAAAGAAATTCTTTTTCAATTTATTTTTGAATCTTCATTTTTATTTGAAATACAATCATTTTAAATGTGTATATTTATTATAACAGAAAAATTTCATTATTATATATATTCTCTTAAATAGTATTTAATATTAAAGTAAGTTTAATTCAAAACATTAAAGAAATCGTATATTTAAACATAAATTGATATCAATCCAAATTGACCTTGGATCCATAAGATCATTTATTTGTATATTAAATGCAACAAAATCCATTGATAAATCTACTATTTTTTTAAAGTTATATTTACCATCTTATATAATGTAATAGAAATTTTTTCTAATTGTTTTTAATTTTTTGCAGTCAGTGATTGATTGCATTTTAATAGTGCATTTATATGCTTCAGAAACTTGACTTTCTGAACATTAATTTAGTGTAGTCACTGGGTGAAAGAAAAGTTCGTTAGGAAAAATCGTAATAAAAATATTCTGAAATAATCATTTTAAAAAATCAGAATAACTGAAAATGCAAAATAAAAGTATAAAGATAGTTTGTTGTAAAATTTCTTCTATTTTCTTCAGGTTTCCTGCAGTGATATTTGGTAAACATTTTATTTATATTAAAAGTTAGTGAGTGTGTGTATGTATGTATATATAATGTAAATGAAATGAGCTTATGTAGTAGAAAAGTTACTTGTTTTCAATATCAACATTCGATAAAATAAGTAAAAATTTTGGGGAATTTCTAGTTTATCTCAATTTTATTAAGAAATTCCATCTGCTAATAGTTTACTCAGATAAGTTGAGTCTCTTCTCCCTCCCCCCTTAAATTTGACTGTTTTCCTATTCATAATACAAATATTTTATTTATTTTTGGAATATATTTTTTTCAAAGGATAATTGAAATTCTTGTTGTGATGAATTATGAATTGTTCACACATTTCTTCTTTCTTTATATTATTTGAAAACTTAAAGATTATTAAAAAAAATGAGTTAATAAATACTTCAGATAAGAAATGAAATACCTGCTTTATTGTTTTTCTTATTAATTCTATATATGGTCATCTAAAAAGGTGCTAATTATAAAAAATATAGATGTTTGCAAATGTATCTTTGTTTTTCTAATTTTATATTCCAGATCATGCCTAATATCAAGCTTCAGAGTTCAGATGGAGAAATCTTTGAAGTGGATGTGGAGATTGCAAAAGCATCAGTAACCATTAAAACTATGTTGGAAGATCTGGGAATGGATGATGATGAACAAGAGGTAGTGCCTCTGCCTAATGTAAATTCAGCCATTCTAAAGAAAGTTATCCAGTGGGCAACATACCATCGTGATGATCCACCTCCACCTGAGGATGATGACTCAAAAGACAAACGCACTGATGATATCAGCTCATGGGATGCCGACTTTCTGAAAGTGGACCAAGGTACTTTGTTTGAATTGATCTTGGCAGCTAACTACTTGGATATCAAAGGTTTGCTAGATGTTACATGCAAGACGGTGGCCAACATGATCAAAGGCAAGACACCCGAAGAGATTCGCAAGACATTTAACATTAAGAATGACTTTACACCCAGTGAGGAAGAGCAGGTGCGCAAAGAGAATGAGTGGTGTGAGGAAAAATAGACAAGACTTCTGTGTAAGATGACAAAAATCTGTTTTAAACTTTATTTTAGTGTCTTTGTGTGACATACTTTTTTTACTTTGGTCACAATAGTGTCATTGTACCCTATAAATCCTTTTGTCTAAAGCAAAATGGATTGGCAGTAAATAGAACTGGACTTCCTGAGTTCTTAGACTGATTGTGAAATTATCTTTGTCTGTCAGGTTTGTTTTGTTCATTTTTTATTTAAATAAAATTTTTTAACTGTATATTTTACTGGTATAATTAACAGCAATTCTTATTGTAATATTAACTGCTTATATTCAAAATAAAATTGTATAATCATGTAAATTGCCATTGAAAATTGTCAGAATTACACTGTTTATTTCAACTATTTTTTTCGCAAATGTATATAAATGGGGAAAAAAACAAATTTATTAAAGTATATATCCTCAATCTTATCAAAAATCTAAAAAACCTGCTGTAGAAGATTAGTTTTGTATTTTGCGAGATTGCAGTGTTTTCTAAAGCTTTCAGTTTCAGGAAATTTCGTTTTAAAATAATAGCTTAAATTTATTTTAAATTTTGTCATTCATCTTGTTTTCCAGAAGTTTTATGCGTTTTCGAAGAATTTGCTTATATTTCTATGAATAAATCTGTTTTTATGTGCTAAAAGTAAAATTATGTGTTTGAAATTAAATTTGCTTCTTTCTTTTATTAATTTAAGATGAATAATATTTTCATAATAAGGCTAATTATGTTTTAAGTTCTGTTGACTTAAAATGAATCCTCTAAATGCCCTTTATGTAAACATTTTTTTTTATTACAAGCATTTTTAGTAGGGATGCAGTGTTGCAGAATGAGTTGGACACCCTGTTTTATACTTTGTACAAGATATGTTTAAAAAATTATATTTTATTACCTTTACATTTTTTTTATTTAAAACTTTTAAATTTAAAAATATGAATAACATAAGTAAATAAATTGATTGTTTTTTTTTTTTTTCAACAGTTTTTTCTCCATATAGGTTTGTAAATCTTTTAATGAAATATTTGCAGTACTTCCTTACATTCTTAGCACTTTTATTAATATGTTTACATTTTGTTCAAAATATTTAAATATGAAAACAGACTAAGAAAGAAAAAGTGCATGCTGCAGTCTCTGTATTTTACCTCATATTTTTATTCTTACTACTAATTTGCCCATAATGATTGTTTTGACTGCCTGCAAGAGTCGGATGGCTTAAATTGTTCATTTACTGATAACTGTTCAATACTGTAAATTGATAAGTTTTTATGTAGTTGTATGGAATTCTATGGTAATTTATAGTTTAATTTTATTTTGTCTGCTTAAGAAAATAGATCTGTATCTTCAATTCAAATAAATCTTAATAAAAGTCCACTCTTCATAACTTACTATGACATAACACTGTAACCTGACAATAGAACACATTATTACAATTTCCATCTCTATCAAAAACATTAAATATTGGAATTAGTTTGAGTGAGATGTAACAAATGTGGCCAATAATCACTTGAACTTGGCTTGACATTGTAGCTGAAAGAAAGAAGGGGGGGGGGAGTAATACTGTACTTCACCTTCCCGTTGCTTATATATAATGAAATATTAGTGTTTTTATAACTTTATTCATATAGAAAAGTTATTTTAACTAAATTTGAAATATATTGATATATTATGCAATTTTTAATAATTTCTTATCAAAGATAAAAATCTTTGGTAAATGGTTGAAACGGCATTATAAAGTTGTAAGTGGTATATGGTATAAGATACCGACATTATTAAATTATTTGTTTGTTTTAAATATAAAAAGGTTGAAGATATAAAAAATGTGCTCTAATAAATAAAATTTATTTTAAATATTCATATTAAAGATTTTTTTATATAAGTATTCTAAAATAATTTTTATATTTTATAAAGCAAAATCGATCTTAAATTTTTGGAATGCTTCTGTAATCTATACTGTGTGGGTGGTTTTTTTTTTTTTTTTCAAAGAAAATACGCCAATCAGTGCGCAGGTTTTTCAAGATTAATTGGCCTAAAATTATGAAAATGTTGAGTTTTTCTAAATTTTTAACATTCAAAACTTCATAAATAAGTTTTAGTTGATCATGGAAAATAGAAACATTCATTCATTCATTTATTTAAAGGCAGAATATGTTACCTTACTGCATTAAATTTAGACTTCATAATTTTTGGAATATATTTATAGGCAGGAACAAAATATTATTATTGATTTCATTTCAATCCTTTTGAAAGCAAAACTAAAAACTGAATTTTATGCTGAATCTGAGACATTTTTGTTGAATTATTGTTTGAGATATTGCATAAATGATGAAAAATATTTTGTAGTTCACACAAGACAAATACCGAGCGATTCTGTTTGCAATACTCGTATTCAATAATAATAATAATAATAATAAATAACAATAAAGATGATAAATAAAATAAAACGCTTGGTTTTATTAAATATCTATATTAATTGCAATTTCATCATTTCCACTTTAAATTAAAGTTGAAGTTTTACCGGAAATGACAACAAATTTGCAAAATATATATAGTAAATTGAACGAAACGATCTAAACAACAGTATAAGTTTGGTATGACTATCAAAATTATAAGATTAAAAATGTTTTGTTTGAGAATCTATTAAAAGACCAGTTACTTAAAATATTTAACTGAAAATTGTAGCGAGCGGTAATACTGGCGAACCGGCTGGTCGCGAAAGGCGGCTAATCTTATAATAAAATAATAAATAAATTTTTAAAATCAACGAAGAAAAATTTTAAATAATTCCTGGTCATTTTTTAAAATTCTGTAATATTATCGGTTACTAATACCTTATCAACACAGGAATAGAGAAATGAATACAAAGCCAAGACAACTTGCAAAGTAATAAAATTGCATGTATATTTCAAATCTTTCTGAAAAGAACATGTAGTGAGATTTTATTTATCTAAAAGCATCTACTGAAAATATTTTTTCATTTTGACACATTAAATTAATTTCATAGTAAATCAATTTAGTGAGCATATTTTATGTATCTAACATATTAAGGAGTTGGAGGAGGAATTGAATAAGAACATTTTTAATAATATTTATATTAAATATTTTACAACTTTTTAATACATTATAATATAAATATTCACTTTATAAATATTGTTCATAGCATAATTCTTAGTTTGGACTTTCTTTCATTCTAATTAATGTTTTAAATATAATACTTACCATAGTACTATATTGACATTAAAAAAAAAACTTATCTGATATTTAAATATATCATTAACTATCTTACCACCTGGTAAACCAGAAAAACACAGGGAATTTAAAAATTGACATAAAAAACGGAAAAATGCAGGGAAATTTGAAAATTTTCCAGTTTAGAGAATGCCGATCTCTAGACTTCAATAAACGATCGTAGTCATCGCTTCCAAAAACGAAACAATACCTTCGCGATTGCGTAATGCGGAAATTCGCATCCGTTCTACTCTCTTCCCCCTTCTTTCTGTATAGATAAGTCCAGTTTTGATTTGTGAGACAGTTGTTCTTCCTTAAGATTCTCGAATTGCAGTGAATGAGCTGACGTGAGATTTCTGTAACTGTGTGAAAAATTAGAATGAATTGAAAATATTTTCTAACAGATAGAAAAAAATTTCGATTCTAAAATAAATATCAAAACATGTTTAGAAAAATTGAGAAAAAAGAAACCCTAATATTTTTTAATTGCAAAACCCAGTGGTAAAATAAGTTTGTATTACTTACAGTTGCATGTATTCTGTAATGAAAATGAAAATAGAAACAATTTTAAATTTAATTAATCGAGTCAAGCTTTCATGAAGCTCTGAGAATGCGGAGAATTTTTTTTCAACAACGGAAAGCTTTCTATGACCCCCCCCCCCTCTTTTTTTTAAATGTTGAAATCCAAGGGGAAATTTCATGTTAATCTCGAATTATTAACGAGGCAATATATATATATTAATTTGAAGATATTTGTTTTTTAATTTTAAGATAAACATTTCGGTTATTTCTAATTAAAATTTTTGAAGAGCTCAATCCGTGTAGCACACTCCTTAAAAAAGAACGTTTATAGCATATTTAATAGCTCTAAATCAAACAGGCTGCTTTTCAAAGCATTAAAAAACTGAGACCATACATAAGCTTCTCTGATTAAAAGGGATGATTGTATCTTATGAAATGGAGGTGCAGGTTTAATATGTTTTATTGTGTTTAATTATTTTTAAATTAAAGCTTGAAAATAAGTGTATTAAGAGTTTTTATTAATTTTTTATGTGATTTAAACTTTCTTAATATAATAATTGCACGTAAAATCCATTCATGTTTTTAAAAGCATTGCTCATTTTTTTCTCATTAAATTCAATAATTCAACTTCAAAAGCAGATTAATAATTAAATCTACTTTTGTTTACACTAATTTGTTGCGTAATTACAATTAATTTTATCACGCATCACTGATAACTGCCGATTAATTATGCTTATTATTAATTAGATGCCTTTTCGATCAGTTGGTTCGCCGATCATATTGGTTATCTTTAATTTCAGTTTAATCATTTCGATATAACTTTATATCCATGATACTGAAAAATTGTCAGAAATTGAAAATTACTATAATTATTTTACAAATGGTTTATTTATTGTGTAAATGAAACTTTCTAATGGAGGCCAGTCTCATGACAGTATGGCGTTATCAAAAATGTAAATGTGGTTAATCTCTTATAAATTTCGCGGTACTGTAACTTCTTTTTTTTTTAACCCATCTAATAAATTGCACAGATATTAAACAAAATCCTTCGTCTTTAATTTTCAACTAGGGAAGAAAATCACGCGATCAAGAGTTGATGAAACAATGAAAATGGCTTGAACCTCAGGAGAAATTTAATCTAGCAATTTTAATCTAGCAAGAATATTTTTGGAAGTGTTTGCTAAAAGCGCCAAATTCAACTTGATTTTTAATTAATTAAAACTTCAAAAAAATCACTTCTAGATGTACATACACACACATTCATATTTATTATTTGCATATATATACTAATTATAAAAGATTATGTATTAATGTATCTCTAATGGTTGTAAATTGTTAACATGATTTATATATGCGTCAAAAGCCATAAATAAGGGAATCAAGACCAATTGTGATAAAGAATGCTTTATTGTCGAAATATGAAGGAGAGGATGTGCTGGAATTTTGTGAGTGAAGGTTATGGAAAATTGAGTTTTCAGCTTTTCCTTCCATGAGGCCGTCGTCTCTTGCTTTTCACAACTACGATCCATTTGTCGGGGCTGCCGGTTGGACGATGAAACTATAAAAGAAGAAAAATAAAAAAAAATTTAGCTAATAAAATTATACGAAATGTAAACTTAATAGATAACGAACAGCAAAATCTCTAGATATCGCTGTTTTTGTGCTTTTTTTATTGCCATATCTTTCTTGAAAGTTTATCTCATTATCTACAGTTCAAATTTTTCTTTGCATTTATAATTTCTGAAATTGTTAGACATAAACTTAGGAAACATCATGTCCTAATGTAAAAGCTCAATACATTCATCCCGATATCATTAAACGTTATAATTCTATAGAAAGAAACATTAATATTTTTGAACAATGGAAAATTACTTACGGCATGATTCATTGCCTTTATTGATGATTTTTTTAAAAAGGGGGAATCAATCTTATTTCTATTTGGAAAAAGTTTTCATTTGAAGACTTATGCAAATATTTTTTTCGAGTAATGATAAGCATAATCTTTTACAGTTTGATAGAATTAGATTTATTAATCATAATAGATAATATGATGCTGATAAATATCTATTTCAATCAATACTTTTAACTAATGTTCTAAAAACATAGATTTCATAAAGGTTTCTTCTATAATATTAAGATAAAGCATTCATAAAGCCATTAATTACTTTTTAATTATAATCCCGAGTTTTATCACCACACTTTCATCCTTTAGAGTTTTTGGTTAATTTAGTTCTTAATCTAGCATCTTGGAATAGTTCTTAATCTAGCGTCTTGGCCATTATCTGAAACAAAAGAATTAATTCTCGTCTGTGATTCACGTGTATATTGTTGCAGAGAAGATTCAAAATTTGTTATTTTACGATTGTCACGTAAGAAAATAGATGAAAAGAGCATTATAAACGCAGATGATCTCACAATCTCTCTCTCTCTCTCTTTTTAATATGGAAAAATATGATAAGCAAACCATTATATTTTGGATGAATATATATTAAAAATTGCCATCTACAAAAGCGAATTGCTACAGTTAAAACAATTGGATCCAAAACAATTTGCATGGATACGCACACAATTCTTGAACTCGAAAAAGAGCTTGAACATTATCGCGGAAAAACAACAAAATTTTGCTTAATTTTTAATTAAAAATTTCAACAAAAAAAATCGCCCCGAAGTGGACATTTCCACTTTTCGAGATATATATGTACTCAGTTTGGTACTTACAGGTCAGCCGATCTGACCAACATACATACATAGACATACATATTCGTCTTTATTATTATTGGAGACATAATTGTATGTGGAAGTACGATTTTCAAAAATCACAATCATTAACAATAAAAAAAAGTTGTAAAATGTTTTCTGAAAATGATGCTTTGAAGTGCCTGCATTTCACTATTTGATTTGTTTTATACGTGTATTAAATTTCAATACATGTATGGAGCTTATAAACAGCGAAGGTTTTGTGTAGGAAAATATATTTCAAATCAATATCTTGTATCCATTTGGTATTTTTCAGCTTTGAATGAAAACATTTTTTAAAATTCATTTTGAACATAATTTATAATTATATTCAAAAACAATTTTTATTCATTTTGAATATAATTTATAATTATATTCAAAAACAATTTTTATTCATTTTGAACAGAATTTATAATTATGTTCAAAAAGCAATGTTGTAGCATTGGAGTGTCCCAGTTTAAAATTCATTATGAAACAGAAAAAAGGTGGTGAAGGAATGACCAACATTATTTCTTTACAGATTATTAGGAAATACATATTTCAAACATGAATGTCTCTCTTAGTATGGATGAAGGGGCTTACTTGCAGGGGCGCCGTCCCGTTGGAACGTAATGTACCCAGGCTGGTGACCCGCACCTTCCTGTCTTCAGATGCTAGTGTGTGGTAATCTGGGCGGTGCGGGGGCTGGTCCTTGTGCACAATAATGGGTACAATGCGCGTTTGTTGGACAGGAACATGAACTACTTTCGTCTTGACAATAGGCACCGGCACCTTATGATGAGCAATGATGAAGTTCGTGTGATGTTTCACCCTACATTTAAAAAGAAAAGGAAAATGGAATTATGAAGACATTTCATTTTAAATTTGAAGTGGCACTAAATCTCTCACAATCAAAAATCACATACATACACGTTTCCAAAAATCAAGAAAAAAAGTCAGGAAAATTTTATTGTTGGAAATTTTAGTTT
Source organism: Argiope aurantia (assembly GCA_026543865.1). Lineage (NCBI taxonomy): Eukaryota > Metazoa > Arthropoda > Arachnida > Araneae > Araneidae > Argiope > Argiope aurantia. The sequence continues at coordinate 1,277,490 of JAPMOR010095361.1, read as the reverse complement.
GTTGGAATTCAATGACACTTGGCTAAAATGTGTTGTTGTTTCTTATGGCACTCGCCATGGACAAGCCCGCTGTTACGAAGACAGCGATTTAAACCTGTAAGGTGCGTCTCTTGTTTTTTAGTAGCGCCAATTGGGCCAAGAGTACGACTTTGCCACTCACGCATCGCTCATTTGCTTGCACAACCCCTTTTCACAGGAGGGCACATTCACACATCTCACTAATAGAACAGAGGAAGAACAACCATGCCTGAACCGAAACTCGAGCCCAGATCACGGGGTGGCTAAAATGTGAATCACATAATGATTATAAATTTGATGGAAACGGTAAGCAATACCCTTATTTTTCGCCTCTGAAAATATATAAAATGAGAACGTACCAAAAAACATTGTACTAGAGCTCGATGTGTAATTGGCTACAGTAAAGAGTGTGATCACCGCCAACAATAATGCAAAACCACAGCGATGACATTTATTAACTCAGTTATCAGCAAGGCCTATTATTGAGTGAATGTAATTCTGATACACTGAAAAGTTGCAAGTGGCAGGATGTCAGTCTGATGCATTTCAAATATATTCTATCAGGTTCAAGACCAGATAACATGCTGCCAACCCATGTGTACCGTAGTCTCGTTTAAAGCGATAATCCTTTACTATACGAGCTCTGTGTAAACTAGCCTTATTGTTTTGTAAGATGAAGAAGTCACTTACTACACCTGCACAAAGAAGAACGACTGGATGAAGAATGTCGTCTCAATATAAATGAGAATATACATCCAACAAGATGTAAATATATATCTATTTTTATAAAAATACTAGACCCATCTCATCTGTTTCTTTCATGATGTGACTGAAATAATAGTAATTTCCCTCCTATGGCTAGATGAACAATCTTTTTGAGACATTTTGCAAACAAAAATGTGCTAATTAATAACGTGTACAAATCACTTTGACTTGTACTCTCAATATGTGTACGTGAGCAATTAAACTTTTCGTTTCGGAATTCATAAGCTTATTTTCAACAACGTATTCACTGACGTTAAAAGACAGCAGCTCCATGTATTTGCTTATATTCTTGGGCTACCTTATTTATTTTTTAAATTAATTAATTTATTTTTTTACCTAGAATGCGCAATTTGTATAAAAATTTATTTGTTTTTGTCATGTAATAAGGTTTTTTTCCTTAATATTTGTAAATCAGTGTACGAAAAAATGCTTAGTTGTAAAATTGTAATAGAAATTACGTTACATCAAATGGTATGATCGGAGATTAAGAATATTTGAAATCATAGACTATGTTCAAACCAGTCACATATACAAACATTGTCGTCATCTATACAAACTGCATTCATTAATATCATTTAAAGCAATTCTTTCCTTAATTTCTTTCTTCGTTGTTTTGACATTGAAAATTATAAAATATTGTATATACATCTCTAATCGGCTTACAGCTTATCAGCACAAAAATGCGTATAAGGTAATGAACTAATAGTTAAAATAAATAATATCTGTGTCCTACCCTTCGCTACGCTGTCAGAGCGAAAAGCAATCGAAAGAAAATAGGGGATACTCACGGAATTGGTACATATTTGTGGTGTACATGATGATGGTGCGAAGCTGCGGCGGAACTTCCAGCGTCCCTCCCGTGCACGTGTCCATGGTGATGTATCGGCACATGTACGGGCATGTAATGATGACCACCATCGCCTCCACCTTCCTCCCCACCTTTGGCAAGAGCCTTTGCGATCAGTCCAGCTGCCAACAATTTCTCGATGCTACTTTGTTGGTTATGGTGGCGGCCTGCCCAAGCGATGCCCAGAATTGCTAGAAATACGACCCACCTTTCAAAAGAAGAAAAGAGCAAGTTAGACATGATATGAAAATAGTAATTAAAACAATTTTGTTATTTAGTTTATTTATTTATTTTTTTTTACTTTTTTATAAAGAAAAATAATAAGATAATTTCAGGATTGATGTAATCAACCGTCCCATTCTCACAAACCAGTAGAATTAAACATTTTTCTCTGACTTCTTGTTTCTTTCTGATGTTGAAATCTACGCGACTGACACAGGTTTTTATAAGCCAACGCACAACTGAATAGTATTTGTGCATGTCTGATTCAAGGAACAGCGTTAATTAATTTTCCACCACATTTTGATAATACTTTCAACGCATAATAGTAATTACTGAATGGTTATTACTTTTTGATTCGACTGATTATAATCTTGAAAATTACTTTGAACAAATCATAGGGAGAAACGTAATTCATAGACTGAGTATGACACCACAGAAATAATTCCACTGTAATATTCTTCGTTCAGTTCCCCACTGTTTCCAATATTATGCCCTCTGTGAAGGATTTATATTCCAGTCAATTTCATTTAAGATGCATTCCTTATTAGCATAAAATGCCCAACAACATTCTTACGATATCTTTATGACATTGGCCGTCATTCAAAATATCAGACAATATCGTGGAAATATCGTACAATATCTTGTGCTAATAGTTGATTGATCCAGAATCCAGCATTAACACGCACTTCTTCCTGATGAAAGGGAGAATGGTATTCTTGGAGATGTGAAACGATTGTTAGCAAAATTCATTAAAAAAAATTAGATCTCGCGATTTTCTTAATTAAATTATCACACAATAATAATAATAGTCATTTAAAGTGGTGAAATATCCCATAACTCATTTGACATCTTATCAATTTTATTCTGCTAAAATCGGAATGACACGAGTAAAAAAAGAACAGTTTGAAAGATACGGAAATAACTTTCAGAAATTAACTATGGCTAACTGAAAATTCACTTTCAACGCTGTTACGTATTTGCAGGCGAAAATAATAGTTAAGGTTATTGCATGGGAATCGAACACTTGTCATTTTCTTCGATTTATATTGATCGTATGAGATGGAAAATATCCCCGTAATTTATATGAGTGTTAATCATATCTTGAACCATATCAAATCTTTTCTTTCTAAATTAATTCATTAATTAATCAGTCTAAGTTAAAGCAACGTTACTAATTATTCTGGTTTTTTTGCTATTATTCCAGAGTTTATAGGATAATTGGGGAATGCGCGTTTTGTCTTCCTGTTACAATACCGAACTGATTTGAAGAGAATATATTAGAAATGAAAAGAAATACTGCTTAATACCTTAGAATTTGTTTTAACGATCGTTCGCAGATGCCTCAAAAAATACTTTGCATCGTTTTTCATTCAAAGTATATTTTATTTCATGGAATATTGTACAAAAACTTAATAATTATTTATTTTTAATCGGGAGTAATTTATAATCCGTATGTACTCCATTTTTGAGCGAAAATTCGGGAGAATACTTATAAAAATAGGAATGACTACAGGATATGAATCACAAAAATGAAGTATCTAAGACTTAGGTTCACACTTTAAATCGAATAAAGAGTAATAATTTAATTTAATAATAGGAAAAGAGTAATCACTTCAAATTAAACATTTAACTTCCTATTCTATTCACTTTTCTCAGACAATTAAGCTATCTAAAAAAAAATATTTCAGCCATAGGATGGGACTATATAGCTTTTATCTGACTTTCGGAAATCGTAAATTATAATGCATTATTAAATTGTATGTAAATATGCTTTACTTTATTGATAACTTGTATTAAGAAATCTTGAGATTAAATAGAGTTTTAGTCTAAAATATATCTATATACATTTCTGAGTGGATAAAGTATAAGTATGTTCGATTCTTTTTCTTATTAGAAACAGAAAATGGGGTTTTGAAAAATATAAATCTGAATGCATAAAAAAATAAATTTACTGTCAAAAATTTAGTTATAATGTTCCCTTCTCTTTCTGGTCCTGATATTAACTATCTATTATATATAAATAAATAAAAATCGTTAAGAATAACTTTTAATAAATATTAGTGAATTAGGGTTTGTTTATTTCAAATAAGCATGTAAACCTCATTATAGCAGAAAGTTTCCATTTCGGGATTCAGTTAATGATTTCTTGTTTTTCAATTTCTTCAATATTCACTAGAAAAGTGAAATTAACCAAAAACGAAATCCACGCTCTGATTAAGACTGCGTCCCCTTTTTGGATTCTAAGACGATCTTCTTACATGTAATCACAGCCTGCTGATGCGGAAACAATCCATTTTTAGATTGCTAATAAAGAGATACCACCGCAACTTGGTGGAAAAAGTTGTTTTTCCAAAGAGAAATCGATTTTTAGCCTTTCTATAATTCTCTTAAATAAATAAAATGTCGTTTGGTAAACGAGTGTTTTTAAAACGAAACAAAAACAAAGTAGCTGAAAAGGAAGATATGCTTATCGTTTTTTAAAATGTTTTTGCCATTATGTTTTTCATATCTAAAATTGTCTAAAAGTGGGAATTACTGATTTCAACAGGATTCATTTTAAATTATTGTATTTATTTTACTGCGAATTCCCACTTACATCCAAATAAAATATTATATACACTATACTTATCTCTTTATTTATTATGGACGATGTTTTCCAATGTAAATCGATTATCATAGATAAAATTGAAATTAAATGCTAAAAAATTGTGGTAATTAGATGAACGGTAAAACAACAATCAAACTGTTCATTGAATTTATAAATGTTTTGGAATGTGGAATGATCTTTTCCCACAGATGGCAGTTTTAAAAGTTATTTCTAGAAAATCTTTTAAAGGTTAATCTAGACGCATATGTGAAAAAAAAATCAAAACCGATATGAAAAATAAAAGTGCCAAAACCATCAGTCTGGAAATCATTTTTGAATATTGTCAGAAGATTTTTTTTTTCTCATAACAAAGAATGTTTATTTGCAATACACTTAGACAGACGCGTTTTAAAAAATATGTTCATGTCGAAGTATATTTAGAAACTGAGGGGAGAAAATCCCCTTTTTAATTTTATGAGCAATAATTTATTTTGTAGGTATCAAATTTAATGTGTATATTCTTAAAAAATATCCATTTTGTTCATCAAATGATGTTATACAATTTTGTTATTTATTATATAATGTCATACAATTGTACAATTTTTAAATAATAAATTTTTAAATAATATATAATCTAATTCTTACATTGTCAAATATAAATTATTTTGACATTTTTCAAAACTATGAGTTTTATTTTTAGTTCAAATTATTTCAAAATGTCACTTATCATTTATTATCTCCAAATTATTAATTTTTATATGTTGTTTCTGAATGATAGCTACTTTAAGCGATTTTATTAAATTTGGATTGCTAGAAACAATTGATGCTTCGATTTTCGAAGAATTATTGCCAAATCCAAAAGAATTTAGATGCATTTCAGAACTTCCGAAATTTTTTATTTTTATTTATTAGTAATTTTATTTAATATCTTTATATTTTTTCTAAAAGTGAAATCATATATTTCATGACAAAATGGTTAAAGATTAGAACTATAAATTTGACACAGATTAATTCTTTTTTATTTCTCTCTCTGAGTAAATTAAAAAAAATTAAAAAAAATCTAGCAAAAATGACTTTTTTAAATTTTTTAATTTTGCGTTGAATATGTTTTATGTTGAAACATTGAATTGGCGACAAAATATAAAATTGTGGGAACTAATGGAAACATCCAAATATTTTTGAGAATGACTTTGAGCTTTTTAAAGCACACAATCATAATTCTTCAAGTTGTGTGGAATGACAAAATAGCAAAATCTAGAGGAAATATTTAAAAAATTGTTCTTTCTTTTATTTGTATTAAATCTTTATGGCTATTATTTACTCGTAATAACAATAGTTTATTATTTAAATTATGTAATTGATTTTTCACTGAGATCTATTTTCAAGCAAGATCTATTTTATTAAATAAAATATTAAAGGGAATAATCAAAGATAAAACAGTTCTTTTTTAACGTATTCATATTTACATTTTTTTTCATTTTTCAAAATATTTTTTTTTTTAATTCCAGAATAAATGCATATAATTTTAAACGGATTTAAAAATACTTCGGAACATAAAGCTTATTTAAGGACAACTAAACTAATAAAATTAGATATAATAAAAATTATTGATAATTTTTTTGTATAATTTATCTTACACCTATATTAACTCTAGAAATGTTTGCAAGTTTAATTCAAGTAAATCTAATAAATTTATTTAAATATTATATTTCTTTAATTTTAATATTATATTTCTGATTTCTTTATTTAAATATTATATTTCATAAATCTGTCCTATTTCAAAATTTGATTAAATTTTTTTTAAATTATGTTTTAGTCAAATGACTTTTCATTGAAAGAGAAAAAAAAATTTCAAATAATTCCTGCTTTATTTCGGTTGACAATGTACTAAAATTATTTACGAACTCAGTCGTAAAATAACAGGGGGAATTCAGCCACCATTACAATATTGTATTATGATAAAGGAAAGAATAAGAAAAGAAATTTTATCAGATGATGAGGATTTTCTTTCGGATTTTTTCTTTTTTGTTTTCTATCACGTTTCAAAATTTCAAAACCAGTTTATCGAATGATTGAGGTTGTATTTGTTTCTGAGTGTATAATTAGTTAATAATTATTAATACATTACATTCTTAAATTTATTTTAAGTGACAAAAAGTTAAATAATAAGAATAGAAAGAATCAAACTTTTAAGAACATTTTGTTTTAAACTATGAAACGTTGTCTGTTCCTTTATATACTGATTATTAACATATACACTTGAAAAGATTAGTGAATTTATGTAGTGTTTTGTAGAATGTTTCTTTAATCATCTTATTCTAAAATTAAAACAGCAAATCTGCCTACTGTTCACTTTATGTAAACGAGGCTATCACTTTTGAGGAATTTTACCCAACAAAGAGGCGTTATGAGTGAATAAGACACAGGCAATTCCGGAGTTCTTCGTAAGGCCTTGACCTTCATCCCGTTATAAAAAAATAATGGTATAAAGGCCAAGGACATAGTGATGTTGTTTACTTTATTTTTTCCCAGCTTGAATGAACCGAACTATTATTTTATTTTAATTCGAAACTTGTGTGTTTATTTTTCATATGACTAGTTAAATTTTCGGATTACATAGCTACGTCAACTAATTCCAATGATAATCGAGTTTTATTGCACTGCTAAGAAAGATGCTTCTTCCTCTATCTATCATCTCACCAAATCGTAAAATCAATAGCCAAATTTCGGCGCATGTGCAAAAGCCCGGTGGCTTGTTCTGAGGGTAAACAATATCGATTTAGTATGATTGTGAGGAAACATCATGGATTTCTAGGAACACGTGATATTGTTCCATTTATTTGAAAAATTCTACTATGAGAATGATCTATTTTTTTTTTTCCAATTATCAGATTCTTCGGCAGATCACGACTCAAAAATACGAAATCTGTGCCAAAATAACCATCAAATTGCTTCGAAATGAATTTTTAAACAACTAAACTAAGCTTACTAAGCAGATAAAAAAAAATTTGCTGTTTAAAAAGGGTTCTAGTAATAGCAATGAACTACTAAATTAAATATTACAGGCTTGCATCAGACATTCACAAGAACCATATTCGTAGACATTTAAAAAATAAATTGTAAAAGATTATTCAATTGTATTATTTTAAGTAAGTTTTTTTTTTCTCTTTTCTTTTGTCTTTGTAAAATTTGTGAAAATTTTCAAAAAATTCGTCAAAGCATAATTTTTTTTTCTGTGGGGCAAGACGAAATATTAAGAATTTTTACCTATATAGATATCCGAAATTCTCATTTTATCGTTTTGAAAATTTGTGTGTGTTGGGGGGGGGGGATTTTCCTATAATAAATATGGATGTGTGTATATGCTGGCGCTCTACAGGTCAGACCATTTAACTTAGAACTGCCAATATATACTTGAGAAGTACAACTGAGAGCGATTTTTTTAAATTTTAATTAATTAAAAATTAAGCAAAGTTTTGGTGCTTTTCTGAAACAACTTCAGAAAATATCAGAGCACAAAATTGATTTTTACATTATCTATAAATTAAAAACTATATATCATTTCAATTATACCATTTTTTTTGTCATACAGTTTTTTCTATTTTTAATTAACTTTTATAAAATATTTTAAGCGGATTTTACCATGATATATGTCAGTTTTGAAGTGAAACTGAAATCGTTTGCATAGCAATTCCTAATATTTCATATTTGCTTTTTTTCGTTTTTGATGACCAAGATCTGAATATTCGACTTATTTTTCCAATGATGAGCGGGTTTTAGTACAAGTCTTGCTGTTTGTAAAATTTTTGAAATTTTATTCTGTTTAAAATTGAAGCATAATTTCATAATCAAGCAATTATGTAATTAAATTCTTTTAAAGAATTTTTTAAACTCATTTTTAAACATTGCTGCTTTTTCTTATAATATAATTGGATATATAAAAATATATACTTGAAATCAAGGAAATGTATAACACAATGAACAAAAGGTGGAAGACTTCTAAAATGATATGAATTATTAATCTATCAAAATTTGTTTCAAATATTTTGCTTCGGAAGTCATTAAGAGCACATTATAAAAATATTTAATTGGAATGTTTAGCAACAATTTATCTCGATGAATCAACTAGTCACCAAATCCTGTCAGTATAAAATAACTGTATTGATAATTAAAAATAATTAATACAAGCAGATTTTTAAAGTGCATAAAAACTTATTGTTCTTTCTATCAACTAATTTCTACTAGTATTAAAGATGAATGTGCGTGTGTGGGGTTTGGGGTTTTGCTAGCATTGCCATTTGATATGAAAACTGCTAAATTTGGCGCATATATGCCTTGGTGGACGAGAGGGTTTTACTTTGGAGCGATTTGTTTAAAATTTTAATTAATTAAAAATGAAGCTAAATTTTGTCTTTTTTTCACGAAAATTCTGAAATTTCTGTTGTTTAAAAATGCATTTTACACCATTTCAAAATTTAAAGAATTGCCTATTCAATGATACCACTTTAATAATCTTACAAAATTTTCCTGAATTTTGGCTATTTTTTAACCTAATTTCCAACAAACGAATTTGCCTTAAAATTTAAATCGTTTTCATTGTTTCGGCAAATATTTAATCGAACGATTTTCTTCCATTATTGAAAGTTAAAAAAAAGAAGAATTCTATTTAATGTCTATGTAGTTTACAAGGTGAATAAAAAAGAAGTTAGAATGTCACGAAATTTGGATTAATAACAAATTTACATTTTTAATGGCTCTATGATGTCATGGGACTGATCTCTTTAATGAAAGCCAAAACATATAATAAACATAACATATGTAAAACGATTAAATTTAATGTTTGACAATTTAGTAGAATCAGTTTTAATGTTTGACAATTTAGTAGAATCAGTTTTAATGTTTGACAATTTAGTAGAATCATGAATATGAAGCTATATCTAAACGATTTAAACGAAATTAAATATGCGCAATATCTGCAGCGAAATGGTTGGTCGCCGGAGGCGATTGCCGATATATATATAAACACTTTACAAGCAATCCGAGAGATGTCTGATTAATTCAATATTGTTTTGCAGAAAAGAATTCCATAATAAATATAAGCACACGCATAGCAGGAAAAAACATTAGATATTTTTAATGATATACGTTGATCTGATTTATGAAACTCATTCTCTCTTTGATGATTTATTTAAGAGAATCATAAATAATCTTTTTATTACATGTTTATTTTTATCTTAGAAGGAATTAAAAATTTGTATAAAGAATTCGCTTTTATGTAAGCAAACTAAGCAAACGACCGACATAATGACCCCTCAACACCACAAATACTGAAGCGTAACCCTTTCTCGCACTGTTGAGCAGCGAAGTGTGTCATCGGTTGGCACATTTTGGAATCCGTCTGATGGATTATCGCTGAACACGAATGTGATTGAAACGCTCCTTGGGATGATTTTAAGAAAAACGCCCGAAGAGAAAATGAATGCTTTTGTGTGAAACTTTTAATACTCTTGAGTTCTCACAAGGCTTAGATTCTACTCAATATGCAGATATTTTTTTAAAAAAAATCAGGCTAAGCTTGGCTTAGAATGGGCAGCAACGAATTCAATTTATATTGTGTTTGGAAAATCAAATATGATTAGCAGCAATAAAAAATAGATAATGTTCATTAATGCAGTTCGATGACAACATTAAATATTTGGTATGTAAGCCGTAAATAATCAATTACCAGAATGCGCAGACAGGCACCAAAGTAAGAAGCAGCAAACAATGTTTCTCGATAACATTTCATTAGATAGGATTAAATATTTAGATTATGAAGAATTATATAAATGTAGGACATAATGAAAAATCCAGATATGCTTTTAGATTATTTCAGCTTTTAATCTTAACTTATAAATGTAAAATTGAAAGTATGTTTGTGCCTTATATAATTACGAAATTTCTTAAACCGTCCCAAGATTCGAACGAAATTTGGCACATATATTTCTTAGCATTATCTAGAAAGATTATGCGAGCTTTTAAAAAGTTTATACGATTCTCTCAAGGTGGAAAATGAATGGGGTTGAAAGATTATTATAATATATGTAATGATATTTTAAACTCTTAATTTAATCCAAATAAATTTCCAAAACTTATCTTAATTTAGCCCATCGTAACTTCATTCTAAAATATTCTCTTATTTCGTGATCCAATTCCACTTTCGGTTTAATTAATCCTTTTGTAAAATAATGCGCCATCAGTACTACGTATCAAATGAAAGTAATACTTTTGCCTTTGTCAAAGGTCAATATATGTATTTCGTCGGCACGTAGCCGGAATTCCTATCTTATATAAGACTAGTGATCATTTCTTTCGCCCTTTTTGTCTCTTCACTTCTGTGTTTGTGTCGCGCTGCATCTGCTTGTATATGAATTGCTTTCCCGAGATGGATATTAAAGAGAGAATAAAACGGAATTAAAAATACGAAGTCTCTTTATTGCTTGGAACCTGCATTCAGCTTCAGCCAAAATAATGTTAAATATTATTTAGCCCACAGGATTCGAAACCTTTACATATATTTGCTTTTTATAATTATACAAAAAAAATAATAAAAGGTTGATATGATTTTTTTTAACTATTTAAATTGATTTATCAGTTGCAATATGTAATGTATCATAAAATTCTATTGTTTTACTAGTCTTAATTCTTTTTGAAAATTTAACTTCATTGTTAAAAGGGACACCATTGGAGAGGCTAACGAAAGGACGAGGAGTGTCTTCAGTGTCTCCTCCATTCCATGTTTGCAACGCTATATAAATAACTATAAAGGTACAGTCACAGGGACATGGAGATTGATATAATGCTTTCTATTCGTTGTTACTAGCAAAATAGGATGATAATTAAGAAAAGGACCCAATCGTCCTAAATTTCATCAATACTCTCTAAATTATTGCATAATACCGAATTATTCAGAAGTCCAACTAATTTTGGTAGGAAACAAATATATTCTTTAGAAAAAATAAAATAATTCTTTTTAAGTTGTTCGTTTGACACTGTAAGTTATAGAACAATGAAAGGCTGCATCAGAATTGATATTCTTTGATCGAAAACTGAAATTTACACCTTGGATAAACATTCACGGTTATTATTTAAAATTCCACTGTTGAAAGCGAAGTAAATATAAGAAGAAGAAATCAAACAAATCAAATAGGATTTAAACCTTAGAAATGACAAGATTAATTCAATGATTCAGTGAATGCAAATGATTGTAAGTCATCCGCTGCAATTTAAGATGCATCACTTGGTAAGATAAAAGTATGACAGCAAAAAATGTTATTGTAATAACTTTCGAAATTCTTATTGCTGTTCCTCTATAATATTTGACCGGTTAAATTCCCTAGCCTTATCTATGAGTTTATCGATTCAAGATTAAGTAGATAAATCCTTCATGATTTAATATGATTCAGAAATAGTAAAAGGTAAGAAGTCTTGGTTAAATTATTGCAATCGATGCATGAAAACTTGTTTGTGTGTTATGCATGCTAAGTAGAATGTATTATTATAATTTTAATACATATCCAATGAAATTTTAATTATGCTGTATAATCCTATATGTTATATAATTTCAAGTATATACAAGATAGGATTAAGGCCTGTAGAGGTTTTTAGGCTATGCAAAATCCCCCCTCCTATTTCTTTTTTATAACTTTCAAAATTAAATATAATAAATCATAACTGATACAACTTACAAAGAACTACCGTTGAAGGCCTTATAAATTAAAAATAATTGAATCGTAGTATTAATAACTAATGTTGATTATTACTAATTTAATTCTATTAAAGTAAATTTTTAAAAAGTAACATTTAAAATTTGTTTGAAGCTAATACTAGCATTTTACTACTTATAATTAAAACAATGATTAAATTTTAACATTTGTTGATTATAAGTATCAAATACAACATTATGAAGAGTATTCATTCAATTTATTGAATGTATTTTCACTAATGTTTGACTAACGATATAAATCAAAGATTTTCATTGGAATCCATTGAAACTTTAAAAGAAAATGGAATAACTTCTTTCTCTTTCTTCTTCGTCATAGCTTAAATTAAGTTCAGTCACTTTTTCTTCTACTAGTTCATACACCCAGCTTTGCTTGGAATTAAAATCCTTTCATGTACAATATTTTTAATGTGTCAATTATTTTTATATAAGATATTATAATATACAAAATTTTTTAATCGTCTGAAATCTTTACCATTCGCCTTTATTTAAAATTAGAATATAATTGAACATGCTGATTGTTTAAAAATCACTGATAGCTAATTTTTCTCTATAAATTATTAATATTTGTTAGAATAGTACGAAAAATTTTATTTCCAAATGCTTAAATATGTTTTCATTTAAGCTGTTGATTTAAACTTTGCTTTAAACATGGTTAGATCACTACTTAAAAATGAATAAAATTTGTCAAAAACTTATTAAAATAAAAAAGATATTTAAGAAAATAATTGTAGAGTAGTTCAAAATTTGAAAATGTCAAACTTTTTGTTAATTTCTAATTAATTAAATATTTAATTAATTTTTATATTTTGCAAAGTTAGCAGTATTCTTTCTTATGATTTATATAATAAATGCGCAAAATTTAGTTGAATTCGGCCAGTTGTTATGGGCAAGAAATGGAACAATCATATATATATAGTCATGATGACTTTTATTTCCATTAGGATTAATCCATCCATTGTGAATAATTTAGATATTAGTAGCAAACTTCGCGCACTCGAAAGCAATCTCTACTTTTAAGCGATTCGATCCTTTATCGGCATTTAAAAGTAACACATAACCAAAATGTTGCGCCCATTGCTTCGTGTAAACAAAGTACTTTATCTCCAACTAATCAAGAAGGAATTGCAATTGTAATGACAATAAAGTAAAAACGATATTTATTGCAATAAATTTTACTGATATTTTAATTGATTTAAATTTTATTTATCTATACGCAGTTTTGAAAAACACTTTTTATGATAAATTGATATAACAAGACACCTGTTTATGAGCTATCTTTAAGAGAATTAGTTTCAGCATCTCGCGCATTAAAAAAATAAATTTAAAGCATAAAAATGATAAAAAAGTACCAAATATTTTAAAATGCATTAAATACTCTAATGCAAAGTTTGACATAGCTCCTGACTTATGTGCTAATCAATTAACTATAAAAAAACTGAGCTATCATGATCTGTAAGCGAATTTGCGTGCATGAAAGAACGAAATTCTAAGAATTATGTTCTGAAATCTAAAAGATATTTGACTATATATTTTTAAAAGATCTAGTTCGTAGCCTTTGAATATCAAATATAAGCTCAAAATTAAATTATCCTGAAAATTAACCAAGAAACTTTCCTCCAAAGTTTCATGACCACAGGCAGTTACGTAGTATGCCTATTTAACAATCTGGCTCTGGTTACATATACAGAAAACTTAAGGAATTCAAACGCAGCCTCTCTCAGATAACTAAATCAAGAAAAATTGTTAACTCAGGTGTAATATATTTATCTAGCAAATAGGGAGGTTAGGATAAGATTATCTTAAAGCTTAAAAAGAAAAGCTGCAGGCAATAATTTTTCAAACAACTCTCAAAACCGACATTTTCCTTTCTTTGTCTAGGGAAGCGTTTTTGTTTTTTTCTAACCCAGATTTCATGGTTGCTCTAAAAAAGTATTTACTTTGCTTGACAACTGAGCGCTGAGTATCCCCGGTTTTTCGGTCTACAAATAGCATGTTAGTGACCCTGAATAAAAGAAACCGCAAACGTGACTGAAAAGTGTATTCTTTTCAAAGAAAGATCCCATAAATAGTTTTTTTTTTTTTTTGAATAACTGTTGTGTCGGGATGAGTTTTGCTGTTTCAGTATAAGTTGATACTGATACTTTTACTTAATACACTTGTATTTGATACGAGTCGCAATCGATCCTTTTTCTGTCAATAGCATTAAAACACTAAAATATCTTAAATTAAATAGCTTTGAAGATTGTTATATTTGCCCAAACTGCTTGTTGCCTATATTCTTTAGTTGTTAATTTTAATTTTGTACTTTGCTTTTTAAAACATAATTAAAACGTAAGAATTTTTATGAAATTTAAAAAACTCTTAGTAAGAGTTTATTTTCATTTTGCTTTTTAAATATTTTGTCTACATTTGTATTTAGATTTTAAAAAATAAATATTTTCTTTTAAAACCTACTTTCAAAATAGTTATATTCTCTCTATATATTCATTTTCGACGTTTAATTTTTATTTGTATTCAATTTATATTACTACTAATAATTCTAATAATAATTTAGTTGCTTTTTTGTTTCGAATAAAAATTTCTAAAACGAAATACATTTATTTATTTACAAAAAATTCTATGTCATATTTATTTAATAAATATTGCAAGGGAACGTGAAAAATGCGTTAGAAATACACTTTATTCTAGATAGCGGTGATATAATTCATTTATAGATAGTTGAAAAAAGCACCATGAAGCCAAAGAGCTGACTGGGTTTGGAGGATATTAGGGACTAAGATTTGGGTACTCGATATTTTGTCTCGGGTTGATGCGGTATCTCTCAACCGAAAATGAAAGAGGCTGAGGCGAATTCCTTTTGTTATCTATTGAGTCAAAGAACTGATACTTTTGTCTGTATCAGTTTAGTGTACCTGACACTCCATACCCAAACTAGGGAACTAGTCCTCAAAGGTATTTAGTAAATAAATGAATGAAAACGTAGCTGATACTACAGTAAACCCATAATACAATAAATATATAAATTATATTTTTTTTATCATTTTGTGAAATTTATCTTAATTGGCATATTATTCTCTGATGGCTTTATTTTGATTGCTCGTATCTAGTAATTATCGGTTGAATATGTTTTAGAACTATGTTAATATTATCATTGTAATATTAACGAAACGTTTATGTAACAAATAGTCTTATACTGGCTAGTTTTAATTATATCAGTGACTAAGAATTTAAATTATCCAGTACATACTGAATCTTATAAATAAGATATGGGTAAGGTCTATAGTTTATTTCTCAAACAAATTAGGTCTATTTAAAATATTATTAGCCTAGTTGAATTTGTAAAAAATGCGAATTTCTTCTATAATAAAATATTATATCAACAATGTATGTTTAAATCGAAATATTAAAATAATTATTAAATAGGTTAAAAATAATTAATTATTAATTTATTGAAACTATTTATTTAATTATTGTTATATTCCACTTAACAAGTCTTGTAAAATGATAATATTTAATGCTATATTTGTTTGAAGTTTATTATTTCTTTCTGTCTATCATATCAATTTAAAAAATTATTAAAAAGATGAAATCATTATTTAATAATCATGCTTAAATTTTCAAAAGGTTTATCACTTTCGTGATTTTTTTTCACGATATACACATTGAAAAAGTATACAAAAATAAATCATTGACATGATTAAATTAAAGTAGATTGAAATATGATACTATATTAACCAGTTATTAAGAAAAGGGCCTCATAATGTATATTGTCTTGGGTCACATAATCATGTATTTGTCACAGCATTCAGTTTTTAAATCTTTCTTCTCGGTTTTTTTTTTTAATAATATGGATGATAAACATTCATGATCTCAAAGAAAAAATACCCATGGCAGGGCAAGGCTATCAATTCTCACGATATAACGAACTTGTAAACTTCAGGATGTTTTTGTTTTATTCATGAAAATCACTTAACATCGTTTAATTTTTACCATGGGCGTTAGTAAACACTGCACCATCTAATTCATCTGAATTGATGCCAAACTAAAGAAATGAAGGACCTCTTTTCCCCGAAAGCTGTTAAAAAACTTACTTATCTTGTTTCTCGTGGGATTTTTATAAGGATATGGAGCTTATGTTAGAATTTGTCTCACGTATTTAAAGGGAATTATGGAATTAATTTTTAGAAATAATTAAAAATTGATAAAGAGGTACTGATCTTCCCCAAGACTGTCTCGCATCTTTCTCATAAAGATGCTCTTTCCTCCCACATGTTGTTTGCCAACGGATTCTAAAACCATCCGCACTTCTGCGCATGCGTTAGGATGGGTTTAATTCGGCAAAATAGGAGTGAGAAGAAACAGAAATGGATGAGATGTTTACATTTAAAAATAAAGTAAATTCCGGAAATGTGCACATTATTCCTTGTGCCACCCCTTAATGAGATAGAATCGTCGAAAAATGATCGTCTCAGAATACTGAAACGAACAGTAATAATATTGAAGCACAAAATGCATTATTATGCGCAGAAATCGGCTGGTCGGCTGGATGCCCTTACAATTGCAGACTGTTTTGATGTTCGAGTATTTGCTGTCTCCTCTTTTACTCCATCTTCCTGTATGATGAGGGAGTGCAGAGCAAGATAGAAGGGGAACAGAAAGAGAGCGCTATGTATGGGGTACAAGTATATGGAAAAGTCGAAATGAAAATAAGTAACCGGTTGAGGTTTATATCATTTCATAAGTTTTAATTCTGGAAGCAATTATATAAAATTTAGAACATTGATTCTTTATATACCCTAAAATACGGCAGCATATGTATTATAAGTCCCGCTTTTAGTCTAATAATTAAAAGTTAATTTAATTTTTTTAAAAAAACGTACATTTTTAATAAAAATTCAGTACACATGCATAAAAAAATATTCGCTAAGATTTAACTTTTAAATGAATTACAAAATAACTCACAATTCTGCTATAATAATATTCAATTAAAGCAAAATAATAATAAAAAAATAAAATGCTTGGAATATTAAAATTGTTTAATCAGTTTTTTTAGATTAAAAAAATTAAAGATTATTAAAAATGTTTATTATAACTATATTACAACATACATAAATGCACAATTTTATGGTAATAAATAAAAAAATTATATAAAATTTAGTTAAGTTCACAGTCTCCTTAAATGGAATTCAATGGAATCTTTATTGACTTTTCACCACAAATAATTAATTTTGCTTAAAATTTTAAAATAATAGGCTTTTTTTTCCAAAACTCTTCAATTAGGCAAAATGCATAACAAGTAAATTTTAAACTTAACAGTTTTCGAATAAGTATTTGAAATTATTTTATCGCCCAAATGATGTTAGAAATCACAGAGAACTTTTTTGGATGTGAATTCCGTATTTATTAATATGGGAAATTATCCAAATTTCTCATTATTTCTATTATTTTCATTTTCTGATTCATATTTATCTATTTTTCTTATTTTCAGGTGAATGAAAGATATGAAATATTGGAGAAAGGAAATAATATTGCTATGTAAATGCTTCAATAAATAAAGCAAAGAAAAATGAAATTTGTTTTTTATTTGAATTTTTTAAATAAAAATCTAAAAATAATTAGATCCTAAATTTAGAATTGTCGAAACTTTTCATACCGCACACATTAAATTTTTAAACCGAGATTAAAATTCAAGATTTCATTTACATTTAACATAAGCTGAACAACAATTAATGTTAATAAAAACAAATATTTCAAGGAGCCTTAAAATTATTTTAATTAAAAACAAATGATATCCTATCTATCAATGTAAATAAAAATCATTACGGTCATGTACATGTTTATGTACTTGTATATTCCATATCTCCTCCTAAATAGTTAGGTCGTTATCTTTCAAACGTCATACACTATTCTTTAAGACAAGAGAAAAAGGACTGTCAACACTGTCAACTTTTCAATGTTAAAAATCAGTTAAATATTCATTTAATTAAAAATTAATAAAAAAATTTCTATTTTTTTTAAGCAACCAGAGCAAATTATCTGACAAGATATATTTTAATATTACCTTAAAATTCAACATTTTGTCTTATCAGTAACACTAATTGTTACGTACAATTTTTTTTTCAATTGTTATTAATTCTTTAAAAATGGAACGTAGATAATTTTTGAATGTGGCAACAGTAAGACCGATACTATTTTCCGAAATTTTTGTTTCATATCTTTTGGAATCTTTGTATTGTTTTAAGGCATTTTTTCATAGTACCTAACTACAAGAACTCTAAGGAATAACTGATATACCTTTCATTTTGAAGCAATGACGATTAAGGGGCATTAGCAATCAATCAAGTGGTGTGGCATAATAAAAGGATTGTATGTATTATAATAGTTTATACAAAATTATATCTTACCTTAAAAATATTATAAATAAAAGTATTTTAACTCTGAGCCAAACTGTGTAAGTCAACTAGTGTATTTAATAACAAAAAAAAGTTAAAATAACAGAAATGGATTTCCCAGTTAAAATTTAGAGTTATTATTATTTACATATTGGTATCAAAGTTACATATTTACGTATTGGCAAGAAGAAGTGCGTGAACCGAAAAACAAGTTACGGCATGACGATGTCTCAGCGTGATGAAATAATAGGTTGCTGCTTGCACTTAGCAATAATTATTATATACTAGCCGCTTTTGGCGACCAGCTATTTTACAGAATAAATAGGTTTAATTTCATATAAATCATCAATATATAACTTGATCATTATTCACTCAGCAAAGTAATTTTTAATATCGATTTATAATAATAGGTAAAGTCGTATTATTTTAAAATCTTTATACCTGATCTATTTATTATGCGCATTACCCATTATAATGTACATGACATTATAGTGCCGTTAAAAAGTGTCTAGGTAATCTATTTCAAATTGCACATTGTTTGTTTGTTTTTTGAGATAGTATGATTTAATTTACTTATTTGCATAATTAACAGAATCCATCTTCGTTAGATTTCAGCAATGGAGAAATACTATGTTATCAAATATTTGATTAAACAATGAAAACGGTTTGAATTTCATTGCAACAATGAAGTCTATTGTCGGAAATAATGCAAAAGAATATTTTTTAAAAATGATCAAAATTTAGGAAAAACTTGGATGACAATTGAATAGCTACTCTTAAAAAGGTAATTTTTAAACTTTGAAAAAGTATAAAAATCAATTTTCTGCAGTAACATATTTGAAAGTTAAAATGAACAAAATGTCAAAATTTTGTTTAATTTTTAATTAATAATATTTTAATTATAATCTCCAAAAAATTGCTCGAAGGTGCACATTCTCACCTTCCAATATATATTTCTGCCAAATTTTATAGCTCTAAGCCAAATGGACTGCTCTGAAGAGAACGCTACACACACAGACATACATTCTCCTTCAGATTACTATTCCCCTTAGAAATTGTTTAATTTTGTAGATTTGTACAATAAACCTATTTTTTTATTATAATATAAAAATGAACCTTTAGTAATTTAGCACTTTTGTTAATCCGGCAGCCCATTGTTCTAATATCTGCTCAACTATTTAGAGCTTCAATGACAGTAACAATAAATATTTAGTAAAAATGAAACAATGCCATATTATATATCTCTGCCTTCAAGTAAATCTTTCTCTCATTCTGTAAAACGTATAAAACGTATCTTCTTTAAAAAAATGTACATTTTTAAGAAAATTATTGATTTCTGAGGTAGTATGAAAGATTCTATTCAAAAGAAATGTAATAAGATTTTAGAGAAATACCGTTAATTAACAGCAGCAACATTTTTTTATTTATTATTTTTTATTATCAAAATATTTAATTTGTTATTTAACAGGTGCCTTGATGTTTTATCATCATATGTTTATCCTTAAATTAATTTATAATCACTGCTTTGTTAAGAGTAAAAAAGGAATTTTAAATTAAAACTTATAAGAAATAAGACGAGTGAAAATAGAATAACATTTTGAAGTTACAAAAATATAATAATACAATTATAATGCCATGATACAGTACCTTGCCATGATAATGATATAATGCCATGCCTTTACTTTTCCTATTTTTTTTCTTAAAATAAATCGAATCAGTTGAATGCATGTATGAAATGCTAATTTTTTTGTTTCCTTTATTTATGATTTTTACCTAATATATTTTACCATTTGTAGTGGGCGTGGAGTCTTAAAAGATTTTTTAACTTTTATATCCAAAAGAAAAAGTCTTAAAATAATAAAATAAAATAATTATTCTTTTGAAACTGAAGATGAAATATATTTTTAATTATATATTAATAGGAATTATGTGCATTTTTTATACACACATGTACAATAAAAAATAATGATAATGGTGTAAAATAAGAAAATTCAAAGCTTCATAACTCTGTTAATTTTGATCGCAGAAGAGAAGAATTTTGTTTAAGGTATCCGAAAACGTTCAGAACCCTATTTTTAGAAAAACATGGTGTAGACATACTTTAACAATATTTCTGGGTTTAAGGCTATTCAAGATTAGTAATAGAATGTCAATATTTGAAATGAACATTAATAATTTTTGAAAATTGGCTTTTAATAACATAAATTTAAGCAAAACACTTCAAATTGGCTACACCAAAAACTATAACTCTCATCCTAACAAAATTTATACCAAAATAACTACATAACTACATAGTTTTCTCAAAGGAATGAACTACAAGTGTATGGTTATAGTAATAAATAAACATTTTAGAGCCAGTCGAAGATTTATCAATAAATTTTTAGTAAATTTATGATGTAATTATTCTAGCAATAGGCTGTAAATTAAAAAAATATTCACTCAATCTGAATTCTTTTAGATCATTCCCTAGAAACTAGTATAAAGACAAAGTTCACCAAATTTCATAGTAATATGATAATTATATTTTGAGTTATTTTATTTGGAGTGAGCAAGAAATAAGTAAAAGTTTGAGAAAAATGCATTTAAAGTAACATATTTTAATAATAAATTATGTAAGTACATGTTTAAAATTTACCACATTTTTGGGTTATACCTTCTTCCTCCTCAGCTTTTAATAATTTCCATTTTTTTAATCATTTTTTTTTCTAGAAAGTTTTGCATTTGGCAATGAACGCCGCCTAGATTCATTTATTCTGTTTTTGTCGAGATCAGCAAATGCTCAAATTGCATTTGCACTAGAGTACACTCCAATAATCTTAAGAATATTCAGTAATCCTATAAAACCTCCATTAAAATGAATTACAGACATAAATGCCCCTAATATGAGGGTTCGGTCCTCAACAAAATACAAATTTCCACAAAACACCGTTGAAACTCTCATTGACATTTTGTGTTTTTCAGTGCAAACATTTTTCTTACAGTTTTTTTTTATCGCATAGTTTTATGTATTCTAGTTTTACAACATTCAAAATATTTTGGGGGAGTCTCTTTGACTTGTCGCTGTAATTTAATTTATTACACGCAGCTTTCTGACATTTGCACCAGCTGTTGGGACCAGTTGGGCATTGACCATGCATCGGTTGTTTTGCATTTGAGCAGCAATGAAAAAAGGACGCAATCACTGCTCTTTGCATTTCTTGCAAATTGTTTACATTACTATGAATTAGTAATTACCATAGCAATTTTATACCGTAGTAATTTTGTAGTTTGTCAATAAAAACATCAGTAATTCTGCATTGCCACACAATTTCCAAAAGTGGCATTAGTTAAATTATTTTATTAAAAGTTTACTAAAATTATATTTAAAACTAAATTTGTGTTTATACAAAATTTTAATATGTTTTTGGCCCTTTAATTATTTAAATATCCAATTCCGGTCTTGACGAAATTTAACGATCTTTACGAAAATATTAATATCTTGACTTCTAATTAACGTAGAAACAAAAGTAAACTTTTTTGGATGGCTCAAAAACTGATCTATCCAATAAAAAAAAAATTTTTTTTAATGTCATTTTTTTTTTTGAGAAAATCGACTTTCCCAACGTATTCGGATACCTTAAAATTTAGAAAGCCAAAAATCTTTTTATTAAATGCCAATAGAACAGGGATTTTATAAAAATTTAGACTTTGTAATTTTTTCAGAAACACATTCAAGCAACATAAAATATTTTTTTAATTAAGTATAAAATTCATTATTGGATTTTTGAAAATGTGGACTAGTCTATAATTAGACCTGCCTTAAATTGATAAATATTAATTCTGTATTAATAAATACAATACGATTCACTGTCCATAAACATAACTTTTGTAGATATTCAAACTGGTGTTTTCTAATCTTCATTTTTGAATTTTTTAAACACTTTCCTTTCTCACGAATAGTAAGTGGATTAGCAACACGATAATTTTCATTTCGTTTCAGATATCTGTTATTTTGTTTGTCGTTTGCCTTCTTACATTATGAGTTTACACTACGCATTCAATTATGAAGCATCATTCCCAAGAAAAATAATCGTTTTCATCATCACAGCAATTGTTCACTTGGTCCATCTGTTTATTACCAGCCGAAAAACGCGTGTGCAGTCAACTGGAGTGATGGCATAATTTTCCTCTTTTACTTTTTATGGCGAAAATGGAATAATTTTTCTAGTATTTTTCTTAATTTACTAATGAAATTTATGCTGCATATGGGTTAATCGTTAGTTGAGAGTAAGAAAAGGCTATTGAACTGAAGTTACTAATTCTTTTTTGGGAAACATATTATTATTTTCATTATCGCTTTTATTCTGATTTTTAGATAGATGGTACTCATCGTAAGATTGTATAAGATTTCATTAAGAATCTTAAATTGATTTTTATTTGGACTGCAAACTGGATATCGGTAATCAATCGACAATGCCACTAGTGTAAGTCAGGTCTGCAACCAGTTGGAATGATTACGGCCATTTGGACCCCGCTTTTAACTGTTGTGGTGCTGAAGTTTGGAGAAGGGATTTCCAGCTCAGGTGTCGCCTTCGTCATCTAACCATGGTTCAAAATTACCAGGTCCATCCCAAAACAGCCTTAGTGTTGATTTAAACCGGGGCGTTAATATATCTAAACTGTACGGCAAACGATTCCGCTTCTAAGGGGCCCTGCTTCAAAGATACAATCTATTGTTGATTCCATTCTGCGACATAGGTAAGGGTGGATGTGCCAGGGCACTATTACAAGGAGCTGAAAATTGTAACTATTTTTGTATTTTCTTCTTAGTTCAAAGTGTTCGGAATCTTTTAAAAAAATGGAAAAAACTAAATCTGGGAGTAAATAAGGCATGCAATCGTTTGTTACAGCCTGGATCTGAATCCTGGTTTGATTAACCTTCTAGGACACTTTTTTAATGATTCAAATTAATTTTTACACTATTAAAAGGAAAAAAAACAATAATTAAAGGATAATCTCATTTTTTTTAAAAATTATAAAAATAAATATGTGAAACAAATTTTTAATCAACGTTTTTTAAATTCATTTCAACTTCGAAAATGTGTATAAAAGGGGGAAAGAGGAATTGAGGGAATGTTTTCTGGAAATCACGGCGACTAATTAATATTATTTTCAAAATGGACTCGCACCTAATTGCGCTAGAATATTAACTGACTTTTCGAATATTCTAAAATATCAATAGTATAATGAAGATTGAAATTACAGCATCTCTCAGAATTGATTTATATAAATAAAATACATTAACTAATATTTTATGTACTCATTTATGTTATGATAACAATTTATTCACATGTAAACGCAATTGAATTAGTTATATTTGAAATGCGTAAACATTTGAATGGCTCCAGAAGAATTTTGCAGTTTGCAAAGGCTCGTTACTTTTTGAACGAACATCTGCATTCTTTTTATATTCTTAACAAAGAACTACTTTTTGCTCGAAATCATTGTGCAAATTGTTAATATTTGCACAGCTAGATTAATAAATGGCCATTATCTCAGTCTATTGCCACGAGATAAATGTCCTCAATTAGACAATCATAGTAAATGTAAGTCTTTCAGTATTGGTAAAAGTCCTTATTATAGTTCACTCTTCATTTTTTAAATAATAAAGAAGCGAATGGTCGATTACTTTTGTCGTATCTAATCTTTTTTGAAAGCGTTTATAAGCCCGTTGAATAGGATTATAGTGAAAGCTGAGATAGTATTTAAAATTTTTACATACAGCAGGGTGAAAGGATAAAGAAATGTTTTATCTTTTAACACAAAGCAATTTATTTTCATAAGACAAGGACATAACAACATTAAGCACTGGAGACATGTTGTAATAATTATTAATATTCTGTTTAAGAATGTATATATGGCAAGGATAAAAATCGTAAAATAGCGGACTTGCTTATAGAAATTAGAAAATTATAAAAACGAAAAAAATATTGAATTTTAAAACATATTCAACTCTGGAGAATTTCAAAAATTGTCTAATTCTTTTGAATCAATACATATTAAAATACTAACCAATTTGGTAAAATGTAGAATTTTTATCTCTGCAAAATTATTTTTGGAATTTGCCTTTCACTCTTTTTGAAGCAGTTAATTTTTTCTTTTAAATTTAGAAGAAGAAAAAAGATTTAAGTGAATGCTTAAAGCTTTTAATATAAATATTGGGCTTTTTTTTTTTTTCTTTTTCTTTTTTTTTTTTTTTTTTTTGCAGACCAAGTACTTAAACGTTTGTTTAAAAAGCAATTCCAAGAACTTTTTAAAATAAAGTTTATGTACCTGGTTTAGTTAAGTTAAGTAAAAAATTTATATACTTTAAATCGGATAAAATAAATTGACCTTTTAATGATATCAGTTTTTATTTCCATTATAATTTTTTTCTTCAATTTTTATAAATTAAAAATATTTTTTAAGATTATTTTACAATATTTTTTGTCGTTTTAGCTACTGCGTTTATACACACTCGCGGTGACGTATTAAATGCCTTTTCGTGTGTATGTTGAAATCATAATAATCAAGAATTAATTTTTAAAGCAATATAAAATCCCAGAAGTCAAAGCCAAAACATCATCATGCTATGATGTTTTAACGGTTAGTAATCTCTTTTAAATCCGTTCTCCTCTTAAATTATTTGCGATCTTTTATTTTTATTATGTCTTTATACAGATAAGAGCGCCTTCAATGAAAAGTAATGATAAAAAAATCGGGAATATGATGCCAGAATCTACTGTCAACAGCTTTGATAATTTTAAATGTGTATTTGAACTTCCTTGTAGAGAAGAGGGAAAAAACTAATCATTATTTATTTAAACTTTGACAAAGTATTAATAAATATTATAATACAAAACTGCGAATATTATAATAAATAATTTAATACTTTCAATTTTAGTGAATATCAAATTGTTTATAGTTTCATAAACAAATGCTGCAATATGTGTTTGTTTTGATTCATTTCTATGAATTTCTTCATTTATAATTAGTGATGGGGAACCAAAAGACTTCATATTATTAATGCTGTTAAAAATATATGTCTCTTTTAAAAGTCATACGATAAAATAAAATATAATACAGTTTCAATTCAAGGCATTTACATTTAATTATGTTTTCCACAGAATTTTGAGTTCGAATAATGTGTGCATGTTATTTACTCACAATATTGTATTGGCTTTTTGTATTGGAAAATAAATAAATAAAAAGGTTCCCAGAGAAAAGACATCAAGATATTTGGCATTTAATTCAAAAAAGGAGTTAAAAAGTAAGTATTCTTTGTCTTCATCGCATTGTTGCATCTATTACCTGATTAGCAGCTTTCCAGCGAATACCTCTACACTTTTAATTATATTTTCGTGTCTACTAAAGATAATACTATGATGAAACTTTAATTTAATAATGATTCATAAACATGATACTAAATTAAAACACAATTTGAGCTTAATGCTGTATTATTAAAAAAAAATACAGTACGCCTTTAGAAATTATTGAAAGCCAACCGGTAAGAGTTCAAGATTAAGGACAATAACTTAAACGCGTGAATGAAAAGCAAAGAGCCAGCTTTCGAACCGAACGCAAACTCAAAAGAATTTTTACAATTCCGTAAATATGAATGTAAATGCACAGCATGTTTTGATCTTCGGGTGTAATTTTTTTTAAATAAAGTTTCTGTTTTAGATCTATGCTATCGAATCAAGATAGAAAATACAGACGATTTGAAATTTTTACGCAGGAAGTACCAAACGACTTCATAAAACTGAATTTTTAATTAAATTTGTGATTTAGTAGCTTCTAAAAATGAAAATTTATCAAGGAAAATTGTTAAAATATTATCAATTTAATACAAAAATTAATTTTTAAAACAATTCTACAAGAAAATGATTCGTTCATTAAGGAATTTTACATTCAAGATATAATTAATACTTATGAGTTCTCAACGATAATTAGATTTGATTCTTTTCAAACTCTCAAAGATTATTTTTCTTTCTAGAAAAAAATTACATCAGCTGCTGTCTATATGAATATCGTTTGTTTATAGACTTCAGTTAAAATTCCTTATGCATCAGTAAAATCTTAAAGAAGAAGCCATATTTGGAATAATGCAAAAGATTGGAAGAAAACGATGATTTGGAAGATGGAACAGAAAATCTACTCACCCGTGTGCTGCCATTCTTTGGAGTGTTGCGATCGGCAGCGGGATTCTCTCCTTTGAAGAAGGGTCGTCCCACAAACCTCATTCGCGGCTTCAGCCCCAGGCCCACTTTCGGTTCAGCGAGCCATTCGGATTAACCCTCTACTGTCTCTCGGATCCTATAATCGACAAAAGGGAAAAGGGAAGAAAAAAGGAAAATGCTTGCACACTCTCACGCAACTGATAATCGAAACTTCGAGATACCGGATCAAAGTTTTAAATAATTCCATTCAAAAATGTAATTTCGATTTTTAATGTAACTTTTCCTGTATTTAAGTTTAATTTGATAAAACAATGAAGAAATTATGCTGTCATTATTTTTTCAATGTATTAAACGTTTATAATTAATTATTCCAGGGAAAATTCAATTTTTATTTGTTTATGAAAGCAAAAATTGTAAATTCGATAGTAGCTGATTATAACAAGCAATTATACTATTTTTTTAGGATAAGTATATAATAATATACTTAGACTGTATAGGGAAATGCAGTACACACCAATAACCATAATGATTATTAATTTGCATATAAATGATAAACAAATTTTATTTTAAAAATCAAAGTAAATGAATAAATTTTAAATTATAACAACGATTGACTTCTAAGATAGAATGAATTATGAATCATAAAGCAAGGATTTTGATTTTATTTACAGAACTGAACAATTTTTTTTCTTTAATTCTTCAAAGATTTCGTTTGTATGTGTAATATTTTCATTTTGCCAATAACCATTTTTAACTGGACTGTTATTACTTTGTAGGGTTAGTCATTTTTTTGTATCAGTTTGGTCAGATCTGAAATCAGCTTTTTCTTCTTTTTTACTTTCTCGTATATGTATAGAGGAAATATTGTAATCAACTAAAAATTCAAACTCGAGATTTGACGAATCTTCCTGTTCAGATTACTTTGAAATCTAAATACTAATCTGTCTGTAAACACAATAACTCAAACACGTTTTGAGCTAGCCGGATCAGATTTGGTACATAGATTTACGACCAAATTTGTAGATTGTCATCAAATTTTGAACAAAATCCATTAACAAGAAGTCTGTTTAACTGGCTGTTAGAGTATGAGTGAACTGGATAACCGCAAAATGCAATGAGTTAGGTACATAAAATTTGCTATACAGGCTTAAGCATCCAAAATATAGATATTTATTAAATTTTGAACGAAATTTTTCAGATGGTTGACCGTTCTGTCAGTCTGTATTTTTGCATGCATGTAGACCCAATAACGCAAATCAATGAAATTCAGTATGTTATCTTATGACTACAATTGTAGTTTTACATGAAATTTTCGAATCAATCAGTCGAAACAAAAGCGTTAAAAATACAAATTCCAGCGATAGATTCAGAATTAATGCTAGATGCGTAACAAAAATCTATATTTTATAACTATCGTTCACCAATGCCATGCATGGAATTCACTGCCTTGCCCAATGTCCGTAATTTTATATGGAGCGGAAGGGGATAATAAATTTATTGGAGAACATGCGAGCAAGTTTGAGACCCTCTCGCTAATTTTAACTTGATAATGTCAAAATAAATGAAATTTACATGTCATCTTACATGCAAACGGATGAACCAAAAATTACCAAATTTGGTATGTAAGCTCTTAGATAGTAAGTCACACTTTAAAAAAGACGTTTACAGAATTTGGATTAAATTTTTAATTAAAAATCAGACAGAATTTTTACTTTTTCCTTCAAAAACTTTAGAAAATTTTTAATTTTATATTTTTTGCACAAAAATCCTTTTTATACCAGTTTAAATATAAAATAATATATTATTTTCGCACATTTTTTTTTGATTTAATCATTTTTTAAAGTGTTTTAAACTGATTTTGCGATGATATTCTTCATTGTTTTAGCAATTGCGTTTATACACATGCGTGTTTCGATAATATTAAATATATATATTTTAATATCTACGTTGCTATTGTTAAAATTAAAAATAAATTAAAAAATAACAGAAAGATAAACGAATTAACTTGAAAATATTATTATGCTATGATATTCAGAACTATATTCAAATCTACATTTTTCGAAGACATATATTTACAAATTTCCAAAACTATCAATTATCAGAAATGCATTTATTCCATATATTAAATGATGTATTTATCCCACGGAAATCCGCAACTGAAATGTCGTTGCCATTTGTCTTAAAAAGTTTGAAGAACCAGTCCATAGCTAAAGAAATTCTTGAAGATGTTAAACAGTTATTTCAAGCTTCGTGAAAACAAACTGGAAAGGATTAAGTTTTGAAGATAAAAATCCAGGTCAGATATATCCTGATATCTGCATGGTTTGAAAGTTATGATTGAATGAAGAGATGATTATATATACAAAATTTGTATTATTAATCTAACGGTTCTGAAGATTTCGTTGATCTAGCATTTTTTTTTTTTAAGGTTGGGAATCGAAAGTGAACATTCTTTACATGCACAGAAAATAAATTAGGTTTTGACGATTCAATCGATTTCCTGTAACGAGGTGACACCAAGTTGAGGCAATTATTTAAATTTAGTTTTTCTTTTATTACACGCTTTTGTCGAACTTGATTTATGATAAGTTTGAAACAAAAGATAATTTTGTAATCTATTTTTTTGTTTTTATTTATTTATCTGTTTTATTTTTATTTATTTATTACTCTCCCTCTGGACTACTAAAGTTCTGAAATTTTTATAATGTTCTATATTCTTTATAAAAATGAAATATTTTAATATTTGCATAATTTAATTATTAGTAAATCAATTGATTAAAAAAACATTCAATCCCATATGAGATGTTTCATTCAAGATTTCATTCAATTCATTTCAAGATTCCATTCTTTTTATATTGATATATTAAGAAATATGTTAAAAACTAAAATATAGGAAACAGTAAAAATGTTTAAAAAATATTTACATTTTATTAATATTGTTACGGAATTCATGAGTATACTAGTGGGTATTAATGATGGGTATATATTAAAAATTCCAATAGGCTCAGTAATGAATAACACGCTTCAGAGACGGCCGTCTCTTCAAAGGAACCTGGGTGCAAGAAGTCATTTGGAGCCCTAATTTTTTTGTAAAGCGAAAAAAAAATATGAACATATATTGGTAATGTATATTTATTTAATGCGTG
Organism: Argiope aurantia; assembly: GCA_026543865.1. Taxonomy (NCBI): domain Eukaryota; kingdom Metazoa; phylum Arthropoda; class Arachnida; order Araneae; family Araneidae; genus Argiope; species Argiope aurantia. Next base: position 1,247,550 of record JAPMOR010095361.1, on the reverse strand, counting down.
ATTTTATTTTCCTTAATACACCAATTACTTCAGAAAAATTAAAATTTTTTGCAATTTATTTTTTGATGCTTAATACAGCAAGTGCATTTAAGCGTTCTGAACACATGCTGGTCCGAAGATAATTCTTTATTAATTTTAATTTGCTGAAAGAGCGCTAAGCATTTGCTATAGTAACTGACAACGTAAAGAATAGTTTTAACACAGTTAGTACAGTTAGAAATAACTCATTATAATTATTATTTAGTATGTATTGCAATATGTCTTGTTCACTATTTACATCTTTTTCATTCAAAATCAAATCCCGTAACAAATAAATTTCTTGGATTAGGTTTTCATCTACATCTGTGTTATAAAACTTTACAAAGTTTTTGGAACATTTCTCTAATTCATATTTTTCTAATGTTGTTATATCACTGGTTAATTTGAAATCAGAAATACTATTTGGTATACTTTGAAATCCATCTTCTATTTGTACAATAACAGTACCAGTTACAGTGTTAAAAAATAACATCTAAATTCCTCTACCGGTGTTTTTTTTATAACTCCGGAACATAATATTTTCCATTTTACTTTTTAGAATTCGTTTTTCAGGAAAATTTTCAAATTAGGTGCTAGCCCTTTTGTTTCGTTCAAAAATGTGTTAAAGTTTGTTCTTAAATTTTGGATTTCGGTTTTAATTTTATTGACTAAATTGAAAGCTGAATCAAGAACAATTGTTTCTGCTTCAAATAGTTCATTAATAGTGTTAATTTTGGAAAATATTGTAAACGATACAATTAAACATAAAGTAAATGACATTTCTTGCACCTAATAAACTTTTAGCTTCGGATACCGCTGTATTATTGTTACTTACATCATTTAAAAATCAATAAATTCTTCTAGGGCATTAAAAGTTTGTTCAAACTGTGTATACACTGCTTTCATCTAATCTAGTTAGGCTTCCAACGTGTCACATAATGGTTTAAGAGTAATGTTTAAATGCTTTGCAGAATTTCCCATCTTTTTCCCATTGCAGAAAATAAGCAATATAAACGTTGTAATATCCTAAAAAGTATCTTTTTATTATTATATATATACACTGATGTGCAAAACTTAAGCAACAATGCAAAATTTAAGCAGATAGCCATGAAATTGCAGAAAAGGAGTTCTTGCGATCAGTACAATGAACACGTAATTCAAGAAAAAGGTCATGCGTATGCAAATATCAGGAACAAAACGTCACAGGCGACGTGAGCGTACGCAAAACACGTGCGGAAGGCGCGCGCAGCTCAACTCTACAATAAAAGGAAGGACGGAGACGCAATTAAAGACATTCTCTGCAAGTGCACGTGAGTTAATTCGTGAAATATGGCTAGCAGAAATCACCTGGACGATTTCACACGTGGAAGAATGATCGGAAAGCTGAAGGAGGGGCGTAGTGTGACCAGTGTAGCTGAAGAGTTCGGAATCAACAAAAGTGTCGTTTCGCCTTCCAAACCACAGGTACAGCTGTGAGAAAGGTTGGTGGTGGCCTCCCCAGGAAAACAACTGCAGTGGATGTCCGATATATCGTCCTGCAGGCGAAAAGAACCCGAAACCAGTCAGCAAGCGCCATTGCTCAGCAACTGTGTGCAGCAACGGGGCGACAAGTGTCGCGTTTTACTGTGTCCAGACGCCTTCACAAAGGTGGCCTATTCGCCCGCCTTCCTGAACGCTGTATCCCTTTGACAGTTTCCCACCGGCGGCACCGTTTAGAGTGGTGCAGGGAGCACAAAAATTGGACATCTCATCAATGGCGTCGTGTCCTCTTTACAGATGAGAGTCGTTTTAGTGCCACAAGCGATTCCCAACGACAGTTGATTTGGAGAGAGGTCGGGACACGGTTTCATCCCAGTAACATCACGCAAAGAGACCGTTTTGCTGGTCCTGGAGTTGTCGTCTGGGGAGGCATTATGATGAGCGGGAGGACTGAGCTCCACGTTTTCGACAGAGGTTCTGTAACTGGAGATCGCTATTGTCAGGAGGTGATCCTTCCCCATGTGCGTCTGTTCCGAGGTGTCATTGGATCAGATTTCGTTTTTATGGATGACAATGCACGGCCACACAGGACTCATGCTGTTGAGGAGCTTCTGGAAACTGAAGATATCACTCGAATGTATTGGCCGGCGTGCTCCCCTGATTTAAATCCGATAGAACATGTGTGGGATGCTTTGGGGAGACGCCTTGCGACACGATTACATCCTCCTGGGAGCACCCGACAACTTAAACAGATGCTGATTGAGGAATGGGCACTCTTACCTCAAGAACTGTTGGACAATCTGGTGCTGAGTATGGGGAGACGATCCGAAGCAACCACTGCAGTAAGGGAAAGGCATATCCCATACTAAGGAACATCTGCTTGCTGTTCTTCCACTTGGACAGATAATCATGTGTAACGATACTATGACTTCAATAAAGCTTTTTTTTGTTTGATTCCATACTGTATGCATTGTATTCATTTCTGCGCAACTATGCTTTCGTCATTCTTTCAGAACAAAATGCTGTATCTCATTTCTGAATTTCATGCCTCTCAGATGATTTCTCGTGAAGTTATGGCAAAAAACATACCTGTTGCTTAAGTTTTGCACACCAGTGTATATATACTGCTGGAAACGGCATCACAAATTCATAAATTAAAGGAATGTGATAGGCAAGAAACATAAATTGCATGCGTATTTAGAGAAAGTATTCTAGATTGCACTCCTTTGTATTTCCCTTTCATGTTGTCATATGCTTGCCCTCTACAATTCCTAATATCTAAATCAAGCTCAGTAAATATTTTCAATACAGTTTTTATTAGTTTGTTAGGCCTTCTCCAGTCACATCAGTTACTTAAGTAAACCCTATAAATGACTCGTTATGACTCATTTTCTCTTCAAATTTTACATACCTAATAATGACTGAAGTGTGTTCCTTATGGGAAATATCAGGAGTACAATCCCTTTGAACACTATAGTACATAGCTGCTTTTATATAATATTTTATTTTGTTTAGGACTTCATTTCCTAATGTAGAGATAATTTGTTTTTTTGAACTATGTGCTAAATGATGCACAATTCTATTTTTCGAATTTATTATTTTGTTTATATAATCCGTTAGCACAGGCTCGAATTTACTTAATAATTCGACCAAACATAAAATATTTCCATTAATAGGCTATCCTTTTATTTCGCGATTACCTCGAAGTGGACGATTAGAAAAATAGAACCATTTAACTTGATTTGTTTTACCAATAGTTGAAATTTAGTCATTTTAGTAACTCGTCCCAAGCAATAAACGAATTAAAATGACAACTAGAACGCTCATGATCTTGGATTACAGTTGACAGCTTTCTCCAATTATTACAGCCACCTATAAATCGTGTAGTTTGGTCATCTCTTCTTCTTTTGGAAAACAGTATTCACCAAAAACAAAACACGGAGTCTTGTGCTTTTGAATAAATTAACCGTGTGTGAAGTTGGGTTTCACCATTTGGCATTTTTTTTGAAGTAGTACGTAGTGAAAAATGATCTACTTTCGGCATTTTCAGCAAAAAAATCCCTTGTGTTGTACAGGTCTGCTTTAAAACAAAACATTCTGAATTTATCAGCTATATTACTTGGCCATAAATCAGGATCATTTATGCTCTCTTGTTCATATTTATTATTGTCATTTTCCTCATTTTTTTCTGATTTGGTATAAACACACGATTCTTCAACAAATTTCACCGTTTCAACATTTTTATTGCTAGACTGTGTATACTTTGCGCTGAACTTTCTTCCCCAGTTGAAGTTTGAATTGTAATTTCTGAAGTTGAAGCAATTTCTTTGCCAGAATTACTTCGTAGCCAAGAAAACAGATCTACTTGTGACTTCCTGAAGTTTAGCTTTTCTTCTTTTTTCTTTTCTGATAATTTTCTTTTTTGACATCCAGGGGGATATTTCCTTGGTGTGGAGATGGTTATATAAAACAGTATTAAGCAGTTTGTAAAATGAATTTGTATTCATAAATCAACTTCATCCCTCCCCTTTATCACTGCAATCATCGGCGCCAGTTGAAGTTCAGTCAGCCACGTGGAAACAAACTTGTACACTTTCAGTACGTGTAAACGCTATTATTGCTCATAATATTATATTAATTCTTAATCACGGTGCCCCCCCCCCTCAATCACGGGGCCCGAGTGCATTGCACCCTCTTCCCCCAGATGGTCGGCCCTGAAACGCTTAATTCTACCTGAAAATACGAATATAGAGTAGAAACACACAGATAATGCGAGCACGAAACAGTGAATTGATAATAAACAACCAGCATAAAGTGTTCAGAAAAAAACTCGTCTAAGAAAGATTTTGCTTAACTGCTCATTTAAGCTCAACTCAACTGCTTATGTCTCAACTGATTCTCGTCTGCTTACCTCAGCGTTTTATAAGTTTCATGATAGGGTATCGAATGCTCTAGAGCAGTGGTGCGCAAACCGGAGGTAGCGACCCCCGGAAGGGTCGTAAGAAAATTTTTGGGGTTGCTACATTTAAAAAAATTCAAATTTATGGAAAATCTACAATTATTCATTTCAAAGAACTGAAATAATACAAGCTAAGAAACTAGCAATTATTATTTTAAGTACCTGATCTTCGCGATGGCTATCACGAGGCTTCAACTCCCCCCCCCTTAACATGCATAGTGATCCGCGGTATCGACTGCTCACTTAAATCTATAATAAATGCCAACATTCTTGCTTACTTCTATGCAAAGCAAAAAGTAGGCAGCAAAAACACAAAATCCATATTTAAATATCAAAAACCAATACGGCCACTGCGCAACACCACAGACCGTTGGCATCCAGCCAACGAATTCCCTGTTTCTCAATTGCAGCTGAGTGCCAACATTAAAAGCAGACATTCCAAACTTGAAAATAAGAAGATTCAACTGCATTCTGTAATTGTGTTTTGCTTTATACACTACTTTTGTCAATTCTGCGTAATTTGTAATCAGGTATATACATAAGTTATTTTTTCCAGTGTTGGATAGTTTTGTAGCTTGCTCTGAGTGCAATAATAACAATTACTTAAAAAAATAATATAGATATTAAAATGTTAATAAAGGAAAACTGATTTTTCTAAAATATTTTGCATGTAGTTTTGTATAATTATTTTCTTTTTTTAATATTGTTAAATAAAAATATTATTTATTTATTTATAATTTTGTTTCAGTTTTAATACCCTCATAATGGATAAGTGGTTAAAAATAGGTACCCAAAGTCCAGATAATGAAAAGAATGACAATACAAATGAGAATAATGAACCAACATCTAATAAACTTAGAAAAACTGTGCATGAAACAGCAAACAAATATGAATCCAGTGGCACTGTTTCTACTTCAAAAAATATCGAACGAAATACGTTATCAAATAAAAAATTGAGAAAATATCAAGAAGAATTTGTTAAATACGGATTTATATTTTGCGTTGTTAATGGGGAAGAACGTCCGTTGTGTGTTAGTTGCTTGGATAAATTAGCAAATGAAAGTTTTGAACCTGCAAAATTAAAAAGACATTTGGTAACTAAACATAAAGAATTTGCAAAAAAATCTGAATCATTTTTTAAAAGGCAAGCTGAGCTTATGGAAAATCAAACTGTATTTATGAAAACGTATATAACAATTCCTGAAAAAGCTTTACGAGCATCTTTAGAAGTTTCATATTTAATAGGGAAAAATTTGAAACCACACACAATTGGAGAATCCCTCATCCTTCCTTCAGCAATTAAAATGACATCAATTATTCATGGAGAAAAATATCGCAACGATTTAAAAACAATACCATTATCAAGAGATCCGTTTCTCACCGAATGTCCGCCATATCACGTAACATAGAATCGGTCCTGTTACATCGAATACGAAACTCTCCTTGTGTTTGCTCTACAACTTGACGAAACTACTACATTACTAAAATGTCTCAATTAATTGTTTAGGTGAGATGCGTTTTTGAAGAATGCATGTATGAAGATTTTTTTATGTTGTAAAAAGTTAGAAGAGAGAGTAACTGGAGATAAAATATTTGAAACTATTAATAAATATTTTGAGGAAAATGACCTTGTCTGGACCCAATGTGTTGCGGTTGATGGTGCTGCAGCATTAACAAGGACTGTAGCGGACTGGTTTGAGCAAAGATAGAATCTGGGACCTTGTGGTTCGCAGCCCAGTAACATGACCACAATACAAAAGCAATTGCTCATGTAGCGTAGCTGTTAACTGGTTTATAAGCTTTCACTACAGGACTAAGAGGGTTAATAATGAAAATTCCTCCCCATTTAGTATTCAACCATTGCATGATATATAGACAAGCTCTAATTGCAAAAGACATCGATGAAGAATTGCACAAGATATAAATGATGTTTTTATTGTAATCAATTACATTAAAAGCAACAGCCTAAACAGTCGTCTCTGTTCAATACTCTGTAATGAGATGGTTCGTGTATGAGACATTATTACTACATACCGAAGTCAGATGGCTCTCGGGCGGCAAAATATTGCGACGTATTTTCGATTTGAGAAAAGAAGTTTATATATTTTTGATGGAAAAGAAAAACATATATTGGCACGTTCATTCATTAAGATTGGTTCGAAAAACTCAGTTACATGGTTGATATTTTCGAAAAACTGAACGATTTGAATATGAGCTACAGGGAGAGGATACAAACTTTTTAACGTTAAGCAGTAAAATTGAAGCTTTAAAGAATAAGCTGATACTTTGGCAAGGGAAATTGAACAAAAACAACACAGACATGTTCTCGTGCTTTTCAGAATTTACTAAAGAAAATAATATAGATTCCTTGTTATTTAAAAACATCATTTCCCATCATTTGATAAAATCAGTTGAAAACTTTACGAAAGTTACGAAAAATTTCCAGAAAATGAAATAGGTTGGATCCGTGATCCATTTTCGCTTGATATAATTAATTCCAATATCTTTTTAAATGAAAAAGGACAGATTGATGTTTCAAGCGACGAAACACTGCGCATTAAATTTAACTCTCTAACTCGCCAAAAATTTTGGTTATCGACTGGAAACGAATATGACGATTTGAAAAGAAAGGCAATCAATATTTTGATTCGGCTTGCTTCGACTTACTCATGTGAATCCGGCTTTCCAAAATTTCCATTTCCATTAAAACAAAATATCGATCTAGATTGAATCCAGAGGACGACTTATGGCTTGCGATTTCCAATACAGATTTGAACATACAAGCAATCATGAGCTCTTTGCTAGCACATACCTCACATTGACCTCTTATGATGTTAAGTTTTTTAAAAGTATTTTTCATTGAAAAAATATTTTAATCATATGCATAAATAAACCATTGTTTCAAAAAATTTTGTGTTGATTTATTAACTAATTTTTATGACGTTACAACTTTTATAAAATTTTTTTGATGGTTTTTAAGTTTGGTGCTTTATTTTAAAAAGGCGTTATTTCAATAGATGACGTCACGACACTCTTTTAAAAACTCCGTGTAAGAGCAAATCCCAGAAAGAATTTCATTGTAACTTCGTTGATGATTGAATAAAAATTCTATTGTTTATCCAAGGGTCACGACAAAATTTTACACAAATTAGGGGGTCGCAAATGAAAATAGTTTGCGCACCACTTTTCTAGAGGAAACTCTGGAACTTGAGGTCTAATGGAGTTATTACCAAGATTCTTGAATATTCTGAATCCTTCATTTTTATCGTCAAGTTTGTCGCCAAGGCTGAGAGTCATTGACTCGTCATCCATTCAGCGGTCATTACTATAACTGTAAAACTATCTTCTATATTAGTAATTTTTAATTCGCAGAAAAGTGATATTTCAAACTCGTAACAATAAGCAGTAATAAAAGAGCACGCTTATTTTAAAATGTAGAAAATATTTTTAAATAATAATACAGTGGTCGAAACAAGATCCTAAACGCTTGAGTTGCTGCTAACAATACAATGAAGAATTTAAGCCACAGGGGATATCATAAGATAGAAAGTTATTAAACATTCTTTGAAAATTCCAGTACACTAAAAATATGATTAAAATTTTAATTTACGTAATTTTTCTATCAATACTTCATGTTTTAAAGAATTTTTTCGATATTTTTGATTAAAAAAATTAATTTCTATTTTTTAATACACCAATAAAAGTCCTTTTATTTATTTATATTTTACTGTATCATCAAGTAATTTCATTTTTATTGTGTATATCTCTACTAATAAAGGATTCCTTTATTTAGATAATTAATTTTATATATTATTTAATTTATGTTTATTTATTTAGATATTTTAATTATAATTATTTAGAAATTGTATGAACTTTTACCGTTTTGTTCTTAATAATATTTGAAAATATTATAGAATTAAAAATATTGTTCCACATCTGAAAATTCCGAAAATCATCTTCTCTTTGATTATTTGCTATGTTACTTGAAGTGCGATATTATTTAATTAAAAAAAACATAAAAAAATCTTTAGACAGATTTAAAACAGAATTTTTCATTATTGGTATGAAATTCAAATCGCCTTCACTGATTCTACGAATATTCCATACTGTATATTTTTTTCATTGCTAATTACCAAAGTACGAAAATTGCACTAAATTTTTAACAGATTTCTTTGTATGGAATTAATTTTAAAAATAAACTTCTGTCCTTGAATTTTGTACTAATTATAAAAAGTAAGCAATAATCAATAATTTTTATAGTTTGGAAAATTTTAAACTCTCTTTTCTGTAATTATATGCATTAAAAAATATCGTTAATTTTTAAACTCGAAATTTTGTTTTCTTATTGTAAAACGCTAATTTTTTTTATTGGACCAGTAAACAAAAACTTACTAAGCTGTTATAAATGCGATGAAATTTGCTCAGTATTACACACACACACACACACACACACAAAACGATTTCAGATATTGCAAGATTTCACTAATTATTCTTACATGTTTTATGAACATGCTTCGATTCAGTAAGTTATCGATTTAGATGAAATTTTATTTTTCCCCAGTACAGATTAAAGACAAAATTTTGATGAGGCAGAGGTGCATAGGACAATGAATAAAACAAGAATAAGGTTCTAAAATAATACGGATTTACATGTCTATAAGAATTATATGTTCAAATTTGAAATTAAAAAACACTTTTTTAGGAAAGAGATCAAGATCAAGAAACTCAACAAAGAAAATTTTTCCCTCGTAATTATCCCAGAAAACCAACTGGTCACTAAAAATGTTGAAAAATATTAATTCTGAGAATAAGAATTCTAAATTAAACATGGTTGATATTTTATTTTTCATTTTTTCAGAAATTTCTCATATTTCTATTCTTTTCTTTATTTTAATTTCTTTCTGTACTTTCAATGATATCATTTTCATGATTTGTTCATGGTCATTTTAGATAAAGAGAAAACTAAAAATTAAGAAAATGATTTAATATCATATTTTTATTAACGTATTTGGTCTAGGAATTGATTCGTGCGGTTTTTAATAAAAAATTAAAGCTTTATTTCAAAAGCAAAATACATAAATACGTTATCAAAAATATTGTCCATCGCAAGCCACTATTTTTTCCCATCTTTCAGGCAATTTACGAATTCCGTGTCGAAAGAATTCCTCACTTTTCGAAGCGATCCAATCAGACATCCATTTTTCAATATTTTCTGAAGTGAACCACTGTCCAAGCAAATCGTTATTCATGCAATCAAACAAGTAGTAGTCTGAAGGAGCAATGTCTGGTGGGGTAACACTTCCCATCCGACATTTTCCAAATATTTTTTGACCGGTTTTGCGATATGTGGTCGAGCGTTATAATGTTGAAAAATAAGTTTATTATGTCTGTTATCCCATTCTGGTCGTTTTCTGGCCAGAGCTTGTTTCAAGCGCATCAGCTGAAGTCGATAACGTTCTCCACTAATAGTTTCACCAGATTTCAGAAGTTTCAAATTTTTTTGGCTGTCCAGGTCGTTCTTGGTCTTCCAAACCTTAATCACTACTTTTAAACCGTGCAAACCACTTCTGACATGTTCGCTCAGCTAGAGAATGGTCACCATAAACTTCCACCAAAATATGATGACTTTCGGTAGCACTTTTCTTCATGTTAAAGTAATGAAGAAGAGTCCCCCTCAAAAACACTTTATCAGGCACAAAATTTGACATTTTCAGTTGAATAAAAATTGTTGTTGTTTACGCTTAAACCAAATGGCATATACTAAACTAGATGCGCAATAACAGTAGTTTTAAATGCATGTTTGAACAAACGAAACTATGGGACAAGAAGCTGGTTACGCCATCTCTTGTAAATCCGCACGAATTAATTCCTAGACCAAATACTAAAATAAAAATAAAAAATTTTTTATCAAAAAGTGAAAATTGGAACAAAAATCGTAAAAGCAAAAGTGTTAAAAAAATATTTTTCCTAAATTATAATTATAATCACATTCATAATGCATTTTAATTTGTAATGAATATTTAAGAATTCTTCATTCATAGGCATTTATCATAATTTAATTTATTTGTTTTTAACACCTCGTACTTTTGCGCTTTTTCTTTTTGATCATCCGTTTTTATTCTCTAGAATATAAACTGTGCAAAGATAATTTATTTTAATCGTCAATAAATGTGAGCCCGTGATTTTGACAAATTTCCTCGTCTCAGAACTTGTAGAAACACATTTTTGGAACTATGCTTGTCTGTGTTAATTTGTATGGACATGAGAGTTTGTCTGTCCTACTGTCCGAATGAAATGAATACGATAACTACAAGAACTAGATAAATATAACCCCGTACACAAATTCAGCATCTATAATGTATAACTGTATGAAATTTCGAACCAAATTCGACAAAGAGTTCACCATCTATCAATCTGTACATTTGCATGCATGTAAATGGGGTATTTCATAAACATGGCAATTTATGTAAATAAAACTATATTCACAGTTTTACCATCTAAATTGTAGATTCTCATCACATTTTGAATCGAAACAGTCGAAGGGTTGGCCGTTTGTTGATATGTATTTTTGCAAGCATGTAAATGCGATAACTCAGAAACAAAATGACGTAAAGTGACGTAAATATAATTTTATGTTAAATATTGATTTCAATCAGTTCGAAAGGACGCGTCCAAAATACATATTCGATTTTCGAATACTTATATATTAACCTCGTGCCAGCATCATTCGCCAAATAAAAAACTCTACTTTTACTGCAAGATTTAGTAAAAATGCTAGATTTTCGACAAAGTTCGATTTTTTTTAATTATTATTGTTCATCAATAAAATGCGGTTAAAACCCAAATATTGATTTTCTATACTATGTTAATTGCAACTGTTACCGCAGGAAATCTGGAAATAAATATCTGAGTATTCATGGCTTTCACTGTCTTGCCCAATGTTCCCAAAATTCAGCAGAAGGAACAGAATAACACCATCACTAGCGAGTATGAAGGAAAATTTAAATAATGTATTGATAAATAACTATGACTGAATTTATATATATTATCTTTTACTTTGGAATCTACTCTTTTATTATACGCTAAATTTTTTTCATTTAAAGAAATTTTTATAGAATAATTTTCTATGATATTACATAAATTACGAAACATGTTTTATCGTGCACACAAAATTTCAATACTGCATAATGGATAAAAATAGTAGCCTCTAAAATAGCGCAAATTATGCATCAATTAAAATTTAAAGTTAAAAGAATATTGTCATGAAGTAGCCATTAAAAGTGATATACAATGGCTAATCGAAATTTTTAGCATTCATTAATTCCAACAATCAGCAGGTTACCAATGAAAATTACATTCAAAAGAAAATTTACATTCAAAGAAATATCAAATAAAAGCTATGTTTTAGTTTTTATTTTGATAAATCGAATATTTTATCCTATTTACATGTTATGGCGAATTAAATGCTATGTTGAGACTCGAATTACAGTTCTTTTATCAGTATAAGTAGATTAAATTCTATGCTGATTTAAAAATGCTGCTGTAAATAATAAAACACATATTCATATTTAAACTTCAAGTAAGTTCTACATGTATTAATATAAAACTTAAAATAAGTGTAATGATATTTTAAAACTTTTAAGAAATTAATTTATAAATTAGCTTTTATTTATGCAAATAAAATATTAATTTTTTTAACAATGAAAATGATGTGAGTCCTAAAAGTTTATTGTGTAGAATAATAACATTTCACGCATAATTCAGTATTTTTTAGAAAAGTTATATTGTTTTACATTTTGGAAAAAATTATGCAAACGATTTCTTTAAATCAGGTTTTAAACTATACTAAACCATGCATTATTTCCTGTTTGATAAAAACAGGAAATAATGCATGAATATTAATTCATGCATTCAATAATAAGAATTATTGAAAAACACTCGATTTTTTATTCACTATTAGCGATTAGTAGAGATATATTTATACATATCTATACTAATCTGTAACCCTATTTCGAATCAGTAATAAGGAAGAATGTGTGTTTATGAGTATTGACTTTTACCGCCTGACATATAGCTATCAATCGTGATACATATGCACATTGAAGGGTGGAATGTGCACCTCAGAGCGATTTTTTTTTAATTTTAATTAGAGTTTTAGTTGATTAAAATGTAAAGAAAAAAAACAGCATTCTCCCGCCATAACTTTCGAAAATATTACAGAAAAAGAATAAATTTCCAACCGTTACTAAATCTAAGAAAGAAATGTCTTTTTAATAATACACATTTAAAAATCGCGCAAATTATTTCTGAATTTTTGGCTTTTTTTTTTTTTTGCCTAATTTTCAATAACATTGTTGCTTTGAAATCTAAATCGTTTTCAGTGTTTCCTTAAATATTTAATAACTTTCATTTTCTTCTCTTGTTTAAAGCTAAAGAAGAAGAATTTTGTTTCGGTCTGTGTAGTTTACACGATGAATAAAAAAGCGAAGCACAATATTGGAAAATAAAGTAGATGTGCAAAATTTAAATGATAGATGGATGAACATTTTTAATAGCGTTCTGATGTCATAGGACTAGTCCCCAATGGAAAAGTTTGCGTATACAATGAACAGAACATGTGAAAGATAATTAAAACAAAATATAGCGTTAATATTTGACAATTTGATAAAATCATGGACTTTAAATTTTAAAAGAATCAACTGAAATGAAATATTTCTAATGCTCCCTTCGAACCAGCTTGTCGCCAAGCGAGACAAATTATAAAAATAAATGTATGTGCGTGTGTGAGTGTGTGCACGGGCGCACGCGCAGGTAGACCATTAAAATTGGAATTACCAAATTTGATAAAGATTAATCTTTGGAGTGAGGAAAATGTGTCCCTGGGGGCGATTTTTTGAAGTTTTAATTAAAATTTCAATTACTTAAAAGTTAATGAAAATGTTGGCGTTTTTCAGCTATACCTCTCCAAAATATTATAGCAAGAAAATAATTTATATACCATTTTAAAGCTAAAATAATTAGCTTTAGAAATATTTCAACTTAATAGTTATTCGAACATTTTCTGAATTTTGGAAATTTAAAAAGTAATGCCTTTTTTAAATTATAAATTGCATTGCTGCACTGAAATTCAACCAGATTTCATTGTTTCATCAAGTATTTAATCATGCGATTTTCTTCCATTGTCGAAAATTAAAAATGAATAATTTTGTTTAATTTCTTGTCTCATGTAACTTAAATTATGAATAAGAAAATGAACCCATAGTATCATGAGAGTTCAAAAACATATGAACTGGACAATCATGCTTTTAAGCCCTATGATGTCATGGGATTTGATTTGGTTCATATATGCAATGAACTTAACAGGCGTGATTTTATTAACTACCACGGCTTCAATTTCTGCAGAAATTTGATGCTTAAAAATATTTCCATTAGGAAATCCTAAATAATAAATCATGCATTAAAATTTGATCAAAAGTAGAACTAACTGATCGCCAAAAGCGGCTGGTATTATAATAATATTACCGTGAAGTAGCGAGGAAAAAATTCGAATCTGTCAAAATTATTATGACATCTATCATCATATGTTGAAACCGTAAGTGTTATTGTAAAGAATATAGCATCTAATACAAGAATTAAAAATTTCATTAAGTGTTCATTACTAGTTTAAAACTATTGGGTTGTTCGGAAAGTAATTTCGTTTTTTTTTTTTTTTGTGTGTGTGTGTGTGTGGAAATGAAAGACAGTTTTCATATAATAAACAAATACTTTATTAAATTATATATTGGCCGTTTGGTCCAACACCTTTTGCCATCTTTCTGGTAGTAGCATCATTCCACGCTCATAAAATTTTTGGTCTTTTCTGCCGAAAAACTGATCGAGGTGGGTTTTGACCTCCTCATTTGAGGTAAAGGTTTTACCGTCTAAAAAATTTAGCGGACCAGTTCTGGCACTGGCGTACTGTCAACACACCTTCTCCATACACATCGGTCAATTTCTTTCTGGCTTGAACAGCATTTTTATCCTTTCTGTAGTAAAACAGTAAGATATGTCGAAAATGATGCTTATCGCTCTCCATATTTAAAAGGATGTTAGAGTTTTGATTCCCTCCGGTGGAGAAAAGGGAAAATTCTGTTCCCCTAACCAGATGTATTCGAGACGCCGACACGGCGACATGTACATTCTCTCTCTCGTCTTGGTGTTATGATGTGTTTGTGTGGTAGCTTAGAAATGTCCGTGTCCATATATATGTGAAAATAAAACCTATGAAAGTTTCAACTCCTGCTTCTTCATTAATGGAATTGTCATGCACTGATCGAACAGGCGCCAACCAAAAACTACTACGTAGAATTAATTGGAATTTTTCACACACAAGCCTTGCTATATGAGCTTTCAAAGCATATAAAAATTATACGGCTTAAATGTGACGCTAGGTGCAAAAAAAATAAATACAATTAAATCCTCTGTCGGGGAAAAAACGAAATTACTTTCCGAACAACCCAATATATTAATTCTGAAGCTTCCAATGACAATATTCTTTTTTCTATTCATAAATAGATTCCTTATGAAATAATTATCTAGAGTACAAATTTTAATTCGTATTTTCAAATATATACAACTAGAGATGATATTTTATGCTTCCAACATAAAAGATCGTCTTCATATTTAGATAATTAAGTTCTCCGTTATCCTCTAGACGTACGTTGCTATTTTTATTTAGGTGACATTTTAAAAACAAAGTATTAAAATGATCCACATGTTGCAATAAATACTACTTCATGCATGACGAAGCTTGATCGTGTTGAATTTTTCTGGAAAAATTTGATTCTTTCCTTCAAAAAGAGATTCAAATTTTTCATAGATTTTGTCTAAATTGTACTTGAGCTTCAATTACTATTACGCTTGGAGCGGTAATATTTAAATTCATAAGATTTGATTTATGAGCGAAAGTAAATAAACAGATAGTTCATTTTTTTTCAACTACAATGATAGCAATAACTTTCAGATTAATAACTTGTTGAGAGAGATATATTACCTCAATTTTTTTCTTTTTTGCGCTCTATTTTTTGCATTTCTTATCAGAATATAACTCTCATTTTTTTCTATTATCAGCGCTGAATAATAATTTATGAATGGATTTAGCGGAATTCTACAGTTCTTTTTTTTTATACAAGCTGAATTTTGTGGTCAATTGGTTCACAAGAATTAATGGTTGATAAAATTTTCGATTAAATAAATAGCTACTTCATTGTTTCAACTACAAGGATAAAAATAGCATTCAGATTAATGATTTGTTGAGAGAAAGATATTACTTTAATTTTTTTTTCTTTTTTGCTCTCTATTTATCTGCATTTCTTTATCAGAATATAACACTCATTTTTTTTTCTATTATCAGTGTTGAATATAAATTTATGGATGAATTTAACAAAACTCTACGATATTTTATTTTCTAGAAGCCGAATTTTGTGATCAACTGGTTCGTCGAATTAATGGTAATAAAAATTTCAATTAAATATTCTGTGAAACTATGTTTAAAGGCTTCCTTAGCAAAATATTAAACTTCAAACTCTGATAAACATATAACTCATACCATTTTAGAAATCTCATACAGTTATGTTCATTATGCTATGCATGCGCCTGATTTTCTTTCTATATCTTTATATATTCGATTATAACACAAGAAAAAGTATCCGCATTTAGAAATGGGTAAATTTCGAAACTTTTATGCCATTGTTTGGTTCTTATGTTAAATCGTAATTTAAGTTACAGCTAAATTTCAAAAAGTTTATTAAAAGTATAATTTATACTGAAACCAACCCAACATAAAAATAAAAAACGAATATTCATATCTTATCCATTAATAATTGAATTTAAAAACTAAGATGAAATATTGGCGAAATAGCAATGAAAATTATTTGAGTTTAATTTCAATATTAAAATATATTGTTTAAATACACTTAAAATAATTTTTTTAATAAATTTTTAAAAAAATGCGACAAAAATTTAATTTTTTAAAGATAATTTAAGAGTAATTTTTATACTGTTATAGTTCCGAAAGTTGGGGCAGAAGATGCCAATTAATTAAAATAAAAAGGAACTCGCTTTGAAGTGCACATTCCTGCCCTCCAAAGTATATATATATATATATATATATATATATATATATATATATATACCAAGTTTGGTGGCTTTAAATCAAACTGACCTGCAGAGGGCCAAAAGCATTCACAGACATATTCATATACTCCTTTATTTTTAATTTAGTAGAGAAGAATTCAAAGAAAATGCTTCCACGGTTCATTCACTGAATAAATGTAAATCAATCCATGTTTTGCTTACAACCGCTTTTTAAATACAGCAGGTTTCATAATATAAAGCCGCAAATGCAAGATATTTGTTTATTTCAAACACTGAGCACAAATCACAAATGATATTGGATATTTTGAGCTCTGTCGTTTCAAAGCAATGGTACAAAGTTCTCGGAAACTTAATTCTCCATAAAACTGAATGTTTATCCATTAATTCTATATATATTTTAGTCTTTGTTAATGAAGAAAAGATATTTTCTGTTTTATTTTATTTAAAAAAAACCTACATCATATATTTTACTATTTAATTCGGATTTTGATTTAAAACCATTAATTAATTATTCATCAAGGTATCTTATAAAACTCAACTTATTAACTGAACATTTTTGTTAGAACTGTTTTCATCAAGTATAAAAAAGCTTTATAATTAAGAAATAATGTAATTAATAAAAAATTTAAAATATAAAAACTCTTTCATATTTAATTTTCAAAAAATATTTGCGTTACATTTAAAAGTGGTGAAAATAAGATTTAAAGCTGCGCATGTATGCATACGTTTTATTGATTTGATCGCTTTCTTCGATATGCTTGCATGTATCCAAGCGTAATTGAAACAAAATGTTCACTGCAGATTTAATCTGAAAAAAAAAAAAAAAAGAACCTACCGTATAAGAACCCTTTGAAACTGTGGAACAGCACTTTTGGAATAGAATTTTTATTCCTTCTGTTAATTCGAATAGATTGAAAAGTTCTAATAGACATTTTTCGATAATACTTTTTTTCAAGAAAACAAATAAATAAATAGCGCAAAAATTTTACCCAGATATTCCCCTACAGAAAT
The DNA here is from genome assembly GCA_026543865.1 of Argiope aurantia. NCBI lineage: Eukaryota > Metazoa > Arthropoda > Arachnida > Araneae > Araneidae > Argiope > Argiope aurantia. The sequence continues at coordinate 1,229,948 of JAPMOR010095361.1, read as the reverse complement.
TTCAGTAACAAAGAAGAGCATAAGTTTCAGTTCTAAGTAATTGTAGAAGTTCCAGTAGTCAAACTTATGCTTTTAAAAAATTAGTTCTCCCTTAATTACGCAATCATAACGTTGAATACCTCATTTCATAATTTTTTTTAATTTATGGGGTTTTCCTCTCGAATCGATACTTTCATTTAAGCGCTAAAAACCGAATTATACACAATCCCTTTATAAATACACCCCTTTCGAAGTATTCACAACTGAATCACCTCCCCTTCTTCCTGGTCCTGTCCTTTTCTGGTTCCGTGGCATGCTTTTGATGGTCAATCCAACAACTTGATACAGTAAAAGTGTTTTTATGTATTTTTTTCCTCCCTCATGAAAAAATATAACTCGACTAGACTAAGAAAAACATCAAGGGAATATCTGCTGTGCCTATTTATTTTGCTGTACATATTTATATTTGCTATTCATTCAAATAAATCGTCTTTACCAATAATAAAAGAGAAGTGTGAATCCTTGTGTCTGTTGGAATTCTATATGGTACAGTATTAGATCTAGAGCTAACCAAATTTTGTACAAATATTTAAGTACATATTTATGTCAAATATTCACTAAAAAATTTGACAGACATCAATAAATTTAGCAGACGTTTGTTTTTTTAGGTAGTAGAATATGAGCTAATACTGTAGAAACGATTTAATAATATGCTATTCAAGAAAAGGCTATCATGAAACAGATTTTTATAGCGATCAACCAATATTAAACGGATCTGAAATAACTTACCAATGCATAAAACAGATTGCTAAGTAAGGCTGTGCCAATTTTCGATTTATCGAAAAAAAAAATCGATTTTTTATGCCAGTTTTCGAAAAATATCGATTTATCGAAATCAGGATCATGTATATATGTTCACAATGAATCGCGGTACAATAAATCGATATTCACAATTAATTTGCGTTTTCGATTTCGTTTTGGTTAACGGTTAATGTTTATTTCTGTTGCTCTTCATTCTTTTTCACCTTCATACATAATTTTTTTTAATATTTTTATAAATACTGTCATTTCTAATATATTAAAAAAAACTTGTTTAAAGCATGACATTTTGGAATAAATTGTTTATAGTTCCCTAATTGAACGATACCATTTTGGAAAAACAATTGCTGTTATCAGAAGGTTGTTGACTGTTTAATCGCTAAATATTCAACTTCAGAAATAAAAGCAAAAAGAATTCATTCAGATTAAATTTACAATTTTATTCTCAGCTTGCATTTTTACATTCAAATGTACTCGCATGAAAAAAAAGAAGCTTTAATTAATTTTTTGAGACATCAGATTTTGAATTCATGATTTATTAAAACTGCTTAATTTTACTTGCTAAAAGCAATATTTCGTTTGCCCTTCCCTTTTTTTAAATAAAGAATGAAAGAAATTTAAGTTCTTTTTTTTTAAGTAAGCAATAAAAAGAGTAAAATTTAAAAAGTTATTACACTGAAAAAGTGCAATGTTAGAAATTGTAGAATGCAGACATTGCTTTGGCATTGACTCACTTTATTAAAGGAGTTTTAATGCAATTATTTTCTAACTATTTTTATTCGAAAAAAAGGCAAATATTTTTTATTATATAAATTGAAACTTCTGTACTAAAGTCTTCTGATCAGTCAATATGTTAAGAGATATTATTTATAACTTATAATAGCTATAAATAATCATGATATCACGATATGTCGAAAAATATCGATATGTGTTGGATGATATATCGCGATGATGAAGTTCGGTCATCGCCCATCCCTACTGCTAAGCACATCTTGAATTATATTTTGCAATATTTTATTGCACGTAGAATAATATTTTGTTCAATAAACATAAATTTTGTTATTTAAATTCTTTTTAAATGAATCTCGTTAATCTGGAGCTTTCGTTAACCTAGTAGTCATCTAGTCGGAAGTTTGCTGCATTATTGAAAAAATACTGTTTTTAAAAAATACAACCATTATGCTTTAGCACAAATATGTTAAAAAAACACCTGATGATATAATCTCTTTTATTCGAATTAATACTTAAAATTGAGGTATTCAAAAGTGCAATATAAGATCTTAATTCCAATCTTAAGAAAAGCAGGCGATATTTTTTCCAGATAAGATTAAAAAATGAAACGATAAATTATCATTATGTATCATGAAACGTTATTCTCTTCATTTAATTGAAATCAAAATAAACGAAAATGATAATAAATTTTTACTTTTTTGTATTAGAAGTTAAGAGAATGTAAAAATTTACTATCATATACGGAGAATAGAGAAAGTAATATATTGTAAAAAGATTCGAACTCGAGATTTTGACGAATCTCCTAGTTTTAGACTTCCCTAAGTTCAAAAAAAAAAAAAAAAGAAAAATGTTTGTCTGCCTGTGACCAAGATAACTCAAAAACGCTTTGAGCTAGACTACGAAATTTGGTATATAGTCTTTACAACAAATTTATCAATTTTTATCAAATTTTCTGCAGATTTAAGCAATATAGTTTAGACGTGTATCAAATTTTGATCCAAATCCAACAAGAGGTTGAGCGTCTGTTGGTCTATACTTTCAGAAAAGCGAAAGGGATAACTCACAAACGCAATTGCTTAAATATATTAAATTTGGTAAGGAATTTTGTGAATACAAGGACAATTTTGAGTCAAATTTTTGTTTCAATCGGTTGGGAAGAACATGCCAAAAACTCAAATTCGATTTTCTGTTTTTTTTTTAACTTTATGTCAGGGAATAATCGTCAGAAATCTCACCAATGATCATATGACAGATTTAGTAAAAATACTAAATTTAAGCCAAGGGTTAATATTTCATAACTACCATATGGCCAATACCATGCGAGATGCTCTATGGAATAAACACCTTTATTAGAGAGTATGCGAGAAAGGTTTGAGAAGACCATTCCTGCAGATTTCAAATATATTTCATATTCGGATGATAAATTTTCCAGCATATAAAATCACAGAGAAGGAGTTCTTCTCTGTGGATACAATCTTTTAGCATTTGCTTAAAAACACTTCACAATTTTTTTTAAATATATTGTTACGAAATTTCCAGGTTCGTTTGGATAGTGGAAGTTATATGGCGTGGAGAACGCTCAATCAGCAGGCGGCAGTAGAATGAAAACAACGACGTTTATTTACACGAAGACACACAGGACAGCACAAAGACGACAACTATATACAGCACAGAGAAGACAATTATCTTCAGCCGCGAGACGTGCAAACAGCAGCACACAACAAAACTCTACTGAAGACAGTAGCGCACAGCTTAGTTCAGCACTAGCTTGACTCAGTCGCTGCTCTGTTAATCCCTGGAGGACCAGTTCTTCACCGTCGATTCCGACTACCCTTCTCTGTCGCTTCCGACTACGACTACCCTGGCAGCACAGACTGCCTCCTTTTATAGGTCTCAGGAGGCGGGGCTAGAAGCCTCTCAACCAATCAGGAATGTTCGAGGTGTATCTCGGTTCCTACTGGACGGATCGGGAAAATTCTCGATGTTTCGGGCATAATCTATTTTGGCTCCAAAGTCGCCAAACTCGTCTCCAAGTCGCCAAATGGTCACCAAGTTAGTCACCAAGCTCTGGGACCTCCGACGCGACACCCGGATTTCATCCAATACAGATGACTGTAAAACAATCTTTCTGATGATGGAACCAACTATGCTGGGAAGCTGCATCACAGATTCGTAACATTGTCCCCCTCCTAAGGACTGCACGTCCCGGGCAGTACAATATCTGAGTAAGAGGCATCTACTTACAGGATTACCATATTCACACAATAAGCAAGTATAAAATAACAAATACTCAAAATGACATACAGCGTAAGTATTTTCAAAATACATGAGCAATACAAAAATAAATTACAATACCAAAATAACAAAATTAGAAGATAAATTATTTACATTATTTATCATATAATGGGCGACCATGGTCTGAACTGAAAAGATCTTAATCACCTTGGCCAAGGTAAGGGGCTAGCCTGTTACAATGTATCACCTTCGGTTTTGAGTGTGGTGATTTCTGTATCCGTACCACAACGTCATTCAGTCTTTTAAGGACTGTATAAGGACCCTCCCAGTTGGTCTGCAACTTCGGAGAAAGTCCTTTGCGACGTTTCGGATTCCATAACCACACTTGTTCTCCTTCGTGGAAATTGTGTCCCGTTGCTCTATCATCGTATCGGGTCTTCATCTTCTCTGAAGCCATGCCGATCCTATCTCTGGCCAGATGATGCATCTCCTCCATCCTTGTCCGGAGATTCTCGACATATTCCTCAGGCGCCAAGGGAGCATCTGGAGGCCGGTTGAACAGTAGATCTGCAGGCAGACGAAGGTCACGTCCGAAAAGCATTTGGAATGGGGAATAGCCAGTAGTCTCGTGAACGGCACTTCTATAGGCAAGTAGGAAAATGGGGCAGTTTCTTGTCCCAGTCTTGTTGATTGCTGGACACCAGGAGAGAGAGAGACTGTTCAGAATGGTCCAACTGAATCTCTCTACCATGCCATCTGACTGAAGATGTAAAGCCGTAGTTCGAGTTTTGTCGATGCCGAGTATCTCACACAGTCTCCTGCAAACAACCGAATCGAAGCTTCTTCCTTGATCAGAGTGCAGTTGTAGAGGAACTCCGTATCTTGAAATCCAGTTTTGAACTAGAATCTTTGCAACAGTCGGGGCTTCTTGATCGGGAATGGGATAAGCCTCAGGCTATTTGGTGAAGTAGTCCATGACAACCAGGATGTTGTTGTTGCCATCTGATGACCTAGGAAGACGGCCTAGGATGTCAACAGCTATTCGTTCGAAAGGTGCCCCCACATTATACAGCTGCAGTCTTCCTTTAATGCGTTTCCCAGGACCTTTACGTGCAACACAGGGATCACATGTGCGACACCACTTCTCCACGTCATTTCGCACATTATTCCAATAGAAACGTTCTCGAACTTTTTGTAAAGTCTTCGTAACACCAAAATGACCCCCAGTCGGACTGCCATGGAGTTCCTTAAGAACTGTTGATACTCTTGTCTTTGGGAGTATTAATTGCCATCTGAATGCTTTTCCATCGTCAGACTCCCATTTGCGATACAGCACACCATTTCTTAGATGGAGAGAATCCCAAAGAGCCCAGTAACGCTTCGTTATAGGATGGAAATGGGCGATGTCTTGCCAGCTAGGTTTTCCGCCTGTTGACTCTTTAAATTCAATTATTGGTTTCATTTTAGGATCAGCTAGTTGGTCTTTCCGGACGCTCTCGTCACTCCATGGATCTGATTCTGTTGTTGTTGGTGTTGTAACTTGGCGAACTACAGGATCTACCATGCTAAATTTCTTTTCAACTCTAGAGCAGTATTTGCAGTTCTCCGAACATAGTCTTCTCGAAAGAGCATCTGAGATTCTATGCGCTGATCCTTTTCGGTGGCGAATTTCCATGTCATATTCCTGTAGTCTCTGTATCCATCTGGCTATTTGACCTTCTGAATTTTTAAAATTCAATAGCCAGGTTAATGAAGCATGATCTGTACGAAGCAGAAACCTTCGACCGTAGAAGTAAGGGGGGAAGTTCTCTACGGCCTTTACGATAGCCAGAAGTTCCTTTCTGGTCACACAATAATTTCTCTCCTGTTTGGACAGACACTTACTGAAATAGGCGATGGCACGCTCCTGTCCATCTATTTCTTGGGACAACACAGCTCCGATGCATTCATGGCTTGCATCCGTATCCAGAATTAATTGCTTTCCAATTTCAGGATATGCCGGGACAGGAGCAGATTTTAGGGCGTCTTTGAGCTTGTTGAAGGCGTTGTCACACTCGCCCAACCAGATGAATTTCTGTTTCGCTTCGGTCCGCTTATGGAGTGGTCTGGCGATTGTTAAGAACTTTTTCACGAATTTCCGGTAATACGTGCAAAAGCCTAAGAAACTCCGGAGCTGGTGAACTCTGGAGCAGGTCCAGTGTCTTACAGCCGATATCTTATCCGGGTCTGTTCGAACACCTTCTGCCGAAATGATATGCCCAAGATAGGTGACTTCACGCCTGAATAGGTGGCACTTGGACGGGCTTAATTTCAGGTTAGCTTTCTCCAGCTTTTGCAGTACACGTCTAACATTTTGAAGATGTTCTTCAAAGGTACGCCCCATGATGATGATGTCATTGAGGTAAACCAGACAGGCTTCATAAGAAAGCCCTCAGAGGACATTTGAACGCCTGTTTCCATAAGGCGTTCAAATGTTGCCAGCGCATTACACAAGCCGAAAGGCATAACCTTAAACTGCCATAGTCCCTGTCCTGTGGTGAAAGACGTCTTCTCTTTATCTTCAGGATGGATTTCTACTTGCCAATACCCACTCTTGAGGTCCAGGGTGGAAAACCAGGTATTGCAGGCAAGTGTATCAAGCGTGTCATCTATCCTTGGCAAAGGGTAGCTGTCCTTCTTAGTGACATCATTCAACCGGCGATAATCCACACAAAATCTAGTAGAGCCGTCCTTCTTCCTTACTAAGACGATGGGGGATGCCCAAGGACTTGATGACGGTTCAATTACGTCATTATATTGCATTTCTTTAATTAGTGTTTGGACTTCTTCTTGTTTAGCGAATGGTAGTCGTCTGGGGTGTTGCCTAATAAGAGGATGCTCTCCTGTGTCAATTCGGTGTTTTACTAGTAGAGTCCTTCCAAAGTCCTCAGATGTTCGAAAAAATAAGTCCTGGTATTCTTTTATCAACTCTCTAGCAGCACACCTCTGTTTTTCATCTAAATCTGTATCCTGCAGCAAATTTGGACTAGATCGTCTGAAGAAACGTCCTGACTATTGTACTTCCGGTCTATACAAGTAACAGGAGTGCAAGTTGCTAGCACCTCTCCTTTCTGTATAATCTTTGTCTTATCACTGATATTAGCCTCTCTCACTGGGATGACTGACTTTGAGAGGTTCACTACCGACGAAGCTACCAACACTCCTGCTTTGGCACGGCCTGTGTCAGGATAATCCATTACACTAAATCGGAATTTTCGGTTATCTGCTACCAAACCGGGTATTACACATTTAGTCCTAGGCGATAAGGAGATGTCAGTTTTGGCTATTATTTTCTGGCTGGATTCCAGTTCAGCTTGTAGTCCAAAAAGAGTGATGTCTTGAAATTTGGAATTCATTTTACTATTTCTGAAATCCAGTTTAAAGTCGTATTTCCGCAGAAAATCTAGTCCGAGAATGCACGGGCCGGTAATTTCTGCTACAAATGCCGTATGGTGGTAGTTTATATTTCCAAAGCGTATAGTGAGGTTGACTTTTCCATGAACATAAATCTTATCTCCCGTCACTGTCTGTAAGGTAATGCAGGGCGGCGTCCAGATTATTTTAAATTTTAATTTTCGTGCCAGATCTTCTCTTATTATGGTCACATTGGCTCCAGTGTCGACAACCATACGGCATGAGATGTCACCAATTTGTCCTATCAAGTAAAGTCCATTGTCACCGCCACTTATGGATGAAATATGAAATACTTTGAAATGGGGCTGTTGACTATTTCCACCACTTCTAGAGACCCGGCAGTTCCTACGGACGTGTCCGGCTGTACCACAAGTCCAACATCGAATTTCCTTACTTCTGCCATCTTTGCGCTCTTTTAACCTCCGAATTTCTCTTCGCAGATCGTCAATCTGTTTTACGAAATCAGAGTCCGAATCCGCAGTAGAGACAGCTCTGATTGGGTGTCGATCCTTGTGTGTGGCCTGCTGGGCAGCCTCTATTTTGTGTGCAAAGACCAAAGCAGATCCTATATCTTTGACATATGCTAGTCTAAGAGCCTTCTGTGTTTCCGGATCCCGCACACTATCGATGAAGTGCTGGAGAGCCAGATCTTGACGTGTCTCAACCGGGCAATCAGAAAATGCTAAATGGGAAAGTCGCTGAATATCAGCAGCTAATTCCTGCAGACTTTCACCCGCTTTTTGATAGCGAGACTTTAACTGCAATCGGCTGTATTCTTTAATGCACTTCTCTCCAAACCGCAGCTCAAGTGCACTCGATAGAGCTTGGAAATCATGTCTTTGCTCCTCCGTAAGAGTCCCAAGGATGTCGGCAGCGTCTCCTCTTAACGAAGCTGCCAAGTGCAACGCTTTGGCTTGAGAATTCCATCCATTAGCTTCCGCTACCATAGTAAACTGTGTTTTGTATACTTGCCAGGATGTTTTTTCGTCGAATGTCGAGAGTTTAATCGTCGCTAGGGAAGGTGTAAATATCACTTCGGATTCCTCATGTTCATGGGAAATCTGCTTCTTCAGGCTTTCAATCTCCTTCCCAAATTTCTGTTCAAATTCTTTTCCGATGTCTTCTCGAACCTTGTCAATACTTTCTTCCATCTTCAAAACTTTAGTTTCCACTAAAATTACCTTACTCTCAAATGAAGCCACCTTATCTTCAATCGCTTTCATCTTCTCCTGAATGATATTGGAGAATTCTTCTTTAACACTTACGATGTCCTTCTTAAGCTCCTCCTGTCCGGATTTCATCTCCTGCTACATTCTTTCTTGTCTTTCCTTCATCTCCTGCTCCATTCTTTCTTGTCCTTGCTTCATCTCCTCCATAGATTTCTTCATCTCAGCCAACAGAGCCAGTAACTCACCATTACCGCTATCAGCCATTTTTGCTTGGGATCTCGTCAGCACCATACACTATTAACCACTATCCCACTTCTGACACTAAATGTTACGAAATTTCCGGGTTCGTTTAGATAGTGGAAGTTATATGGTGTGGAGAACGCTCACTCAGCAGGCGGCAGTTGAATAAAAATAACGACGTTTATTTACACGAAGACACACAGGACAGCACAAAGACGACAACTATATACAGCACAGAGAAGACAATTATCTTCAGCCGCGAGACGTGCAAACAGCAGAACACAACAAAACTCTACTACAGACAGTAGCGCACAGCTTAGTTCAGCGCTAGCTTGACTCCTTCGCTGCTCTGCTAATCCCTAGAGGACCAGTTCTTCACCGTCGATTCCGACTACCCTTCTCTGTCGCTTCCAACTACGACTACCCTGGCAGCACAGACTGTCTCCTTTTATAGGTCTCAGGAGGCGGGGCTAGAAGCCTCTCAACAAATCAGGAACGTTCAAGGCGTATCTCGGTTCCTACTGGACGGATCAGGAAAATTCTCGATGTTTCGGGTATTATCTGTTTTGGCGCCAAAGTCGCCAAGTTCTGGGACCTCCGACGTGACACCCGGTCTCCGTCCAATACAGATGACTGTAAGACAATCTTTCTGATGATGGAACAAAATATGCTGGGAAGCCACATCACAGATTCATAACAATATTTTAAACTTTGAAGTAAAATTATCTGTATTTTATTTTTATATTTGTTAACATAATATTATTTATTTTGCAATAAAAGCTGCTCTATGCGATAACAATAAAATCAAGTTGCTTGAATATGCAATAATTTATAATTTTTTTTCTAAGAATTAAAAAGAATTTCAAAACATTCACTTAGACAATTAAAAATCTACCTTTGCTTCTAGCGAGGTACTTTATTTATTCACTTGTCGAAGAAGGAACATCACAGTTACCCAAAATATATTTTATTAGTTATCAAGTCTGTTATAATCTTGACTGACATTCAGTCGTTAATTTCCGAAAATACATTTTTTGATAGGAGATAAATTTTTACTTTGAAAAATGCAATTATCCTCTTTATATTATGATGAAGCATTTTCAGTAACCAATACGAAAAATGTGCAGTTATTGTTGTCTAAAACTCATTTAACGAAAAGCGATTCAGTTGTGTTAAATCGTTCCAACTGGAGAGAAAAAAAAATCTGCATCAAAAAAATAGTGAAATTATCTCTAAATCGGCCACCTTTTGCTCCAAACAAAAATCGGTCATTAGTGAGGTCAGCTGTTTTTATAAGCTTTCATTTTTGGAAGGCAAAGTAGTTACAAAAGTAAACACTAATCCTTCATTCTTGTCACAGTAAGTTTTAAAACTACTTTTCTAAATAAAAGAAATCCTTTAATCGAAGATTTCTAATTGTTTTTTAAAGATGCAACTTGCATTTGCCTGGATTTTTGTTTTATAGGTGGTAACTTTAAATTGAAAAATAAGAAAATAATTGCATCAGTGTATTTAAAAGGAATATATAAATGTATTCCAAAAGTCTGAAGACGAGATAAAAACCATAAATACATGAATCTTAATAAATAAACAATAATAGCATAATAAATATTATAAAAAGAAAAAAATTAAATATTCATAATCTATACTTATAATAAAGCTCAATGTGTGTGTGTGTTGGCACTCTACAGGCCAGGCCGTTCGACCTACAGCTACCAAATTTGGTACATGTATATCTTGGAGGTCGGGAATGTGCCCCTGGGGTCTCTTTTTTTAATTTTTAATTAGAATTTTAATTATTAATTAAAAATTAACTTTCCCACCAAAAAATTCTTCATTTCCCCACTTCCAAATCAGTAAGGCTTCAGTTTTTTTTTCCCCACGCTAATGCGGTTAGGCTTAACATCTTTCAATCGATTATTTCAAACGATTCTGTTTATTTTCTTAATGTTTCATGCATTTAAAATTAAACATTATTAATTAATCAATCTTTCATATTCATTCTGAAGTACTTTTGAATTAAAATAAAATAGAGTAAAAGAAATTAAAAATTTCTAATCTGCATAGCGTTATCCCAATTGGTGTAGAAAAATTCACGCATTTGCATTACCATAACTGACGTTGAAAACTCACGCATGCGCATTGTGTTCTGATTGTTGACAATTATTTTCAACGGATGCGGACTTGATTTAAATTATTTTTAGGTTAGTTGTATGCTTTTGTAATTAAATTGTATTTATGTTAGTTATATATTTTTTGTATATGCTTATAGTTTTAAGTACATCGTTTTTAAGTTGCTTTTTTTACGTGTTTCGACCGATTATTTTAAACGATTCGGTTTATTTTCTTAGTGTTTGATGCGTTTAAAATTAAACATTGTTAATTAATCGATCTGCTCATGATGAATCTGAGAAAATGTTGTTGAAAAATTCTTGAGATATTACATAAATTAAGGTCTTTAGTGCCCATAAGGTTTAAATGCTCAGTGACTCTATTTTCAGTAATCATATTATAAAAAAAATGCTTTGTTTTAGTAAAAAATATTATTATATTAGTTTCAGATTAATCATTTCCACTTTAATTTAAAGCATAAATACTACAGGAGCTAACAGAAAATTAGAGAGATACATATTACGTTATGCCTGCATAATATTATAAGTGAATTATATGACTATCAAATTTTGAAGTTTTAAAATATTTTGATGAAGAAACTATTAAAGTAGGAATTACATAAAATATTTAATTATTAAAATTTTAATGAGCATTAAAATTGGCGAACCAGCTAGTCGCCAAAGGCGACTAGTATAAAATATATAAATGATAATGATATGTAATTTCAATTTATTTCAGCCCTTTTATCTAAGTTTCATGGGGTTTTTTTTCTGATTTTTATTTTGCTTCAATTTTTTGATAAAAAACGTCATAAAAATTGCTTATATTACATTAAAATATATAAAAAATGCTTGACTACAATTTTCTTTAATAAAAAGCCAATATAATGCTGGAATTTTCAAATTAATAATAAAGGTCATGTCGATTTCTATATAAAAATCTTCACGGATTAGAAAATATTCCAAATTTTTTTAGAGAAAATATTTGGTATATATTTCAAGTGTTTTGAATTGAAAGTAATAAAGTGACAAACTTGCAACAGTCTTTAATAACACTAATTAAGATACAGATGTGTTTCTACCACATAGCTCTCTCAGCTCCTGAAATTTGATTATAATCTGCCAAATGACGCCAGATGATGCGAGACATTCTGAACTTTCGGTACCTACCACGTGCTCTAGATGTAAGGATACAGCGTTTATGTAGTTTTGTAGTGCAGCTATCTGTAGGAAGTGCTTCAATTTCTTTCTGAGCAATTTCCTAAAATACAAATAAAGCATTTCATCATCTTGATATTATAAAATAAATCAAACTTATAATCAGTTTTTACTGATTTTCCAATAAAATTACAACAAAGTGACAAATTTTCATCATAAATTGAAAGGATTCTAATTAAATAAAATTGTAAAGACAAAATTCTTTTTACACAATAAAGAATAGATATAAATTTGAAAATAGGTTTTCTTCAAATTTGACTTACAAATATTAGAAAACATAAGAAAAGTTTCAGACGAAGTTCCAAAACAATATATATTAATGTATTGTTATGGAATATTATTTCATTTCCTTTGTCTAAACAAATGACATGTCAATGTCCATTTAATAATTTAAATTTAAAATGTCCAAAATATGAGAAAGAGATGTATTTAAATATGATTTTTTCCCTTATTAAAATTCAAAAGTGCCTCTTTAAGTAGAAAGTTATTTTGAGTTTTCTTTAATTTAAAAATATATTCAATATTTCATAATATTTCAAAGTAATTACCTTTATATTCAAAATATTTAAGTTGATACTCACAAGCTTCAAATTAATTTTAAGACTTTTTGGAAATTTTTTCTAAATTATTTAAATTATTAATGAAAAAAATAATCAATTTCCAACAATTAAGGGGAAAAAACATTTGGAATAAGCTGTAATTTTTGGAGAAGTTATTGTGTCAATCATATATAGCATTAATAATGTATGACCAAAAATGAATGCACTATATAATTAAATGTTTTCAATAAGTATTAATATAAATCATACAAACAGATTCAAAATTCACAACCAACTAACCACTTAAAAAAAATAATAATAACTTTATAATTTTGATGTTCCTAGCTTTGATTTTGGAAGATCTAACTCATCAAAATGTTATACATTTGATAATCTCCTTGATTGATACATAATTTTTCTACTGAATTTCATACTATTTTTAGAGTTCATTTTGAATTAATTCATATACATCATTCAATATATTTAATATTTGCACTCAACACAGAACTAATACAGAGATTGATAAATAACATTCAATATAATAAACTCCTTTTCATGATTGTGAAAACATGCCAGTAAATAAATATATGTAATATTTTTATTTAAAGTGAGATTTTTTCCTCCTAAATGTAATGCTTTTACAGGATTATTTAGCTAGTTTTGTATGCCAGTAATAGCAGCAAAAAACCACACACCTAGTCACAGAAAGCATTAATATTCATAAGTCTACCAAGAGACATTATACTGTGATGTAAATGTATAATTCATACTTTTATGACCACATACATTACCACTTTTGTTATTTCAGAGTGAACAAAAAATATGCAAAATTAAGCAAATCTGTCTTACAGACTATCATACATATCCACATGAAGACATTTTTGTAAGTGACAATGTGCTTATATTGATAAATAAAGTTGTTTCTGAACAATAATTAATCTTAAAATGTTTTGACATCTCTTCATAAAATATGAATTTAATTGCTATAAATATTTTCATTATTAAAATTTTTTTCATATGAATATAAGCTATTATTATAATATAACTATATTTGGTGCATAAATAACTCTTCTCACAATTATTAATAATTAAATTATTTGTTTTATAATTTTTTTTAATAAAATTACCGATACAAAACATATATAACTTCTATTATTCTGCAGAAGAGTAACTTAAACCTTTATAAAATTGTTCAAATAATGTAAAATTTTTGAAGGAAACCTTTATTTCCGTTGGCAATATGGTATTTAAACGAATTGTATTTATCTGCAATCGTAGTTTGGCATACTCTTTAACCACTTTTCTTCTTTTAACATCACGAATCATCCGCCAATCAGTATATTTGGTTCTACAAGGGATCAGAGACTGTAAAACAATTCAAAATATAGTTATTAAGAAGAATTATTTTTCATAATAGTATAGACCTAAAATATACAAAATACTACTAATTTAATTCTGGTGTTTTAAATGAAAAAATAATATTGATATAAATACATATAATTTAAAAGAGATTATTTAAAAAATACGCAAATGTTATGCCACAAAAAATTTGTGTATCAGATTATAATCAATTTTTATAATTTTAACTGATTTAAATAGTTAAATGTCAGGTATTATGATACAAATACATCACTATATTAAAATATAAATACTTGAATGAAATAAAAAAAATATTATATTTAACCCATTTGATCCAAAATTAGAGTATAGTTAAAATTATAAATAATTATAGGAAATGATTAACTTCAATAAAATAATTTAATATATGTTTAAGGATTCCTATCATGTCTAATTTCTAAATGTTATACAAAAATATTTTAAGAATTTTTTTTAATGTAAAATAATTTGATATTATCAGCCTTTTTAAAAAAAATAATAATAATAATTTGATATTATTGTCCTTTTTTTTTCTAAATAAAATAATTTGAATTTATCATTATAGTAACTTAATCCTGGTTCTAAAACATTTGTTAAAGTCAAGAAAGGTAGAAAATATAGTCAATTCCTTTTTATTTATTTTGCCAATTTAAATTTCTACAAAAAAACTTTAAAAGTCACAAAAGTTAATTATGCTCATACATAATCAGGAATTTCGGAATAACAAAATGAATCTATCATAAAATTACATTTTTTCATCAACCTATAAAGAATATCAATAATAACCAAATATTTAAGATTATTGATCCTTTAACTCAGAATTCTCTTCTCTTGCTAATTGTGTTATGCAATTTCGAAATGCTTTATATTAATGCAAACAAACTGAGGAGCCTAAATTTTATAAATGGAAAAAGCAATTACTATGATCCTCCCAATGAATTTTAAGTTTATATGAGAAAGACTTTTGTGTTTTATTACTTGTATATTAATAGGAAACTTGTTTCATAATTATGAATATGCTTATATTAGGATATACAGATTCATTTATAAATACTGGCATACATAAATAACTGCAAATAGCTTTAGTATTTTTTTATATTAATATCTTACATTTTGCCTGCTTTTACACACACTTTTGGTACCTTAAACCAAATTAATATTTTTATAAATTCCTTATTTCGAATCATGATGTGAAAAGTTTTCATAAACTTTTCATTTTAAATATCTTTATTTAAAGTCATCTTTATTAAAACAGCATAAGAATATAAGATAATTATTTGAAAATTTACAATGTATAACATATGTACATACAAATAATAATAAATGCACAAGATTTTAAACCAACAACTGCTTCACGAATAATCTGATCATCCACGAAATTTTAGTGGTAGGTAAATTTAATGGTAAATATAATATCATTATCATTTCATATATCACAAAAGAAAAAAAAATTCGTTTAGTTATCTGTAAAAATATAATTGAGTAAGCCAAATTAAAACTCCAGTTTTTTAAAAATTGAATTGTATTTACACTTTGAGCTCCAATATGATTAACCAACTGAGTAGTTCCACATATTTTCTGTAATGGATTAGAAAAAACATTCACAATATTCCGAAAAATATTCATCGTTTTATAATGAAAATAAATTTTTATTAAAATATTTGTTTACTATTCTTTTTATTTTAATTTGTCTTATTATTGCCCTTACATGCTGGTTTTATCACTAGTGACATATTTCTCTTGCAATCGAGCTTGTTTCACACTAGAGCAAATTATTATCATCAAATGAAAACAAAAGGGGAGAAAATAAGTTTGCTTATGCTTGGATAATAATGCAGTTAGAATCAACAGAAAATTATGATGATATATTTATGAATATGTTGAAATAATAAATGAATGAAATGTTCAAGTTTGTTCCGTAATAAAACTTGCAATTAAAAAAAACAAAAAAAAAAAAAAAAACAGATTACGAAATTTTTAAATTTAATTTTCCAATTTATAGCGATTAAGATTTAACTAATACAGAGCAATAAAAGTTGTGAATTTTCTTTATTCTGATTAATCCGAATCGCTTTTACAGAATGACTGTTGATCTCACGGGAAATAAGATCTATGATTAACAAGGAAGTGCAATATAAGCAAAATCTTTGAGGTTCATTATACCTTAAACAGAAAACTTGACTTGCAGGTAACTGTAATGCGGTTTGTTTACGGTGGAAAAAATAAAAATGTTTATCCGAAAATATTTTGAATGCCTTGGAAATATGGGATTTGAAATCCTAATTTACTATAAAATGAAATCTGTGCGAACGATCACCTACGTATAGCGGCCACTCCTCTTAACGGCCAAATTTTCGTGGCACATATTTTTCAGCCCACAGTCCTAATGATAAAATATCCCCCCAGCAACAGCCACCCAACACCTTCTGAATGATTGCAGTGTTGCTATTGGCAATAAGCGAGGACCGAACTAGCAACGTTTGGGTACGTAGCCGAGTAAGATGACCAAAAGACAAAAGTAATTACTCATGTCTTGTAACTGTAATCTGGCTTATAAAGCTTCACCACAACAACATAGGTCCCCAAATCTGATTTTTCAGGAAAATGTAATTCTGTTTTTAACTATGAGCCGAAAAGTTCAAGTTCAGGCTAAGAAAGATCGGTTGTACTTCTTAATTTCTATTGGCTATTAGTGGATCCCAATAATTTTGTGTCAGAAATGCCATACATGCTTCTTTCATTAGCTGGCCATTGATCTGAGTTGCAACGATATGTCGAAGTACGTTTTCTAAATCTCGAGCAGGGTATTCAATATGAGGCAAATCGACGAGAAAATTAGCTGAATTATTTAACTGGGAAAGAACGCAAATCAACGAAAGCCATTAAAGAAATGGATCTGATTTTTAAAAAATACGAAGACTTCAAATTTTGTGGTATATAACGGAAGAGACACGAAAAATATGTCGACATAAATAAGGCTAATTTGAAATGGTTTAAACTGTTCCTGCGAAGAAAACTTCTGTCAGTGAATCTATGATTCAACAGAAAGCAAAATAACTTGCAGAGGCTCTCGAAATTGAAAATTTCTCTTCCAGAAATGATTGGGCAGATTTCGTATACGGAATAACATTACTTTTCAATCTCTGTGTGGCGAAGTCGTCCTCAGTTTGTTTGACAATTGGCAGGAACATGTTTCACTGCTTTTGGCTGTATATAATGACAGACATATTCAACGTAAACGAAGCGGCACTCTTTTTTTCGCGCTTTTTCCAATAAAAGTATGATTCAAAAATTCCAAGAAACCAGACGTGGAAAGATTCCAAAGGATCTGCTTGCCATTAGTTTTTGTCTGAGCGTAGCTGGAGAGAAAGAGAAACTCTTGTTCATTTGGGGATGTCAAAGACCCAGGTGCTTTAAAGGAAAAGATTTAAAACGTCGTGGTAAATAATAAAAAAAGGCATGGATGACATCATCCATTTTTTAAAAATAGCCGGTAAGCGGGGAAAAAAAAAAAAAATGAGGAATCAAACCAGAAAAGTTCTCCTTGTGTTGAACAATGTAGCGAGCGTGACATACACACAGTGCTCAGCTCACAAATGTTAAACTGTTATTACAGTAAATACAGCATCAAAGTTTTAGCCATTGAATCATGGTGTTATAAAGTGTTTCAAGATAGAATACAGATAATGTGCTCGGCAACATATCATTGTACGTATGGATGGATGCGAAAGTGCTTGCGAACTTTCAAAGAAAATTTCAATCAGAGATGCTCTTGATTGGATTAAAAAATGATGTCACGAAGTGATAACTAAATACTTCGTTAGCTATGGAATCAGTAGCAGAGAAATTGAGAGACAATTAGATTTATTTAACGAAGGAAGATCAATTAGCAAAGCTCTGAAAACTTATTGGAATAGAATACGATCGTGAATCCTTCCAGCACGAAGCAGCAATGTAATGAAAATTCCGATTAGGAGGAACGCATTTTAGTTGATCAGTCCACCGAATTTAAGCTTTTTTTACATGCATGTAGTCAAATTCAAAATTATTTTAAGATTGATTTAAATGAATATAACGGTATATTGTGTGTTTAAACGTTTTTACAAGTGAACGTTTTTCAAGCGCTGATTCCGTCTTTGACGAGGAATCTTCTAATATCACATGTACTCGCAATTCAGTTAAATTTTCAACTCAAGCGACTTTGGTGAAAATAGATGAAGTCATCGGAAATTCTGACACAATGACAAACAA
Organism: Argiope aurantia; assembly: GCA_026543865.1. Taxonomy (NCBI): domain Eukaryota; kingdom Metazoa; phylum Arthropoda; class Arachnida; order Araneae; family Araneidae; genus Argiope; species Argiope aurantia. The sequence continues at coordinate 1,211,825 of JAPMOR010095361.1, read as the reverse complement.
ATCGGTTAGAGATTTACTTTTTAAACTGAAAGACGAGTTTGAAAAATGGTTGTTTCTGAGAAGCATAAAAACGGTTTTACATTCATTTTTTTCAATAAAATGTTAAAAAAATTAAATAAAACATTATTTTCTCTTTGGATAAGTCTCAAACTTCATTTTAAATGTGTCAAATTTGTTTATATTATGCATTATAGCAATTGCAACGAAAAACCGCCAAAGCTAGTAAATTCTCGTGGAATGGAGGAGTGGCCACTCAAGAGAGCTTTCACTGTTCATAAACTAGTTTATCAAGGAGCTCCAAAAGGGAAATGTTGCAAGATGTTAACCATATCAAGCATGATGGCTTATTTCTTGAATCACTTAAGTAAAAATATTAATGTTTTGTATTCAATTTTTAAATCAGTTAATGGAGAAAATATTTTTTAAATTAAAAAATAAACATACTTCATTAAGTAGTTAATTTTTTTAAAAAAAATACTTTAATACAAGTGGTTTAGGAAAATGCTTGGAAAGTTAGTAAATCGTGTGACCTGGGAGGGGGCAAAAAAAGGAAGACAATCTTCACCAATATGGTCAATTCAACAACGCAGAGATTAAGTATCGGCAAACGTAAATGTTCCGAGAGGTTACACCATCCTGTTTAAAAATCCCAAAATAATCCTTGTGTTGCTTCAAGATGTGATGTTAGTACAATTAAGCTAAAATAAACTTCTAAAAACCAAAAGAGCCTGAAAACAAAAATCTGCCTGAAAATTGAATATTGAGCCAAGTTCACATTAGACCATTATTGGTTGCAGTAGGAAGATAACCAATTCCACTTTTTTTAATAAGATTAAATTTAATGTTTGTTTTTTATCACTATTTTTTTAAAATCCTTAAAACCTTTTTTGAAAAGGATTATGTGCTGTTTATTGCTGGAGGGGGAAAAAAAAACATCTTTGTGAAAAGGATGAAAAGGAACACTTATTAGAATTTGATGGGATATATTAGCTTTCTTTACACTCAGTAATTGTTTCAATAGAAACCTAGCTTTAAGCATTTATTACAGTTATGGGATATGGGCTTTAAAAAATTATTTTACATTAAAAAATCTGCCTGAAATACGAATGTCTAGTTTTTTTTCTTTCTTTCCCCAGCAGTTTTACTCTAAAAACAAAGAATTTTTGTTTCATACCTCAATATTTGATTATAAAAATCAAGATTAATTCACAGTTTGATTAATTTCCAACTATAAAATGTTTCATACATTAATTACTATGCTAATATTATATTCGTTTAAGATATTAAAATAATTCAAATCATTAACTTCTAATAGCAGTCTCAGCTATTAGAAAATGATCATAAAATGTCAGTAAGTTTTAAAATAATTGTTAGTATTTTTGTAATATCTGTCAGGAAATAAAAAAATTGGATTCTGAGTTGCAGGTTGCTAATTATCTCTTTATTATTCTTTTAAACTGACAGAATATATTTTGTGAATATAACAATGATAGATGTATGTGGGCGACTGAATGTTTTGAAAGATGAGATGGATATTAATGTAACAATAAACATTGACTGTTACAATTAGAATATTATTGTGTAT
>JAPMOR010095361.1:1118844-1210230 GCA_026543865.1 Argiope aurantia | reverse complement strand
AACAACTAAACAAACATTTTATAATATTATAATCAAACTTCATATTTTGAAGAAAATTCCTGGCAAAAAGTGTGATAAGCAGAAATATATAATGCACAATTTTCATTATTTTATTATCAAAAATAATTAAGCATAGTATATATTTTTAGGAATTTTAAAAATACACACACACACACACACACATTGTAAACAATTTTGTAGACTTAATTTTTGTTTAAAATTTCAACTGTTTCTGATAATTTTCAACAATTTTAAATATTTTATTAAACAAATTTGTTTTTTTTAAAACCATTGATAAGTTGTTGAAATTTTATTTCTTTTATTGTCTCTTTCATATTAAAAAAAATTAAAGCTAAGTCAGATCCAGATTATTCCCTCTAGGAGCAATTCAAGCCTACTGCCCCCCCTCACAACTTCCAAAATTAGAAAATGATTTAATTTAATCTCTATATAAGCAATTTTAACTAGTAAAATTCGATAAACTGCAAAAGTACAATGGGTCAATCTGAGTTCAGTTCACAAAGAGTTGGTCTTAGTATTTTCCTATTAGAATTCACAATTAAATCTTTAAAGAAAATAATAAAAAAGGCAAATTTTTTAACATAATATTAATACTACATCATAATAAAATTAAACATTTTTTAAAAACTATACAACAGCATATTCTTTTAGAATAATAAAATCAGGAAAACAAAAATTAGCAAAATTATTAAATAACATTACATAATTAAAAAAAATCAATTTATCAAATTCAGTGTATGATTCTAATTAATTAAATGAAAGTACACAGTTATAAGAAATCGAAAGCAAAACAATTTAATTTTTTCAATTTTTGAAAAGGATTTGTAAAACAGCAGCTAAGAATAACATATGACTCAATGGCAAGTAAAGTGCTTTAAAAAAAACTATTTCCGGTCTTTCATAAATATTTATTGCAGAATTTTCTTTAAATTTAAATTATATTTTTAAAATTTAAATTATTTTTTTATGAAACAATTCATGAGGTATTCTGCATATAAGTGATCTAATTTTTTAATATGAATTTTTAAAAAAAATATATATAATACATATAAATTTTTTTAGTATGAGTATCCTTTTTTTAAAAAAACAGAGAAATTAGTTGATTTCAGAATTTTTGTATTTCATATAAAAAGTAAGAGGAACAAAAAGGGAACATATGCAGAATCAATTAAAAATACTAATCAGTTTGTTATTTCTATAATCAAAATTAGTATTTTTTATTTCGATAATTAAATGAAAAATAAAAATATAACTAAAGACTTCCCCAATATGTTTTTACTTGGTCAAAAATAATATATATATATATATATTGGAATTGAATATAAAATTTATTTACATATTATTTTTAACCCTGAATTTAAAAAAAGAGAACTTTGAATTTATATAGAGGCATACAAAGTAATTAATTAGACTATTACTAAAACTTCCATTTGACATAAAAATAAGATTGTTGGCATAAAATGTATAAAAAATTTACTAGGAGTCAATTGATTCTTGCACCTTTGTTCCTACAGGTTTAAAAGCAAACCAACATATTTCATCTGAAGAGAAAATTTTAATGCAGAATATTTTAGATGTAAACTACAGTGAATCTACTCCTGATGAACAAATGATTAAAACTGAATGAAACATTTTTAATTTTTAGATTTTTTATATAATCATTTTATTGATAAAATAGCATCAATTTTAATTAATTGTTCTACTAATTGTAAGACCCTTAGGAGAAGATTTTCTTTATTTGATGCTGGTTCAATTGGAACATCTATTTTGCATTTTATTTTCTTCTGAAATTCTAGGTAGTCTTTTTCTTCCACTATAATTGATTTGGGAGTATTCCAGAGTTTATGTATAACTGTTAACAGAGCAGAATCTAATATATCACATAATTTTTTAACAGATAAAAGCTTCTCACTATAAAATTGCACTAAAATATTTCTTAAAGCAAATTCAAATAAACCAAATGGAAATGCAATCCCAAAAGCATAATTATGTAAATGTCTTTCAGAAGTCATATTAGGTTTTGAATAATTTAACAGCTGATTGCAATCCTTCTCAAAATGTTTTTGTATTTTTTCTTTATGAAAGAATTGCTTATTGTTAGGCTGTATCCACTGTTTTACAGCTTTTAAACAATTTAGGCACTCTGAGTAATAATCCTTTAAAACTTCTTCCAAAGGAGCACACAGTAAAATGTGATGAGGTACAAGATATACATGGTTGTTCACAAAAGCCTTTAAATGAGTGAATGAAGCACCACCCACCACATGCGATGTAAGTGATTCAAGACAACCAATATTTTTTGGATCAACAGAATCATGCAGATTTTTCAATGGAGTAATATTAAGTAGATGAAGAATATTATCAATATCTTCTTTAGATACTCTACTAATAATTAATATATCATTCTGCAAACAGAGGGATTCAAAATCAATACTAACTCCATTTTCCGTCAGGATCAAAGAAATTTCAAAATGTTTTAACTGTTTCAATATCTTATTTACATTGTCCCACAAATGCTCCATTTTTTCTGAAAAAGATTCACCATTTGTTGTCCAAATTGCATCATCTGACTTGCAAGGCAGATTTAAAATCACCAGAAAATAAATCAATTTATTATGTTTAAACAGTGGCGACAATTTTTTGTGAAGAAGAAATCCTCCTAAGATCCTTGATTCTGATAAAGGGGCAACGGCTTTTGTACAAAAAGCATCAAAATTTGATATAAAATACTCAAGAGCATCTATTGCTTGACTAGAATTAGTAACACTATGGGAAAGAAAAGAATATATCAGCCTGGATAATTTTTTTGAAATGTTTGCAGAAAATTTTGAATCAAAGAATGTCAAAATTAGACCCTCAAGTTCTTTGGGAGGAGAACAAAAATTGACATATGAAAATAGAGCATAAGTATTTAGAATGTTTCTGAATATATCAGGTATAAATGATTTAAAGAATGCTATTTGTTTTAATATTGTTCTTCTCACTTCTATTTCATTTGAGTCTCTTAACATATCTTCTATTCCATTCATAATTCCTTTGAACAATAACAGAAACACCTTACTATCATCACCAGTTTCTACAGTGTACAGGAAGGCTGCATTATGGATGATTTTTTGAATGGGATGTTGCAATTCCACTTCGGATAGAACTTTAGATGCCAATTTAGAGAATATCACATTTTTTGTTATTCCCACCACCATAGCCAGAGAATTTGGTTCCATCATTCTATCCACAAGGAGACCCAATGTGTCACAGAGATCAGCAATTTCTTTCAAAGACACATTCTGGACAAATGCCATCTGCAAAATAAATAATTTCACAATAAATAAATAAATAAAAATAAACAAACAACATGTTCTGCAAAAGAAAATAAAAGTTACATGGTTTAGAAATAAACTAGGCTACCTAAATTTGAGATTTAAGCTATCTAGATTAGGTTTACAGATTCTTAATTTTCATTTTCAGTTTAATAAAAATAAAAATTTAAATTCAATCAATTCAAGAGAAAATATTTTTAAAGGCTCCCATCTATGATAGTTTTTTGATAAAATAATTTTATGACTTCATTTTTATACATGAAATATTTCATGACTCCCAGAGGCTAACTGAAAATAAATTTTTAAAAAAGCAACAGTTAATTAATAATACACAAAAATTTTGATTTTGCAAAGTTTAAAGAAATATTTAAAGTCTTGAAAATTCTTTTAAATCATCTTTCCATTCCATCATTGAAAAAAAAAATGTGCACTCTGTCAATTTTTTTAGGTTTCAAATGAGATAATGCCTCAAAATTTAAGTTCAAAAATGCATCAAGAGGGGTAGGGGGATAATTTAAAGTTAAAATTTTATATGTCATTGAAAAAAGAAATACTATTTTTATTTCACTGTGCATATTTAATAAAAAAAAATTGTACACTGAAAAATAAGTACAATAAATATATACTATCTATGCATATTTAATCTGAGAATAACATTGGCAGTAAAGCCAGAGTTAAACAAAATTTATCTGAAATGAAGGAAAGTTCTGAGCTGTATTAAATTAACAAAGAATTCTTTTATAATAGCATACTTTACAGCAATACCTTAAACTCCTTTGATTTATATTCATTTCAAAATATTCACTGATATACAATGAATCTCAAAATTGAGAATGCACCAAATACTATCTTTTTTTAAAGTTATAAAACTATAATACATTAGAAGACTACATTAGAAGGTTAAAATATATATTAAGAAATATAATTGGCTAAAAAATAAATATGAAAGCAAACACAAAATTTGAAGTCACAAAACTGAATATACACCTAAAGAATTTGTCAGTTAAACCCTTCCTCCTTTTTTTTTGAAAATTTTATCTAACACATTTTATAGCTACACTTGATGCATACATCATAAAAATAATTTTTACGAATGCAATTATTTTTTTTACCATAAAAATTCTTATAATTAATTCTTGGACAGAAACTTCTGAGAATATATGTTTAGACATCAAGTAGTTGAAAGTTGGCAAATCTATCTGAGAAATTGCTTTATGTATAGGGAAAAGTCCTGGTTGTGTCCCAAAAATACTACAGAAGTATTATAAAACTTTATGTATGATCAAAATTCCTGGAAGAGGACATAAAATTTTTTTGAGCATTACTGCAAAGAAGAGGACTGTATATTCAATAATAAAAAAACAAACCCAAAGTTAAATGCCCCATAACTTACATCATCGATGTCCTCAGTAACTGGAAAAAAGCCTTCAGTTTGAAAATTTAGATTTGTTTACTGTGTCAGTTTACTGTTCTAGATGTTCTTTATAATGCAGGACATAAAAATTTGAATATATGAGAATCACTCAATATGGAAATCACTCATTAATTTTAATCAACTAAAAAAAAAGACCCTCTTTGCAAAAGAATATATTTCAAAGGCTGAAGACATTCTGGAATAGAGCTATTTTCAGTTAAATATGGGGCAAGATCCATCTTTGTTTGGGATTAAAAGGCAGAAAAGAGTAGTATGACTTGTTTTCTTTGTTGGCATTATGGATAGACTAGTATATCTTGATGTTTTAAAAAAATAACTTACAAAAACATGCCAATAAAGTGGGACTTTTTTACGGGACTCCCCAAGTGGGACTAGGGTAAAACTCTATCTTTCAGCAAAACAAGGTTGTGAAGCATATTGCGAGGATTGCCAAGCTATACTTGTTGCACTACTGCAAACAACAGCTATACATGCCATTAAATCTAATACAATGTAATAGAAAAATTATAGTCTCAACTCGAGAAATCTGTTCATTAATATGATATGACAAGTAAAGAGGATCTCATGATCATACAAGAAGAGTGGGCCAAAATTTCAGATTAAAAAAGCAAAATACTGGTAGAATCCATGCTTAAGTAATTACAAACTGTAGTCAAGGTAAGAAGTTTTGAATTAAATAATAATTTGCTTTTGTAACAAAATAAAAAATACTCAATTTTGTGACATTTTTCTTTGTTCAAATGTTTTACTTTTTTTATATAAAAAAAGTCTTTTACATAATTTTCTTTACACAAGTTGGAAGGGAATTTTTTTAAAGCAAAATTCAATTTACTAAGTAAAAACGTAGTTTATATGTTCATGTGTACATTCAATTTCGAAAACCACAGTTTAACCATGGTCTCAATTTGATTTGGTTTTTGGAATTAATTAATTTTTATTAAATTTGGAGGTGCCATATATTATATCTAAATATTGGCCATATCTTACATCATACTGCTTCAAAAATTAAACAGGTATAAATTGAAATTGAGGATTGTCAACTCAATGCCATTGTACTTCATGCATGAAAGTAAGTTTCACTTAATACTGAAATTCATATAAACTTAATACTGAAAAGGAAGAAATTTGACACCAGATATTATAAATAAAAAAATATTGCAAAAATATACATGGTTCAACCACATTAATGCTATTATCTCTTGACTTTGATATCAACAAAAATAGCTAAAGCTAAATGGCACTGAAAGTTAGCAGATATGGTGGATGTATAATGGGAATTATAGACATTCAAGAAGTATTACACCAGTAATTGGCATGAATAATCTTAACTATTAATCAGAGTTAAAAAAATTATTATTGGCTTTCGGTTACATTATTTTCAAACTATTCCAATTTACGAACTATTTGTATGTTGTTATTGTGAAAGAATAACAATGATGGCAAAATAATATAATCAAATCCAGTATCCATAAATAATATGGAAGCTGAGGGCTATTATAATTAATAATCACTCATTGAAATGGAGGGAAGATAGGCAACTGCATACCAATACTAGCATTGGACCTAAAGCAGCAGATGAAATTCAGCCTCATCCAATAAATCATATTTTTTGCTCCTTCTGATGCATGGGTAGTAGATAGTACAGCAAAAAACAACTTGACAAATAAATACATAGCTCCCATTTATGGATGACTGCAAACTTTTATTGGCAGTCAATGGTCTGGATTTACTAATCATAGTGGAAGGCATTTTGGACCAATAAAGTAAGCACTGATTCTTTCAGGTCACAAACATGCATTCTATAAGATAGATAGTATATCTCAGAATAATATAAAACATTTCACAATTAAAAATATACGTAAGTGGCTGGAAGAGCATAAAGATTAATTAATCGCATTTTCCTGGTTGCTTAATTTCTGAAGCTTAAACCTAATTTCACATCTTTTTTCCTCTTTAGATCCTCATACTATGTATTTCCTAATACTTATCAACTTACTGGAGAATATATACAAGATTGAATGTCTTCCAGATCTTGCTGAGTTACTTCCATATTACCTAGTTGATGCTCATGCCAAACAAAAAAGTTACTCTGAATATAATGTGGTAGTCACATTAATATCTATATCATTGCACAAGCTCATAAATGAATAGTAAATATAAAAATTATCCTAAAGAAATGTAATAATTACATTTTACCTTTTCTTACACTTTGTGGACAAATCGCCCCTTTCTTTCTTCTTTAGCTTCTTTTAGTAGATAAGCAGGTAAATAATAGCTATGACCAGACTTAGTTATGGCCAAAAGTTGTTCGTTTGGAAGTGTATTGTGTTGGCAACCTAGAGAAGTATATCTGGAAATATATATATACATATATATGTATTTACATACTTCACATGATAGAACATACTATGAATTAGTAAAAAATAATTATAGAGAAATTCGTGAAATTTAGTTTAATTTTATTAATGTCATAATTTTAGAAGCAATGCATGGGCTAATATAGGATGGGCTTTGTAATTTTGTTCTATAGTCAGAAGAAAAGGTATTGCTCATTTCATACCACATCAAAAGAAGGCCATTTGACCTTCAACATCAGGTTTAACAAAAATCAGTCTAGATACAAGGCAGATATATTGGTAAAATAAAGTTTCGAACTGAATAATACATTTCTGAAGTTGAAATTCTATCCCAAGCTATCACCATTCTTAAAATCATTGGAAAATTAATGAACTAACTAAAATGCGCCAAGCCTTGGTAGCATTTACTTAATATAAGTACAAAACATTAAAATTTTCATACAAATCCAACGACTGTGAAAACATAAATTATGAAAAGTTTTAAAATTCCTCACTCATTAATTTAAATGTTACTTTAAATGACAATGATTATTTATTATAAATGTTTTTGAAAAATATATGAATAAAAATGAATAATGCCAGAAATATTAACTATTTTTATTTATTAATATTTTTATCAGTCATAAAACAATATTTTAATGGTCTTCATTTCTTTTATCTTCAATTTCTCTATGACTGTTAATACTATCAGCTTTTTAAATACAAATGTAAATGCATAAGGATACATTTTTTTTGTTTGATTTTTAATTTACCCATTATTATCCAGAATGGCTATGAACTTAAATAACACAACCAGCTCATTATTTTCAGAAAAATAATGTTTATTCTAATTAACAAAACTATTTTATTGAGAAATAAAGCAATTATACTACAAAGTACTTTCACATTACTGCTTGTTCATCAGGTGAACACTTCTCAAGAAATGTCATCATTTATGGTGGTCATTATAGAAGGACGTTACAGAGGGAAGATCTATTTCAAATAGGAGAAATTCAATATATGTCTGGGATTTATTTTTCTATTAAAGTTAATTTGAGGCAATAAAAAAAATTAAAAAGCTGTTTATCATTCATTTTTTTTTCAGCCACAGTAACATGTGTCCTTACATTTGCCTAGCTTACTTCTTCTATATTTTATTAACCTTTCCCCTGTTTAAAATTAATTGCATTCCTTTATTTATTATTATCGTTTTAAGCTTTAAATTTTGTCATCTTTTAGAATGCTCTTTCATTTTAAGAAAGAACATTTTAAATCAAAAGCACATAAAATTGTGTGTAACAGTGCAGATAAATCTTTGACACGCTGAGAAAAGATTTTCTCTAGAGACTGGAATATCAGAATTCATAATTAGAAAAATTAAAATGAAGTTATAAATTGGATAAAACAGAAGTTTTGAAAATACTAGGAAAGCATTGTAAAAGGCTTATTCACCAAAATTGTGAAATTGACAAACTTAGATAAATGTGTTATTTGCACACAATCAAAGACTTTTACATCCAACAAAAGGAAAGTGCCTTCTCTAAAAAAACTACTTCCCATATTAAGAGAAAAATTAAATTTTCAGGGATTTTTCATTTTTACACTGCCAAAGACAACTAATATTAATTGAAAAGAAAAAGTTAATTTTCTACATTAATGTTTGAAATGACAATTCAGAAGAAACTGTTTTCCTTGAAATAATTGGGTTTCTTTTTAAAGCCTTGGAAAATGAATAAGTAGTCATTTGGAATACTGCTTAAAATAAACTTTACATTTTTTTTTGGTAGAAATAATACAAAGTAATGTTCAAATAATTTTTTAATGCCTTATTTGGACTTCCCTTTAAATCCGGGGTCTCAAGCAAATTCCTAAATTTTGGCACTTTAATTATAAATTCCAACTAATTTTACATATAAACTTTGCAAACGTTAATTATGTTTTAGAAAGCTTGTGCATTTTGAAATAAGAAACAAATCAAATTTAAAATTTAAAAAAAAATCTAAAAATTGATAGTGTGATAGTTGTTGTTTTTATGTTTGGAAAAGTATAAGCTTCAGAGAAAATAAATAAATATAAATTTTGAAAATGTTTCCTGCATATTTAATAATGAACCTTTTACTTTATATTAAAATATCAATGTTTTATAAAAATTATGAAATAATTGTGTAAATAATAATTATTATAATTGTGTAAATAATAATTATTATAATTATGTAAATAACAATTATTATAATTATGTAAATAATTATATTGTTTTTTGTTAAATTAGACAGATTACCTCACATTTGTTTGAGAATTTGTATTAATTACTTACATAAGGAATAATTTTTTTGTCATGGATTAATCCTATTTTAGAGAATTAAAGTAGGATAAAGTAAACTTTTTCTTTATTGATTTTTTTTTCTTATTGTCCAGTCATTAGATATACAAACAATTATTCAGTTTCTCCATTTGAAATACATTTTTCTTTGATACATATGATAGGGGTATCAGATATATTTTCAAAATTACGAGTATTCATATAATTTGGAAAATGTTTTCACAAATTAAATGCAATATTATATATGACCGAATTAGTGTTAAGAATGCCAATGCAAGAAGCTGAATGAACTTTAATTACTTGAAATGAACCCTTTCTACAGTAACCTGTTTCTTCAGCAACTTCTGTAAATGAAGACAATTCATGAGAAGTGTTCTTCAGACAGATGAACAGTATCAGCAGCAATTATCCTTTATCAAATACTTAGGAACTATCAACTCTGAATAAAAAAACTTGATGAAAATACATAAAATAAATATAGTTCAAGAGCCTGGAAATTTTTTTTTAGCTCTTTATTAAAAATAACAATTAATATGAAAAATAATAGAAACAGAAGGAAGTAAACAAAAAAGTAAAGTCAATATTTAAATTACCCTTTATCATACAAGCTACAATAAGGAACTTCCAGCTGACGCAAAAATGCCCACACTTGAGGATATGACCAGTCAGAAAGAGGATTGACACGCATGAACTGAGGCCAATCACTATCTGTCATTTGGAAGGCCTGGAGGTCTGAGCAATGTGGATCAGTGCGGCGAGAGCCCATTAACACAGCCTTTATCTGTGGTTGATTTTGTTGTAGTTTGCATAAGGCATCTTTGATGGGCTGTTCATAGGAAAGCAATTCCAAATTATACCTTTCAAAGAAAAGCATTTTAGAACAAAAGAAATAGATAAATGCAACAAATAAGAATATAATTTAATTATTTGGAAAATAAATACAAAATCATCATGAAATTAATTTGGTGGATAATGTGATTGTATAAATGATTATAAGCTAAAGAAAGTTAAAAGCGTAAAGTCATATTATCCTTATTATTTTGAAGTTAAAAATTTTAAAATAAGTTCATTCAATATACATTAGAATAAACAAAACATTATGTATATTGCTGATTGTTTGATTACAAAATTCATAAACTCATTTGCATCATCATTTTAGTAATTTGTAAAAGATAAAGTTATTCTAAGCAAGATGTTTTCTTCTAAATTATGCACTTTATAAATAAGATGGATAAATATTAATCTATCTTGAAAATGAATTATACTGTTGACAACTGGGCAAGATAGAAAATTGTTTTACTATTTAAACAAAATCTTATCTGTTTATAATTTATTATGCATTTTAAAGGTGTATGTAACATATTATAAAGCAACAAAAGTAGACAAATATTTGATGGAATAAATTTTTAAAAAGCCACACTGTCAATTATAAAAAGAGACTTGTTCAGTTTGATATAAAATTTTTTTAAAGGTTTTAACAGAAGATGAAATTTGAATATTCAGCACAAAAGATGAAATTTGAATATTTATTTTTGTTTCATTTCTTGTTTTTTTCAGGTCTTATTTATTTTAAACAAATCTAAGCATTTTTCTTCATTTATTTTAATTTAAATAGAAGTATTTCTGTTTTAAAATTATAGGATTTTTTTTATCTACTTCCTGATTTATATGAATAAATTCTAAAATCATAAAATAAAAGTAATTTCTTTATTTAAATTCTTTTCATCTATTAAATGTATGGTGCGATATTTAAATAAGCTAAAATTAACAACGATTTGATCAAAATGATTTAGAATAAAAATGATGCTTCTAAAATACTGGACAAGAATTTATTTTCAATAAAATTAGGGATCAAAATGGTTTAAATTGAAAATCCTGATTTGTAATAATTACCTCTGAACACTTAAGTTTAAAAACTCTTCTATCTCAGGAAAAGATTGTTTGCTATGAACATATAAAACTTTTAATTTGGGCATATTTTCTGGATATTCCTTTGCCAAATAGAGGTATGTGAGATGCAATAAAACTGTACAGTCTTTACCTCCATTGAAACTTAAACAAACCCCCTCTGGAGAATATTTTTTAAAACACTCTTCCAAAACTTTCAGGCTGTCTTTTACAGGTTTTGCAAGCTCTTGGTTTACTTTGCCAATATCTAAGAGTGCTTGTAGAGCTTCAGGTGAATTGGGAGAATATTGGCCAACAATACTATTTTGGGGAAGGTGGCTCCTTAAAAAAGCTTCTGCTTCAATGAGAGAACTTTTAGAATCAGCTTCAAGGGTTAATTTTACTTGATAGTAATCATTATCTAAATCAGGATAAGAACCAAACTTAACAGTTTCCTTATACTCCTTTACAGCTTTGTTTAAAATTTCAGTAATATCAAATTCATTAACTTGCACATACAGATTTTGAGTAAAATAAGGCATAGCCTTCTGACAGAATATAGATTTTAATTTCATAAATGCCAATTCCAGGTAAGATGGAATACCAGGAAATATGAAGACATTCTTTACAGATACAATCGGAATGAAAGGAATTCTAGAATTTCCAGTATTGTGAATTTCAGCTGATTCTGGAACATGAGACATTTTTAAAGCAGCACCATCATCCAAGCCAAGTTTAAGGCAAAGTTGCATAACAATAGCTTGTAAATCTTTATTTAAAACCAATTTTTCACCAAATGCTTTGGCAACACCCTCATATGTTACATCATCATGAGTAGGACCTATACCTCCTGAAGTAAGAACAAAAGTAAATTTTTTAGAATGTTCCAAAACTTCTTGGGCAATCACATCTATGTCATCTGGGATGACAGATACACGCATTACGTGAACCCCAGATGCATATAGCTCTTGACAAAGAAAATGAGAATTGGAATCTTTGGTCTGACCTTTGAGAATTTCATCTCCTATTATAAGGATTGATGCAGTGGGTCTTGTCTCCATGGCAATGATCAACAAAATCTGTCAATAAAACAAATTAAGATAAAAATAAGAAAATTTTGTCAATACAAATAGAAATTATAATATATATAATTATATGTAACTAATAGTAGAAGCAGTACTACTTTTAATTGACCAATTAATTCAACTCTATTTAAGATAACTATATTGCCAAAGAAGATTTCTTTTAATAATAATAGTTTATACAGCACGTAAGACCAAGGAACATCTTATTCACTTAAGATTTTTCTATTTAAATGATTAAACACAGTTGATGGAATCAATATAAGTTCACATTCAAAGACATTGACAAACCAAATAATGATACTTATTAACCACATGTGAATGGTAACTATAATGCCAAACTTTAGCTTAACTGCATACAAATGGCAAACTTCAAGCTTAATTTAGTATAGTAGATGCCACTTTAGCTACTTCAGAATGAGTTTACTTATAAATTTTGATAACAATAACCAAACTGAGTGAAATCAACTATATTTTTATTATATGAAAGGAAAAGGAAAAAACACTGATCTCAAGTTATCTATAATTAAAAAAAAAAACTCTATTAAAAATTACAGAATAATTATTGTTTATTAAGTTTATTATTGCTAGTATTTGCCCTTTTTTTTTTTTTTTTTTGTAAAATGCTGCCTATCAGAATTTAAAATAACAAGTGCTTAAGTAGCATTTGTTGGATAGCTTTCTTCGGCATCGTTGCCATCAGAATCATCACTGTTTATTGTTTGATCTTGATCACAAAAATTCTCACAATTTAATATTGAGCAGGCAGTGAAATTTTCAACTGTGCCATAGCATTGTGTTGACTCATTTCAGTTAAACTTTTATGATTGCTAAGAATTTTACTTTTGTCAGCTCTTTTTTAAAAAACTATTTTGTTATTGTATTTTAATTGCATTTTACCATAGTTTATGGTTTTCAGCAGAATATCAACTTCAAAACTGATACCAGTAAATAATGTACAGATCACTCTATACAAATATATTTATGCACATTAAACACATTAGTTCAGAACCAGAGCATTCTGATAATTTAAAGCAAATGATAACTTAACCGAAGTCACATTAAGTTGCCTCCACGGTAGCAAAATCTGAACAATAGTCACATTTTAACTATAAATACTATGACATCTTTCACAACTTTTTTTGGTGTTTAATTGCTGCAGTTGCAATTATTTTGATATATAGTTCATACACAGGTACCAAAATAACTGTCTACTATTTTAAGTTTACTTTAAATCATTACTTTGAAACTGGGACATCTACTCATTTAATACTGGATTTAATGTAAATATCACAATTATCTTAATCAGCTCTTTTAATAAACAATTATTTCTAGTTTCAATTATTTCAATGGTTTACTCTAAACCAATACAGATCTTCAAGTCAGCCCTCTTTATTAGTATACATATCTGTCTTCAGATTTATGAACAACAGACGATTCTGGAGCATATGCCAGAGAACACACCTTCATTCCTTCCTATGAACAACATTTCCCAAGCAAGGATACAAAATATTTAGAGGTTTTTCCACTTTGATTTTCATTATCAATCAATATTCATTTGGTTAAGCTAAGGAATATTGTAAAATCACAAGACCTCTTTAAAGGTGAATTTTTTACAGTTTGGCCGAGATTGGTGAAGACTCTGTACCAGGTCTAATTTTATCGCTAATTTAGTTTATTTGAATAAACTATATTTTATATATCGCTTTTCAATTTTTCTTATTTATTGTACACATGAGATTTTACAACTCAAAGAAAAAATGTTTATATCATCATCAAAAGATATGCATTTGAAAATTCAACAAGTAATGCATCTATTAATTTCCCACACAGTATACTTTTATACTAAGTCAATCAAGCTTTGCCAGATGATGGAGAAAGGTTATATCTAAGATTAAAATAATTTACACTTGAACACATCTACATTTAAAAGAAATTATTAAAATGTGTACTGAGCCATTCTATCCAGTAAATTGACCAGCCTGATATATATATGTATATACAGTGGCTCCCAAAATTGAGTATACGCTATACTCTTTCTTTAATTTTATTCTTTTTGATCTTACCATTCCTGTTTATGGCTAATATTTATAAAAACGACAAAATATACATTAACAAAAGTATTAGGCTAAAAACAAGACGGAAAAATGAATAATATTTTTATTACAGTAAATTTTATGTTAAAGTCACAAATTCCAAAGTCGCAAAATTGAGTACACATCTAGCAAAATCTGTCAACAAACAGAGAAAAAGATAAATTAATGTTTTGTTGCATATCCTTTTGCCTTTAGAACAGCTTTTAAATGGTATGGCATTGAGTTGACAAGAGTTTGAGTTGTTTCACCAGATATTTTCGACCATTCTTCTTGTAATACTCTTTTTAAGTGTTCCCTGCCCCTAATATCATGTTTTCGAACTGATTTCCCTAATTGTGTCCACAAATTTTCAATCACATTGAGAACTAGAGATTGAGGAGGGGCGTGCAATTGTATTTTACAATTATACAACAACGATAACTTAACTTTTTTTATCTGTATCAAAATCTTGTTGAAACAGGAAACTTGACCCTAAACCCAAATTCTGAGTACTTTGTTTTAAACTGTTCTTGAATATATACAAATATTTAATTTTGTCCATGATTCCATCAATGAAAACTAAATTTCCCACTCCTTTTGTATATACAGCCCCATACAAGAAGTGAACCACCTCCATGCTTGACAGAAGGATTGGTGTTTTTTGGAAGAAGTTCAGAATTGGGCTTTCTCCAAACATAACATCGATCATCACTACCAAAAACATTGAACTTGCTTCTGTCACTGAATATTACTCGATTCCAGAAGTCAGGAGGCTTTGAAATATGAATCTTAGCAAATGAAATTCTTTTTTCTCACTTTGGAAATGAACAGTTTTGTTCTGGCTACGCGACCATTATAATTTGCTTTTAAAATTATTCTTTGAATTGTTTCTGCAGAAACACACTTCCCAATTGTTATTGAAGTAGATGTAACAATTTTTGTAGTACTTACCTTAGGATTGTTTGCTACCTCTAGAAATAACTCTTCTCTTGGTCGTAGCACTGAGGATTTCATTTCTTCCTCTTCCAGGTTTATTAGCAATTTGTCCATATATTTTATACTTCTGGATAATTTTTTGAACGCATTCATGACTGTATTGAATTTTCCTTGCAATTTCTCATAGAGATTTACCATCTTCAGACAATTGAATAACAAGTTTCCAAATCTCAACATTTCATTGCTGGAGCTCATTACAATACCCAAAACATTTGTTTTCGCTTGGAAATTAATGATTGCCAATGAAAGTAACAAAACTGTTTTACTTATTCATTTGCAAATAAATAGCGGTAGTCAAGTCGCATAACTTATAAAGTGTATACTCAATTTTGTGACTTTGGAATTTGTAACTTTGACATAAAAATTACTGTAATAAAAAATTTATTGATTACTCTATTTTTTTTTAGCCTAATACTTTTATTAATGAATATTTTGTCTTCTTATATATATTAGCCATAAATAGGAATATTAACATCAAAAAGAATAAAATTAAAGAGTATAGTGTAGACTCAATTTTGGGAGCCACTGTATATATAAATAAAAACCTTGATTATTAAAAATTGTGGTTATTAAGATGGATACAAGTGAACATTTTGTAACTGAATTTAAAATAAACAAAATTTTATGCTAGTTTTTTTTTGACATAATTTTTCTACAACAGATAAATAATGTATGCGATATTCTTTTGGTATACAGTAATATCCTACCTACCTACTGAATGAGATTTTCAAGTTAAAAACATCTTAAAGAGAACAACAGTACATATATCTTTTAAATATTTTCAATAACATTCTCGTACGTAGTAATATGAAACTTCGCCCTTTTTTTTAATTGGAAAAAATGCAATGTTTCAATTACGATAATTCTAAAATACTTTTATTAATATGATAAATAACCGAAGAAATATGTAACAGTTCTTCTAAGTAAAACGCATACAAAAATGTACCTTAATAAAATAAGTTGATGCAACAAATAAATATAAATGTTAATTAAAAATTATTTTCCTTGAGCCAACTCTAATTTTAAAAATATGCTTATACTGCTTTGTGTAGTTTAAATTTTGAATGTAATGCTAAATATCTTCATAAAATTTTACTTCTGAAACCTAACTAAAATCTGTGAAATTTTTTCTCTTCAGAAAGACAATAAACCTTTTTAAAAAGGCAATAAAGATTAATATCAACAAAAGTGAAGCGGAGATGCCGATGAGCTACCGAGGAATCTTATCATGTTGCATCGTATATGAAATTTCAAATTAATAGTGTAAATGAAGAAATGTTTTATAATTTGTCTGATCGTTATTCCTAAAAGCTGGACGGAAAATTTTTTAAATTAAATTAAAGGGATTGTTGCATTAATCCAATTATTTTCATGGTTTTGTTTTTCTTATTGTATTTGATTGTGCTGAAACTGTGACTGTTACTATGGAAACAAATTTAATTTCCCGGAATTTTTCCTCACATTGCATCATCATTTTATGCAAATTTCTTTTTATATTATTGTAGATTATGAATTACAAATTGTTCAAATATAAGACCAAACTAGCTACTAAAAATTAACTTTTTCAAAAATCGTGCAGCGGTTTTTACGGCTATTCTAGGCTAATGTTTTTCTTTTTTTTTCCTTTGAAAATCCAGAACATCCGGTTCTGAAAATCCGCATGCATATACATAGAACAGAGAGGGATTTTTAACTGTTGAATGTGCAGTTTATCCTTAAGGTATGCTCATTTTTATAACAGCAGTCTTAACTGTGCGAGAAGAACGTAAATACTAATATCTGTTTGCGATTAATGCAAAATATGAATAATATATCATAGGTAATCGGCCAGAAACTTAAATTTAGAAGAAAAATATTGTATATAATTTTATTTATTAATTAAAGGGTTCCATGTAATTATATTTTTGCATGCGTTGATTATTTCTCAAATAAATAATTAAATCGGCTCGAAATTCTTGTTTCTCCTTATATCCATCACATCTACGAAACACCTGAGCCATTTCAATATCGTTATAATTTTGTAATATTTTTTTAGAAATATATCTGGTTATCATAAGTATATTGTCTGTTACTTCAGTAGGCTTATTAAAAATACTTGTACTTCTAAGTTGATTATTTGGTAAAGGGAAAATAAGCATCTCTTGATTCTATAGCAGAATGTTAACATAACCAGTTAAAGTGAATTCTGCATAATGGTATTATATTTGAAGAAAATTATGTGTATGGGGCATTTCAATTTATTTCCCCAGAAAGTGTTAATTTAAAAATATATTTAGATGGGAAAAATTATTTAAGTAAAACTTTTGAATTCTTTAAAAGTTAACCTTGAATTCTTTTTTCTTCAAATTAATCAAACTTCTATTGTTATTAATTTATATAATGTTTATTATCAATTTCTTAGATAATTTTATATTTGTTTTTTAATCTCTTTGATTTAGCATTTCAATATGAAACTCAATTTTAAAGTTATTTGATTAATCAGTAGACTAAAAAGGATTGGATTTTATTTTAGGTATCTAGTCGGTTCTTCTTGGTTCTTGAAAACATGTCTGATAAGTTCAGAAAAAGACCTTCTTTTACTAAAGAAAAAGCAGATATATTAAAAAAGACATTAGCTCAATTTGACGAAGGAATAACAGGTATGGTCTGCATTTCTGTAAAAAAAAAAAAAAAAAAATTATTTTGCTAAATATTTGAAATATGATAATACCTACTAAATTATGTTTGATGTATGAATTTTAAAGATTTATTTTCTTTTTTATAAGTTTTTTTAATTGAATATAATCAATTAAATTAACTTTAAAAATAAATTTTGCTTGCTTATTTTAATAATGAACTGAAATTTAATAGCAATGCATCAAAATAAATATTAAGTGCTGTATTTTGAATTATAATTTTCAGTTTGATAATTATTATAGCTGAAGTCTATAAAATTATTAAATGTGATCATTGACTTTACTTTTCTATGAAAAATTCATTGCCTTTCAACTAGTCGGACAGCAGATAATATAAATGCTAACATAACGTAACATTTTAATGATGTGTTAATTAACCATCAAAATGTGTTTACTAAGTTTAGAAATGATTATTTAGTATGAAATGTTATTATACTTGATGTATCTGGTTTGCATTTAATAATTATTCAGGAGAAAAGTAGCATGCCAGAATAACAAGATATACTAATTTCTTATCAACCCCTTACTCTTAATCAATATAGTTGCTTTTGTTTATTTTTTAGATATCTGTAAGTTGTAATAGTCTTCTACTGATATTTTCAATTTTAATGATTTGAGTCTTAATTTTGCTATTTAAGGTTTTATAATCGAATTTTAAATTCCAATAAATTACCTCAAAGGTAAAAGAAGTACTTTGGGTGTATAACTAAGAAAGGCTTTAAATTTGATGTGCACTTGCAATTAATTCCTCTTACTTTAAATAAAAGAAAATTGATATTGTAATCTATTGCAGTAAAAAGTGTTCATAATCGAGCATGCATGACTTTTACAATGAACTTTGCTGTTCACATTTTTAATTTTTATTTTAGGATGCTATCTATAACACTTAATAAAATGATTAACTTAAAGTATCTTAATTTACCTTGTTTGACATCAATAAAAGTTTAAAGTTCACTTTTTTTTTGTATTTTTTTTCTCCATAATTTTGCTGCTTTCTAGTCTTTTTAAAAGCTTATTATGGAAAAATAAAAAAAAATTTCTGTCATCTTAAAAATTATAAAGTATTATAAATATTTTCAGTGATGCTAGCTTCAAAGTTATTTTCTGATTTCTACTATTTATACTAGCCGCCTTTGGCGACCAGCCGGTTCACCAGTATTACCGCTCGCTACAATTTTCAATCAAATATTTTAAGTAACTGGTCTAAGTAGATTCTCAAACAAAACATTTTTAATCTTCAAATTTTGATAGCCATACCAAATTTATACTGTTGTTTAGATCATTTTGTTCAATTTACTATATATATTTTGCTAATTTGTTGTCATTTCCAGTAAAACCAACTTTAATTTAAAGTGGAAATGATGAAATTGAAATTAATATAAAGATATTTTTTTAATAAAACCAAGCGTTTTATTTTATTTATCATCTTTATTTTTATTTATTATTATTGAATATGAGTATTGCTAACAGAATCGCTCGGTATATGTCTTATGTGAACTACAAAATATTTTTCATAATTTATGTAATATCTTGAACAATAATTCAACAAAAATTTCTTAGGTTCAGCATAAAATTCAGTTTTTAGTTTTGTTTTCAAAAGGATTGAAATGAAATCAATAATAATATTTTGTTCCGGCCTATAAATATATTTCAAAAATTATGAAGTCTAAATTTAATGCAGTAAGGTATCATATTCTGAGAAATATTCTGGACACACCAAATTTCAAATATATGAATGAATATTTCTATCTTCCACTATCAACTAAGACTTATTTATGAAGTTTTAAATGTTAAAAATTTAGAAAAACTGAACATTTTCATAATCTTAGGCCATTTAATCTTGAGAAACCTGCGCGCTGATTGGCGTATTTTCTTTGAAACGGTCGATAGAAAATCTAAAATTATCCTTTTTTTTTTTTTATTGAATAGTGATATTCAAATTTTCATAAATCAGTCAGTGTAAGTGATTGATTTAGTTGATTGGAAATTAACTCTTTTTATTTAAGATATTAGTGTTTCAAGAACATTTTGTTGTTCGTGATTTCCACAGCAGAAGCTTTATGTAAAATAAAATTTGTTATTTATTAGAGCATTTATTGAATTAAGTTACATAAAATATAATCATTTTCTATTTAAACCCTTTTAGTATATCTGTTGTGTTCGTGCGTCAACAAAAATAGAATGCAGACAAACTTACTATGAAACTAAATCTTATTACATTGTAGATAATATTATCAAATTTACATCAACTTATTTTCATTCAAAATTCTAGCATCGTTTTTAAACAACAAATTAAAAGTTCCAAAAATATCACTGTTGAAAATCTGAATTTCACAACTATTTACAAAATAAAATTTATAATTCTTAAAATAATCGTTTGCTACTTTTAAATAAAATATTTACGATTTATGTCGCAACAGATCTGTGTCTTACTAAAGGTTTACAAATTATCTGTGTGGCCATGATTTGAATGGATATCCTGTTCATATTAAACAAATCTTGCCTTAAAATAAGACTTATTTATTGGATTAATAACATAGAGAGTGTAAAAGATCATAAAATAATTTTTCTTGAATTTATTTTTTAGAAAAAATAATATTTCATATTTGTTTCATTTCCTACAGACACGTGACGAAAATTATGTTTTTGCAAATTTTATTTCCAAAAAGATTTAATTTATTTTTAATTGGTGCTTTAATCAATGTGATGGCAACACTTTGAAAAATGCTATTTTTTTCCCAGGAATGCGAAACATTTACTTTTATTTTGTACGAAAGAAATTGTTGAAAAATAGAGTTAAAATATTTATTTAAAAATTCATTAAAAACAGAAATTTAATTTTAAGGTTAAAATATTGGTAATATTTAAAAGATAAATTTTTGATCTTTAACTTGATGTAAAAATCTTTTTTGTGCGGTAATATTTTCGGAAGTTATAGCAGAAACATGCCAAAATTTCGCTTAATTTTTAAATAAATAAAATTCTAATTAAAAATTCGAAAAAATAACCCCCAGGTGCACATTCCCGGCCTCCAAGGTATACACGTGCCAAATTTGGTAGCTGTACGTTGAATGGTCTGGCCTGTAGAGCGCCAACACACACACACACACATTGAGCTTTATTACAAGTATAGATATAGTATGTATGCATGCAAGATTTCATTATTTTGGTTGAAGCAGAGTGCAGGTTTGAAGACATAGACAAGACGTTGCATTTTTAATTCTCTTTAATATCAATCTCGGGAAAGCAATTTATTTACAAGCAGACACAGTATGGCACAAAAGCAGAAGTAAGAATAAAGAGTGAGAAAGGGCTGAAACAAATAATTACTAGTCTTGTATAACATAGGATTTCCAGCCATGTGCCGATGGAATGACCTTCGATAAAGGCAAAAGTATTGCTTTCATTTGATATGTAGTACTGATGGCGCATTATTTTTATAGAAGGAATTAAACCGAATATGGAATTGGATCGTGAAATAAGAGAATATTTAAGAATGAAGCTGAATTAAGATAAAGTTTTGGAAATTAATATGGATTGAATTAATAGCTTAAAATATCGTTACATATATACATATACTTCTAACCTTGACAACTTGTACACTACTAAATATACTTAATATCTCTAAGCAGGTAGTAAGGTGCTAGTAAATGAATATTTTGGATAAAAATATACAGATTATCATTCAGTGTGACTGGTTATACATACATTAAAGTTATCTCTTGAAGCATAGTTTATTTTTTGATATTTCATAGTATAATGTTGACGATTAAGTATCTATTTAGGAAAAATAAGTTCTATGATTATCAGAATTGTTTAAATAAGCAACAAAGTTTTTAAATCTAGAAGAAATCGCATTGGAAAGAAAGATATTTTGTGTACAGGTACTGTAAATTTTCATTATCTGTAATATTTTCAATATATAAATTTAATTATTTACTTGATTTTTGCATTGTATTTAAATTCCATCAAAACGATAGCCAAACACGATTTTCTTTTTAATATTTTCATTCTCCAGCACAAAGGAAAATGGTGTACCTTATTTTACAAAAGAAACTTCTGAAAAGTACAGTCTTGGAGACTATAAAAATGTCTTAGTTTCTTTTTATTACAGAAAAAATTAGGAACCTAAAATTTAATAATATATATTGAATTGTAAAATTTTTCTTATTTATAAATACATAAATATTTCCATGCGCCTTCTTGCATTGCACATTTTTTTTTAATCCTTTAGCTGTAGTTTTTCATGAATCTTAATAATAGTAAGGAATATAAGGAGAAGAAAGAGATTCGGAAATTGAGGAAACTATCCTATTAATTTACTTTGTATCATTGATTGTCTTTATTAAATAATAAATTTGAAACTGAATAAAAATGGACTTGTATATATTCAGGATATTCATGATTGTACACTTCACTCATAAGTAATATTACTTCTAAATTTGACTGATTTGAAATTAAGTAGTCTATGTATTCCAAAGTTTTGATGTAGGAAAAATCTGCCATATAAAATTTAGTTTTGGAATAAGTAATTACCAAATTTTTTTTTCCACATCAGCTGATTGTAGTTATTTAATCATTGTGTGGTTATTCTGTATCATATTTAAAATTATCTTTATATGATCTTGCATAATTTATGTAAATTAAAATTTTGAATTTCATTTTGTTAGTTGATCCTCTTGCATTGGAAGAGAGCACGGATGTTACATCAATAAAGGATCGTACATTTCTTCTTCATGTTCTAATAGAAACACTTTGTTATATTTTGGAAAAAGATGATTATAGGAGGAAGAAGCTATTTAATAGTAAGTTTACTACTATAAATAAACTTCTTTCAATTTTTATTTTATATTAATATGTTAAATATTCATATTTCCTGATATTGTAATTATCTATTGCAAGCATATATTATACAAGCCACGTCACCTTAAATCCCTCTAAAACTGCACCCAATTTTTTTAAAATTGGGTAATGTAAAAAGAAAAAAAATGATATATTGATTGGAATATGGAATGAAATAATGACATTTTTTTTGTATTAAGAACATAGCACATCAAAATTGATTGAAATGTATAAATTAATCTTAATTAAACAAGAAATGAGATGTAAATTCAAATTTGATTCGTAAACATCTTGGAAGATAAAATTAAACAATATAACATTTACTTATCTCTTTACTATGAGAATTTTAATTTTGGAAATTGATGATTGAATTTTTAATAATTGATGAATAATTAATGTTAATTCAATTTAAGTAATTTAGCTTTATTTTTAATAATGAATATATTTGTAAAACCTCAATACTAGCAGATATGCATAATAAATAGCAAGTGAGCAGTGCAATCTTGAGATCATTATTCGATTCTTGGTGGTCTGGTGGCAAGTAATAGTGGTTCATTATACCTTACCTTATAATAGTGGTTAAGTTTAATCTTTCATTGCTTAATAAATTTAGTTGAATATTTTTCCTACTTATTTTCATCCTACTTCAAGATTCACAGAATTTCTTTTATCACCCTCTTTCGCACTTTATAATATTCTTTCTCTTTTTTTTCTTTACTTATGTAATAAACACTAAATTAATTCTTACTGTTTTTGATATCTTGCTCTAAAAACATTATGAAGAATTAAAATGTGCATCTATTGATGTAAATTTTTTAACATTTCTAGGTTTATACAAGAGTTTTGAAGCAAATAAGGCAAGTTTTAATTATATTTTATATCTGAATTTTATTGCATCCGATTCACTTTCTTTATTCAATTTTTTCTATTGCATAATTGATTTTTAAAAACTGCACATCTAAAATATTGTTTAATATTAGATTTCCTTTCTTGCATAGGTAATTTTTTCATTAATTTTACTTTCTTTTTTAATATATACCTTTTTTTAAAATGACATTTAAGAACCTTGTGCGATTTTAAATTATTTAAGTTTTATAATATAAAATTTGATGTTGATTAAAATTATAATTTTTTTATATAAAAAATAGGAAAACTATGGATTTTTAAAGGATTATTTTTTTTTATCTTTTAATTATTAATAGTTCTTACCAAAACCCATTGGCTAACATAATGAGTGTCGAAAAAAATTCCTTTAATTTATTTCTTCTCGCTTTTCTATTCTTCAAATACTTTTGTAAAATCTTTACTCTCATATATAGTACAGAAATAAATATTGCATTCAATTAATTTTTTGCAGCTCATTTTACTAATCTACAATTAGTCATAAGAAGTATAAAATAAATAAAATCTTCTTGTCATTCAAATTTAAATAATAGAAGAAAAATATACTTTTTTTTAAATTCAACCTGCAAATGAAATTACGCTTACTTTTCTCATACATCTAGGGAATATGCAATTTGAAAAAGATCTGCCTAAGTGCGAGTTTCAAAACTTTGTTGTGCTAACAGCAATAACAATATTCGATGCCCTTTTCAAAAATATTCGCATCTCTCTATGCACATCCCAAAGAATATATAATTCTGTTTTCCTGTGTAGTTTAAAAACAAAATTAAATAGCTTAGTATTGTCACTGTATTTATTGAAATATAATTTTATATGTAACATGAATTTTCAGTAACATAAACATTAAAAATATTTTCCACTATATTATTAATTCTTCGCATGCATATTGAGCATTGTTTTCTTTTGAGAATTTGAATTATTAATGCCAATTCCATGACAAGATAAATGGTAAAGAAATTAAATGGCAATAAATATTATCACAGCAACATAAAATATTGTTACAGGAAATACCTTTAAAAAATCCTCAAGAAAAATGAATATCAATGAGTTTAATGTAGTAGGTGTATAGTGAAACAATCCAACAGCTCATTAATTGAGATCGATGTTTATTCAACACGAGTACACAAATATCAAAACACAGTTAAGACGCACACAAGAACAAACTTGTTGAAAAAAAAATAGCAGCACACAAGTAACTAATCAATAGTGTGCAACTGTAATGGCACAGTGTGTTCATACAGAATTCAACAGGTAAGGGACTTCATGTAATTATTCATGTCCCTGAAATGTGTACATGCTGTACTAAACCACTGTGCAACAAGTAATTCCTCCAATGTATACTCGCTTTAGCTGAACTTCACTACTGACTCGTCTATATAACTGGTTACTAAGTACAGAATGTGATACTGCTTCAATACTTGATTCCCAAGACCCTCACACTACTTGGTCTTCAACTCGCTAGTCACTTGAACTCAACCGTCTCCAGCTCGGTCTTTTACTTTTTGTAACTTCCAAGACCAGAACACATACCTTTGAAATGATCATTATAATTTGTGTTTTAATGTCCCTATTGTCAAAATTCCTTTTGATTTTAGAAACTTCCATTTTGTCTTCAAGCTGGCAAGCCTCCAGCCTTTTTCATTCGTCATCCATCAGATCTGCCTATAAAACTCTTTTTTTATGGGGAACTAACTGCAGTAGGAAGCAACAAAATTTGCATCAATATAGTTTTGAAAATTATGTGCCAAATCAATATTTTTAAAATTTTATTCTTCACGGCAATGATATAAAGCTTAGATAAAAATACAAGAATGATCTATAATGAAGATATAATTATAATCTGATGGTGATTACAATCTTATTATGATTTGGCTTTGATAGGAATTCCAAACTCGAAACAGTTTTCTACTGTATTTGAGTCTGATATAATTTGTAATTATGAAACTTGATGTTTATCCACTAACTTATTTGAAAAATCAGCAAAGCAAGTCCCTCCCTCAGCTGTAAATTTAAGAAGAAAACCTTTTTAACTCATTCGAAAAACAATTCAATTATTCAAAATATTCAATTCGTTTTGCATTGAAATATTTCGTCATACCCAGTTAACAGGTTAATGTGCATTGAGTTGCTATCGAGACTATCTGTGTGCAAGGTTTCTTAGCTATAAATATGAAAGATTTCAGTAATAAGATCCCCTACCAAATTTCATCATATTTACATTGGGTTTTTGAGTTATTTCGGTTATTAGAATTCAAAATCACAGATGGATAGTTAACTCCTTTATAGATTTTGATGGAAATTTGATAAGGATCTATATTTTAGATGGCAAAACTTTGCACCTAATTTCATTTATTCAAGTTGCTGCCTTTTTGAGTTATTATATTTCAATGCATCAAAAGTATAAATAGATGATTAATTCTTTATTGGATTTAGTTTAAAATTTAATAAAATTACATTTTAAATGTTAAATCTATATATTGAATTTTATGCATCTCGCTCTTTCTGTTTTGTGGTTATATCTGAATTTAGACAATTAGAATGTGAAGGGATTTTATGTAAAATTTGATAAATATCTACAAATTTAATGTAAAGACTGCATATCAAATTTCATCCATTTGTCTTAAAGCATTTCTGAGTTATTATGTTCAGAGATATAATTGTAAAAATGTTTTGCAATCTGATCTGTTTCTCCCTCTCTGAAGTTGATAATTCAGTCATCTAGGAGATCTGAATTGTGGAGATTGATAAAAATCTCGATGCTGAGGTTTTATATTTATAATGCTTTCTTTGTATTCAAGAAAGTATAAATGTTTGATAATTGAACATAACTAAATTTATATTTAAATTTAGGAAGACATTTTAAAAATAAAATGAATTGCAGAATATAGCAAAAGATATCGGGTTTGATGTTGTAATTTGAGGCAATCTGTACACAGCTATTGGCATTTAAAAAGTTGTTTTATTTTTAGTATTTTATAGTTTATTTATGTTAGTATTTTATATATTTGAATTATATATATATATTTTTTGTCTGACTTGGACTTGTTAAAATTGAATTTTGTATTACTGCATGAAAAAACATGGTGCTGTTTCAAAATAGACTGTAAATATGAATTTATCTTTTCTAAAATCTAAACAATGTTAAAAAAAAAGAAATGAAATTCAGTTTGTCATTTTTCTTCCTTTAGTTTATAATTCTGATAATCGTGGAGGAAAACTTTTTTTTTTTTTGTGTAAACAAGACCAGTTATGTCTATACTAAAGATTATATGAATCATGCAAGCATATATTAATTAATGCAATATTATTAATAGCATTAGAATTAATAGTGCAAACATGTATCGGTCTATGAAGAGTTATATAATAAAAAGAAAAACCTAATTTAATCTTTATGATAATGTAACTTGTAATATTGCATTTTAACTGGTCTTTTAAAATATTTCTTTAATAGCAAAGGCTTTTAAATTATTGGTTGTGATCCCAAATGAGGATATGCAAAAAGGTATTAAAATCTTAAGAAATTTTCCTTCAAATTTTTTTAAACATTTGTAATTAAAAATAGATAAGAAAAAGAGCCTCAGTTTCGAAGATTTTTAAAATCTTCTATTGAACTTTCCTTTAATTATCATTAATAAATAATGCTTTCTTATTTATTTTTCAACTGTAAGATTGTATCTAATTTTTCTAAGAATAATATATAAAATTTTCTTCAGAAAAATGGTTCTAGATGGATAAAATATTAAATGCTGTCTTAAAGTAAAATGCAAATTATAAGTATGCAGGAATTGTAAGTTGTATTTTTTTTTTTGTCAGAAATTGCATTATTTTACTACAAGCTATTTTTAAAATTTATGTGCCATATAATTGGGAAATGCAGGCATTATTCAGTACATGCATTCAACCTGAAAACCGTCGTTTGTGGGTGACATGTATGGGGGGGTGGGGAGTTTTAATATTCTAGATTGAAAGTAAACGAGTAGTATTAAAAGTAAATGAGATCCATAGTGTTAATTATTGAAATGAAAATTCAATGATTTTTATTACTTACTCCAAAGTGGACATTGTTGAGCAAAATGTTATCGCAAATATTTAAAAAAAAATTGCATAAACATTTCAGTATAACCATTTGCTTTGTCATTTTCAAAATTATTTTCCAACTTGTATTTTGTTTAATAAACTGATAAAATTTACATTTTCTATTTGTTTGATAATTTATCTTTTGCAGTTGGTAGATTCTGTAATAGATGTAGATAATTTAGCACGAATGAGAAGGCATGTAGCATTGAGATTTTATGAACATATAAAGCAGGTAAGTTTATTTTAAATACTTTATCTGTCTATGTTGTATAATTCTGTTTTTACTATGTATATCATCAGAAAAATAACGATATTATTTCTATAAAGAGCCCAAGTTCTGCTGCTTATTCATGGCTTAGTATACTAACTATTTGGATGAATAAAATGTGTGAAAGAAGTATTGCATAGAAATATGATAAACCAATCTCGGATGAGATAGATCATAATAATACAAAAATGACAATCTAATTACCGATGGAAACTCTTTATTTAATGATACTTGGACTTTGCATATATACAAATGCACTGCAGATTCTTTTATATTCGCACAATTTCCATTTGAGATTGCCAAAGATTTGTTGACACTCTTATTTGTCTGATATCTCTTATCTAGGCTTGATACCTGTTAAATCTGTTTCTGATATGTCTTTTTGCTTTTACTGCATGCAAATTTGACAGAAAAGTACTTTAAATATTTTGTTTGTGACATTTGACTGCATTTCAACATTACAAGATTTTTTCTGAAATGGCTCTAATGAAGTTTTAAAAAATTTTAAGTTTGTCTAAAAAAAATGCTTGCTTTATTTTTCTTCTGCCAAAATAATGAATTCAGTTATATTATTTCTTGTGATGTCTGCTTACTGCCTTTTCCTGTTTGACAATAGTTTTAAAAAAATCAGTTTTATTAAATCGTTATAAATTCTGCTGTCAAAACAGGAGATGAAAATATTCTTTTTAAATTTTTTTTAATAATTTCCTTAGTTGAATCTTTTTAATCATTATAATCTTGATAGTTTATTTTAGGATAGTTATCTTTATTCAACAATTTGGTTTTGTTTATTGCTAAGCTAGAACAAATAGTTCTAACCTTTTTTTGGTAAAAATCAACATGTTATTGGCAATCTGAATCGCCTGTAGCATGCAGCGATGTTTAAAGTATGTACTTTGTTAAATTAAAATTGTTTATTGTCAAGAAAACTTTATTTTATTGCAGTTATGCAATTTACAAGTAATTGTTACAAAGAATTAAGTTGGAATCGCATGAATAAACTTATTTAAAAGTATATGATAAAGAAGAAATATATTTAATATTGATATAATGGAATTTAATTCCAGTTAAGGCTTTTGTTTAAAAAAAATTATTATAAAATTGTGCAATTCTTGCACAGAACACCTGTCTTTATAATTCTGGAACCTTTTTTAGGTTTTAAAACTACTTTTATTTCTATTTCTTTCTAAGCACTTAATTACAAACAGAGAAATATCGAAAGTTTCAGTAATCTTAAATGTGATTTTTTTTCCCACTAAAAGAAACGTTAAATCTTAAAAGAGGTAAAATTATTGATTCATAGCTTAAGTTATTTAAAATACAAAGCTGCAATAATATTTGTTTAATAAACATATTAGAAATTGAATTGTAAAATCTGCACTATATTAAGATATGCTTACCATTATAAACTTACTGCCCTTTACTTTAAACATAGTTTTTCAAGATAAATATCTTGATATTGCTGTTATTTTCAGTTCACAATTCTTAGATTATTAGATAAGATAAGGTTCTTCCTTTATGTTTATATATGGAAATGTTTATTTCTGAATCTTTAGAATCACATTGACTATGTATGCATATTAAGTTGATATGTTTTTCTGTAAATGTTCATTTAATTAGAGATTCACTTTCATAATGCAAAATTCACTGTTTTTAAGCAAAATCAAAATACACAACATTTGACTGAGGGCTTGATACATATCAATTTTTCAAAAGTTCCCAATATTCAAAAAGTTAAACCATGGTCTTTAGTTTGCCATCTCGGTTTCAAAACTAGTTTTCTTTTTTAAATGTTTTTTGCTTTGGGTATTAATATATTATCTTGCAAAATATACTTCTGAACTTTTTTACTAGATATAATTTTTAACATTTTTATAACGATGCTACAATATAAAAATTTTGAAATATTATTTTTTTCACAATTCATGTAGAATTTTATTTTGTAGAAATAATTTTGGAAATTATATAAAGAAAAATAAAGCTTGTTATATTTTTAATATATATGTGTAGAGTTTTTTCATGTGTGTAATTCTTCTTTTATAAACTTTTCAAACTACTGACACATTTTTAAAACTTTTTATTTGTCTAAAATATTAGATTTGATTTTAATCTTTTGAATTCACTTGTCTTGATCTCTTGTCTGTAAACTTTCTATTGAAAAATTAATAATTATGTAGATTGTATTCTTGAAAGGAGGTAGGGAAAAGCATTGTAGGCTGCCAGATATGTGGCTAAAAATTAACTTTATTTATCTATGTTATATGTAATTATCATTCTAAGAAGAAATCAGTAGTGAATATTAACAATATAAATATTTGAAAAGTAAAATTTCCTGCCTTTCTAGGTTCACCAGAGTATAGGTCCTCTTTCAAATGAATTAACTTATGAAGAGTAAGTTGTATGTGTATTTTTTAACTATTTTATTTAAAAACTAGTAATTGAATTATTTAAGAAATTCGCAATATATTTAATGAAATGCATGATATGTTAACACTTTTATAAAAATTAATATTGCTTTTATTATGTAAATTATAATTTTTACTTCATAGTCATGTTTCAAAGTGTTATAACATTTTAATTTTATAAAATTAAAAAAAAAATTGTTTCAAAATTTTTCCAGTAATTAGATCTAAAAGTTTACATCGTTTTTTTTTAAATATCTGTTTATCTTTTAAATGGCAGTATTAGGATTGTTATACTATTTTAATTGAAAACAGAATTTCTTTATATTTGATATATTCTAATCATTTGTTATATCCATTTCTTCTTTAATATTTACTAGCTGCCTTTGGCAACCAGCAGTTCGCCAATCTTAATGATCGTTAAAATTTTAATAATTAAATATTTTATGCAATTTCTACTTTAATAACTTCATCAAAATATTTAAAACTTCAAATTTTGATAGTCATATAATTCACTAATAATATTATAAAGGCCTTCAGTCATAACGTAATATGTATCTCTCTAATTTTCTGTTAGCTCCCGTAGAATTTATGCTTTAAATTAAAGTGGAAAGGATGAATCTGCCATTAATATAATATTTTTTACTGAAACAAAGCATTTTTTATATGATTACTGAAAACAGTCAGAGTGTTTAAATTTTATGGGCACTAAAGAATATATATCTTAATTTATGTAATATCTCAAGAATTTGTCAACAAAATTTTCTCAGATTCATCATGAGCAGATCGATTAATTAACAATGTTTAATTTTAAATGCATCAAACACTAAGAAAATAAACAGAATCGTTTAAAATAATCGGTCAAAAACGGGTTAAAATAAACTACTTAAAAAACGATATACTTAAAACTATAAGCATGTACAAAAAATATATAACCAACATAAATACAATTTAATTACAAAAGCACACAACTAACCTAAAAGTAATTTAAATAAAGTCCGAATGCGTGAATTATCAACGTCAGTTTTGTAACGCTATGCTGATTGGAAATTTTTAATTTCCTTTATACTGTTTTATTTTAATTCAAAAGTACTTCAGAATGAATCTGAAAGATCGATTAATTAATGTTTAATTTTAAATGCATCAAACATTAAGAAAATAAACAGAATCGTTTGAAATAATCAATCGAAAGATGTTAAGCCTAATCTCATTAGCGTAGGGAAAAAACTGAAGCCTTACTGATTTGGCAGTGGGGAAATGAAGATTTTTTTGGTGGGAAAGTTAGTTTTTAATTAATAATTAAAATTCGAATTAAAAATTCAATAAAAAGGACCCAGGTGCACATTCCCGACCTCCAAGGTATACACGTACCAAATTTGGTAGCTGTAGGTCAAACGATCTGGCCTGTAGAGCGCCAACACACACACATTGAGCTTTATATAAGTATAGATTATGGTATGAAGAGTAGGTTGAAAAATTAGACCTGTATCAAATCTTTTGATTCACTCGTTTATTGATTATTGAGTACATTATTATATACTTTAATTCCTTCAGAAGTTCATATTCATTCATGAGAAGTATTATCTGGTTATTTTTCAGTTCCATTTGTTTAATCTTTATTCTTATTATTTTAGACTTTCTCATTGTTTTAAAGAATTAAAATATGGAATGACTTTTGCAAAAGAAAGTATAAATATTTTAAACATCTTTCATTTTCAAAAATCTTACTTCTCTTCCTCCTATTTGAATTTATCCTTGTTATTGTAGGAAAGTATTTTTAAACTTGGGTAAAATTGAAATATTTCTCATAGTTACTATTGGAACATCCTTTTCTGTTTCGAAAAGTTTTTACTTGCTGGATGTAAGAAAATTGCCACTATGTGTGTTCTTGCTAAAATATTATTACTAGTGATATATTAAATGCTAAATTGTCTTTCTAATGATTGTGTCTTGTTTAAATCTACTATGAGGTTTAAAGTAATTAATATGTGGTTGGTTTTTAAACTAATGGGAAACTGTATGTAAAATTTGGTTTTTATGGTATCAACAAGTGTCGATTATTATAAGAACTAGTCATGTTATAGTTATTGTTTTTATAGAGAGGAGAGCTGTATTCCAATTTCAAGAATTGAAAAATACAATGACGCATTTGATGAATTGGAGGTTATAGCTCATGGAGGATTTGGTGTAGTTTGTAAGGCAAGTCATGTTAATAATATTATAGTTTAAGCAGGGTTTTGGAATAAATAAACTTTTAATTAAGACAACACAAATGGGACAATTTTTATTTATAGTAGTTGTTTAAAATGTACATTTAAACAAAAATCTAGTTTTTATAATATACAAATTATCTTACTTGCAGACCATGGTCAAACGCAATGTAAAAAAATTAACTCGGATTCTAAATCAGTATCAGTTATGTCTTTGCTGTTAAAAATACCGATTCCATGTAACACTTACTCAGTGAAAGCACAACAGCAAGCCATTTTATTTATGATTAAAGCTAGCTCTTACATATTCTAGTAAGAATTGTATTTTCTAGAAAAGTATAGACATTTCTCTATATCAAGCCATCATATATATCACTAAAAGTTTAAGCCAACAATCAAAATACTTTTAATTTATAGAATTTATAATAGTAATTATAAACAGATATAAATCTAAATTTTAGAATTTGTGGCATGTATCAGTTTTTGAATAAATGTAAAGTTACTGTTTATTCAGAATTTATACATATGTTTTTTGTGAAAGATGACGATCTATATAAAATTTGTTCTTCACATAATTTTATTTAATTTTAAAGCTTTGTCAAAATTTTAGAATTACCTTTAGAAAAATTTAATGCATTTATAAGTTGCATTTGCATATCTTTGTTCTTTCTAGTATATTGTTTTATTAATAAAAATATCAAATGCATGTATAATGATTACCTTTTACATTTCTCATTGTTGTATCTAGATTTTGGAATGTTGCTAGTGGGCGTTTATTAATTATAATTTCCTATGGAAGCAAGAGGAAAATATTTTAAACAATCTAAATGGAAGAGCTTTCTTCCATTATATATTTTTGTTTTTCAGGCTAGACATAAAGTAGATGGCGGAACTTATGCTGTCAAAAAAATTATTTTTGAATATCGCAAAGACTCGGATTATGTCAAGGTAGATATATTTCTAATATTGGATATTCTATCAATTGAAGTTAAATTTATCATGTCCTTAGTCGAATTTAGAATTCTGAATATAGTTGCAGTAAGAGGAGGTATACTTCAGCATACATTGTGTATATTGTACAAACAATCCTAAAAATGCTTATTCATTATAGGAACCAAGGGCAACACTGAATTATAAGAAAACCCAAGAATGGGTACTATAAATTCATATCAAGAATGCCTAATTTTTTACTCAAAATTTGTTTGCTTTATTTTATTTATAATCATCCGTAACTCAATACATTATGAATGGGATACTATTTGCTCATAGTTATGTTTTCAAATTATTAATATGCATGTGCATTGATTAACAATTACGCCTTCAAGTATTAAATGTGACTTTATGTTGATGTGCTGAGGAAAATATGCAATATTTCTGCAAATTTGTTTTGAATTTAGATCTTGCATATGACTTTTGATATTTGTTTTAAAATGAATTTTAAAAATTGTATGTTTTTTTACCAAATTATTTATCTAAATTGCTAATTTACTTAAATCATTCTTTAAATCTACTATGAGAGTGGTTGAAGAAATTTTATTAACTCGATTTTTTAACTAATTTTTTTATGGGGGAGGGGAAAAAAATGGACTTTGATTTAAACATTAATTTCAATCTAAAATAGTTTTTGCTACTTTGTTTTCAATCGCAAGAAATTTTTTTTCTAAAGTTAAAAACTTTATAATACTTATGACTGATAGAAAAATAATTATTCGAACTTGATGTTAATGCTCAAAAATTTATTCATGCATTTATAGACTGATAAATATTATATGAGGAATGAAACTTCTTAATACTTTTGAACTTTATTATTTTAAAACTATTTGGCTCATTTTTGTACCTCACTAAAATTTAAAATTAAAAAAAAAATACATAATTTTGTTATGTCAAATTATGATAATCTGAAATATTAATCAATACTACATGAATCATTAAATAATTTTAAAATTTTCATATGTGTATGGAGAAATAAGATTTATAAGATACAACATAAGATTTATTTTGCTTCAAAAATGTAATACAACATTTATTCTAATTGTGTTTTGATGTCGGAAATTAATTCTGTTATTGACAATATGCACAATAATACAATTTAACTAAGTCATCTTTATTTTATAATAGTTGAGATTTTTGTAGCATCAATGAGTATTTGTTGTAAAGACAAGAAATCTCTACCACATTTAAAAAGACTGTTACTCAAATATTATGGTCATGGAAAATATTATTTTGATATTTATGTACCATTGCAAATGTTTTTCTTGTATATTTTTATATAACAATAATGTGAAAGGATAGTATTTGATACAAGAAATGAATGATCAATAGCATTTGAATACAAAATGGGGGGGAAAACAAATTGTCAACAATTTGAAATTTGTGAATGCACTTCTAAATACAACATTTTCAAAAAAATGCAGAAAAAAAATTTGCTTGTTTGAATGTGCCCATTTATAATGCAATATTTCATTTATTTATGTTTACATTTATATATATTATCAATTTAAAAAAGCTTGAATTTTGATAAATTATGGCATGCTAACAATGATTTTTATGATAAAAATGTATGTAAAATTTAAAAATACCTTTTTATATTTTCATAAAAAGATTTTGAGTCAATAAATGTATTATTTTTCAAGACATAATAAAAGTCCAAAAAATTTTATTTTATCATTAGAACTTCAAAATTCAGTTCAAACAAAAAAAGTTTGAAATGAATAGACCTAGACCAATGAAATTTGATTTCCAGGAATAACTTTTGATGGTATTTTGAAATTTGAAGGAAAACAAAACATTAATAATGGAATAAACATTGAAGAATAATGGAAATGAAATATCTGAACTTCCTGTAATGAAACTTTTACATCCAAAATTTTTAAGAATTTATTAATTCCTATCAACCAATATTTAAGATAAAATTCATCAAAGTTGATTGGCATGGCTCAATTAATTTTTTAATGCTAGCTGTTTTCCTATATTAAGGATATTAATGTAACTATATTGATCAGTATTGATGAAATGACTCTTATAAAAAAAAATAAGTACTGTCTTAAAATACGATTGTATAATAATGACAGAGCATTCTGAATATTAGTATTCATATGCATATTTTTAAGATACCTATATCAATATTGAAAAGAAATGATGATACGACTTTAAAAGCAATGCAGTGAAACTCCAGATGCTCTGTTATATGTGTATATTAAATGCCATTTAAGTGAATAAAAACTAATATATAACTACAAGAACCAATATAGATATAATCGTTTGAGGATTAGCTGGCTATGAATATTATCAAGAGATGCTTCTATGCTTCTATATTATCAAGAGATGCTTCTATTCTAGCTGGCTATGAATATTACCATGCTTCTTTGGTGTTTTAGATGTGCAGTAAGAAATGACTTTCCTGTGCGGTGACTTTATTAGCACTGTTACTTTGATTAGCAACACTTTGTAATCTCTTGATTATAATTTGTAAACCTATTTGTAGTAATGATGCATTCAACATCCTTGCAAAGTGGCGAAATTAGCTATTGACAAATTGATAAAATCGATCTTGTCTATTAAAGGCTGCATCTTTTGCAATGTCTTTCAAAAAATAGAGGAGGAAAGGCAGACGGCATTCGACTTGTATAGGGAAATGAGCTTTCATGTGAAATTGGTAAATCATTCCCTGCAGCATATAATGCTTAACAGTATTGTAATTATATTTTCACGCTGTTATCCGATATTAATTGAACAAAATTGTAGAAGAATGCAGAATGTTATACTCTAACAATATTGTCTGCTTTATTTGGTGATTATGTGAAGCAAACTTTGTCAAGGTTAACTTTCCCACTGAAAATGTACAGCAAAGTAGTTCTTAGATTTTTTCAAAAATTGACTTCAATTGAGGATAGGGGAGAATTGATAATATAATTGGGTGACATAGACTTTTATATGAAATACAATGTGGCGAAATCGGTACTGTGGTTTTTTGGTTGAGGAACTGGTTCTTCAGTTTTTGTCAATTTTTAAAAAATATATAAATGATTGGAGAATATTTTGTTATCAAATGTTGTTAGTAGTATTTTAATAAATATTATTTTATGAAGTTAACATTTATACTAAAAATTCCATTTTTCTGATTTTTATTGTTATGAAAAAGAAATTCCTTAATTTTTTGTTTATTGAAAGCTGGCTATCAAAGTACAAGTTTTATAATCACTAAGACAATTCTCGATAGTCAGCAGTTAAGAGGAGCTTCCTTTAAAGAAATTAGGAGACACTTTAAAATTATCAGTTCTTAAAGTTCAACTTTAATCTTTGAAAACTATGAATTCTTTTTAAGCAAAATAAGACTTCATTCATATTGGATTTTAAAACTCCACTGTGCAAGCTCTTTATATTCTTGAAATTACTTAATCAATTTCATCTGTGCTACTAAGTGAAATTAGTTTTTTAAGAATAATATAAATACTTGATTTTAGGAATATCTTATAATTATAGGATACTGATTCTATTTATTTTTGTGAACAAATCATACACACAAAAAAAATATAAAGTTTTAGAGAAGTATCTTTCATTGGGCGGGTGTTGTATATGCATCTTAATGTTTATTATGTACCTGATTGAATGGACATTAAGATAAAATCTACTCCACTTTTATAAAGTAATTGAACATTAATTTATGGTTGAAGAAATTATCTTTTAATTTCATATTCATTTGGATGATTAAGAGTATATAAGTTTAAAATATAAATTTGTTGATTCTAAATTTTATAATTTTTCTTTTTATTGCATAGCTCAAGAAGCACAGCAATTTGTTTCTTTTTAAACAAAAAAGGGTCCTGAAAAAAAATGCTTGATTTATGGAAAAATATTTTAAGTGCAAGAATATATAAACATATATTTATATTGAAATTACCTGATTTATATTTAAGGTGATGCGTGAAGTGAGAAACTTGTCCAGTTTGAGTAATAAATATGTTGTGGCCTACAACAATGCTTGGGTGCAACCTGTGGATGAACCATGTGGTATATATATATTTCAATTTTTCTCTTAAATTTCATTTGAAACATATTTGCATGCTATATTGCATTATTCTACTTAAAAACATTTTTAACATATTATTCTTTTATACTCTATGAATTATTAACAATACCCAAACAGCTCAAACTCGGCCCATCCAATTGGTTTAAGGGGTTAGAGTTATTAATATATTTTCTTTATATTGTTTTAAGATGCTAATTTGACAATTATTTTATTATTTAGATATAGAATACAAATAATTAGCAGTCAAAGTGATGATTATTAATGAATGGTTACCTTTTAATACATAGATGCCCAATAAATGTTCAAAATTGATAGGAAATGTTCACAATGAAAAAACATTTGAGGTTTTAAAATGATTTCCAATAAAATTCTTATGGATTTTGGAATTCTTATAATGTTTATATTTCTGAATACATATTAAATTTAACTTAAAAGTATTGTTATTATTCTTTAAACAAGATACTAAGAGCAAGAAATAGAAAACAATTCTGATAAATTCATTAATTAGGAATGCTGATCTTTTTTCCCCTTTTTTACTAACTTTGCTTTTCAGATTTCCCAGATATTTTGAACTCTACCCAACTTTGAGACTGATTCACTTTTTAATAGAAGATTAAATATAATAATAATGATTTATTCCATACAATATTGATTGGTTCTTTTTCTGCCAAATTGACAATTATTATCAAGAGAAAAAGAATGTTCCATATTTTATATATGTAGGAATCGCTACTATTTTAGAATCGTTCGTCCTAAATGTAATTAAATGTGCGCAGTTACATTAATATAAAGGAAATGAACATTAAACAGATTTCATCGAATACATTGCTGGATTAATTCACATGTTAATATTGCAGTCATTGCATGGCAATATTCGTCGTTTCGTCAGCTGCATTCATCGTCTCGCAGCTCTCGTCCCTACGTCGCGTTTTTCGTTCAGAGACTAGTCTCGCACGTCGCGTCTTTCATTCAGACCCGTCTGATCTGTACTCCGTCTAACAAGCATCAACACCTATGGGCCAGCAGATGGCGCTTGTCACTACATATATTAAAAGTTGGATTTGTTTGGACAAAATTCTTAAGTTATTTAAGACATCAAAAACTTTTCAAGTGGCATTTGTTCCTGAAATGTGACTTTTACGATTTAAATTATGTTGTATTCTTTTGACAATTCTGCAATGATCATATTTTTTAATGATTTTGTTTTTATTTTTTAAATTTAGATTTGAACTCTGAGGAACTGGATTCGGAAAGCGATTACACTGATGATGAGTTTACAGATAACGGTGCCACTTATGATCAATCTATAGATTCTGCAAATGCTCCTTTTTCTACACATTCATATAGAACACACAAGTAATAATTCCTAAAATACTTGGTCCTGTTAATGATTTATATTGTGAAAATTGAATCACATTTATTGGGGGGGGGGATATAACACTTCTAAAAATTGCTCCCCTTTTATAAAATTTTATGCTTTTGTATAAAATTCTAAACAGCAAAAAATCGGATTAAAATTGCTTATAAACCAAATATTGAAGTTCAGCTGCATATGTTACTCCCAAGAAAGCAGTATGTATTTTTTAATTTATTTTACTAAATTTTTATTAAAATTTAAAAGGAGGGTTGTAAGATATTTTGGTAATATAACTTATTTCATTACTAAAGAATTAAGATTAGAACTAACTTTACAAATTACTAAATACAATTTAAGAAAAATATCGTGCATGAATAAATGTTTTAATGCAATGAAAATGTGAAATGTATGATTTGAAAATGTGAAATTTGCATGAATATCAAAATGGAATGTGTAAATTAAAGAGAACTCCATGATTTTAAATTTGCTCAAAAGAAATATTAAAGATATGTTTTTATTGAGTTTCCTTATAAGAATTCTCCATTTCGTTGTTTAAAATTTAGTTAATGTTAACGTTGCCTCGCATCTCGCATTTTTGTTTTTGAAAGCCATATCTTCATCTTTCCATTTTTTTTTAATTTTTTGTGTAATGCTAGTATGCATAAATGTTCCAACATAAAGCTAATTTATTTTTAAGTGCTTGACCTACCATTAAAACCCTTTCTTTCCTAATTTGCTTAAAGTCTTTAGAACCCTTTCAGATCCCTCTGTATTGAGGGGTGGAGAGAAATTCTGCTATTAATAAATGTGATATTTAAATTGCAACTTTATGGTAACTAGCCGGATACTCAGGATTGTTAAGCACAATCATAAAATTATTTGAGCCATAAATAATTCAAATGTTTACATGTAACATTACATACAAATTGAGAACAGTATTTCTTAAAAGGAAAGCAATTAGATCTTATTCTCTATTTACTCCTATGTTAAATTAGTTTTTTAAAAAAATCGGATGGAAGTATGTTTTATTACAATGAAAAACAAATGAAGTTTAACTGTTCTTTTGAATAATATAAGTATTTTGTTTTGTTCTTCATATTTTATGAAGGATAAATGCTATATCCATTATTTGAATCGATTTATTTAAATAAACTACAAATTATTTAATAATATTGGGAAAAATCTTTAGTTTTACTAATTTTGCATCAATTGTTCTGCTCAAGAAATCTTAAGATACTTTAATTTTTATTAGATTTCTTACAAATTAACTGTGTACTTCACTAATGATATTCAGTTTTTCAAGAAGTAATCAATACAAACAAAATAAACGTTAAAAATTTTTGTTTCGTAAAAGTTTTTCTAATCCAATATTCATTCTAAAAAAATTTGAATTATTCTCATTTTTCGTTGAGGATTATTTAAGTTTTACTTTGAATTTTAAGAATGTCTAAAAGTCTTCAAGCATGTAGTACTTTTAAAATCATTTTGGTTGGTCCAAAGGAATCCTGCATTATTCATACTAACTGGGAAATCTAGCTTCATTCTTGTAGCGAGACCCCTTTTTATAAGTTTACTACTCTGAGTTGCAGAATTTTGATTCTTTATAATAATTCCAAACATCTTGGACTTCATAGTGTGCATTACTTTTATCCATTATATTGTTTATTTCGTAACATTTTCTTCCTTTTAGTAAAAATATTTTTTGATCAATATTCACACTTAATATTTGCAGGAATGAAATCCAACTAACAAAATATGTCTGTCTTGTATCTAATAGTAATACTAAATCTGCAAGTAATTTTAGTCACAAGATGAATGTTGCTCCTCATTGTACGATATAGCATGAAAAACCAATGATGAGCTAGCCTCATCAATTTACTGGATGGAGTTAACAATATATACAGACACTAAGACATCAAAATATTTTCTGAAGAATATCCTACATCTGGAACTAATTTGATTAAAATTGTAAATATTTTTTTAAGCTTCCTGGAAACTTTTTTGCTAACTTTTTTGGCATCTAAAGTTTTTTTCCCTCCCCTTCCCTAGAGTCTCCAGTTGCAGTGACTCGAGTAGTATTATATTTCAAGATGATCCAAATGACTCTAAATCCAGCTTTATTGCCAATCAAAGCGAATCATTTTTAGCCAACTGCTCTTCGAAAAATGAAGAATCTCCACCCAAGTGCAATTTCCCTATCTTGGTAAAAAATTTTATAAATTCTCATTACTGATAATTTCTGTTTCCCAATACATAAAATGCACTGTCTAAAGTCTTATTATGATTTAAAAGTTTAATTATTGAAAATAATAAAAGAATTGTGGTAAAAAAATATAATCTGAAAAGTTTAAATTGAGCAGAAGACATACATATTCAAGGGCAAAGCCAAATATTGAATGGATTTTTAGAAATATTTAATAAAAAATGGTTTAGTATAAAACAAATAGTTTAACTGGTAGGAATATAATACCTTTTACTGATTGGTTTCTCTATTAAAAACTGGGTAAATTTAAAGAAACTAATTGCGACTAAAACAATTACTATTGACTAATTTATTTCCTTTGAACCTATGAACATGAATTTAATACTTTTAAAAGAAAATTGTTTATTAATCTTAGAAAATTTAAGCATTGCTATCATTTTGAAGTCTCTGGCTTTCATAACACAGTACTGTTTCTTATCAAATTCAGTTTTTATCAAATTCATTCCTCCATAATTTTTTTAAGTACAACTATACAAAATAGTTAAGGAGTATATTAATTTTTTTGTAAGGATATTTCATGTTCTTACTGCGATTCAATAGCTAATTTGCACAATAAGGCTTCATTGTAGTAAAATACAAATTATTTGATTGAAGGCAAGTAATTTATACTTAATGTCAGATTGATATATCTCGATTTTTTTTTTTTTTTTTTTTTTAAAAAAAATTTATAGTAGTATAAAAGAGAAAAGATGTAACTATGTGAAATATTTCCTAAATGTTTTTTACCATTAATTGTGATAATATAGAGTTCTTACTGATAATTAACAAGAATTATTAGATACTATTCAAATTTCACTTGTCAGCTTTATGATTGTAATTTAATAAATTTGTTTTAGAATAACTAATTTTTTTTTATCAATAATGCTACTTACTTTCTTAAATGAATGCACATTAATGAAATTCCGTGTTATAATGGATTGATGATCCATTTCAATTTCAAATTTTAACCAATTTGTAAGTTAAAAAATAATAAATTTGCCATATTTTATATACTTCATACTTGTACATATTTAAGACCTCAGCATGTGCATATTTTTAATGAAACTGAGTTAAATATTCTTTTTGCTATTTGTTTGGAACTTTTTGATTTCAAAATTGTAATATGAATTTTTTATTTTTACAATTAGAGAATCAAGATGATGTTGTGTATTCAGATGGAATTCTGTGATTACGATCTTCGTCAGTGGCTTGATGCAAGAAATGAAGGCAGTATTATTAAACCCCTTTAATTTTTATCCCTTTTTTTAATCTTTTATATTTATTTTAAAATATCGGCTTTTTTTTTCCTTTAGGTGGTACTCTTCCTTTTATCAAAAGTGTTCCAGATATATTTAAAGAAATTCTTTGTGGAGTAGCATATATTCACGAAAAGCAAATCATTCATAGAGATCTGAAAGTTAGTACCTTTTATATGTGTAGTTTATTTACTTTGAATGGAATAAAAATGAATGTGATGTATTTTGTTACTGGCACTTATAATTTTAAATTTTATGGTTTTATTATATCAGACTGAGTTTTTGAATTCATTTTTATAATTTTTAACTTAACCCTTAACTGGGGACGTGTGGTTTGCGAGACCGCTAGCGATGGATTTTCGGACACCCCTATTCTATTTTTAGCTCAGTTGAATGGATTGATCATGTAACATCCTGTTTTGTGAACTTCGATACACATGCAATTTTTTTAACCGATTTCAATGGATGCTTTTTAAAATAATTCTCCTTGTTAGTATCCCAATGATAAACAAGGCTTGGCAGATGGCGT
This sequence comes from Argiope aurantia, assembly GCA_026543865.1. Lineage (NCBI taxonomy): Eukaryota > Metazoa > Arthropoda > Arachnida > Araneae > Araneidae > Argiope > Argiope aurantia. Next base: position 1,166,971 of record JAPMOR010095361.1, on the reverse strand, counting down.
TAAAATTTGAGCCCCGAAATATCATCCAATTTACTGATCCTATTATGAAGCATTGCTCCAGATACTTTTTAAATGAAGCAAAAAGTAATTTTAGTGATAAGGATAATTGTGCAGAAGAGTTTTTGATGCAAGTTTGCATTCAACTGATTCTGATATGCATGTTCAAACATAATTAATTTTTCTAGTGATAATGTATTCTGAAAAAATTATAAAATATACTAATATACCAAGAGATATACAGAATTTATAGGTTGGTTTTTATACTAGTTCGTAACCTGTATATTTAAAATGCCCTAGAAAACCATGCTATGAAAGTCACACAAACCGATAAAAAAAAAAGGGTCAATTTTACCCATTATCAATTTTATTTTTCATATAATTGTTGATTTTTACGTTATGTTGTCTTCTATACACCTTCATATACTGTAAAAAATGATTTTAAAAAATGTTTTTTTCAAGAATATTATTTATTGTAACATGTAATTTGAGAAGAAAATGTATGTTCCAATGCATTTACTTAAGATATTTTGAAAAATTTCTAAAACATATCTGTATATCAAGAAAAATATCTGCAAAATATATTGGCAGTTTTTCATACTAATATATTCATTAGAAAATTTAATTTGAGTATAAATGAAATGCGGTCTCGTAGATCGTACCTCCCCAGTTAAGGGTTAAAAATTTGAGAATTTTCTTAATGTCATCAGCTTTTGTTCTATTTAGTAGGTTTCTAATTTTATGACTATTTCTTAAATTTGAGAATTAATTCTAATTATATTCTAGTAATGACATTAATCTATAGTGTATTAAATGTGTCATTACCATAAATTCCATATTGATTTATGGACTATAATTAAAATTTTAAGAAATATAGCTGAACAAAGTTACAGAATTCCATCATATATAAAATTCATTTTTAATTATATGTCTGAAACATCAAAGGATCATTGTACATAATTACTACAATCTAACCCTCAATATATGTGTCTGCATATTTTTTATTCATTGGAATGACATTCAAAATGCATGTAATAATTCGCTGAGTGTGAAATTTCATTATATAATTTTCAAAGCTATAATTTTCTTTCAATGTTGGTGATGATATAGATACTAGTGATTAATAATATACATATGCATGTATTCATATATATTACAAATTTAATACTGTGTGTGGTTTTTGATGTAAAAACTTTTTATAAGAATCAACAGAATACAAAGAAGCAAAGCAGTATTCTAAATCATAGCTATTTTCTGTTTTTTATGAATAATTATTTTACCTATTGAAATTAAGGGGGGGAAAAACCCTTCTTTTTACAGCCTCAAAATATATTTTTCTCAAAAGCCAAAGGTGTTATGAAAGTTGGTGACTTTGGGTTGGCTACTTTATGCCACACTTCATCGGACGAGGAAGAAAGTAGTTCAAATCATAGTACAAATCTGGGAACTTTACCTTACGCTGCTCCAGAACAAAGAAGCAATTCAGTTTATGATTCCAAGGTAGTGCCATGATTATTTCATTTCCTTTTTGTTCATTTGTATTCTTCATACTAATTTTATTAAATCTGAACAGATTATTTTTTCACTACTTAGAAATACTTCTGTGACATTGATAATTGCCATGATCAAAGATGTTATCTTGTTTTTTCTATTTAATTGCAGTTTCAGGAAATATATTTTAAATTTTAAAAAATATATATAGTGATTATATTTTTTATTTTCATTATCTAACATATTTTAATATTCAAATCATTTCTTACTTTTGTAAAACTGATTTGATAATATTTTTGAAAAGATGAAATCATTGATAGTCTATCATACAAAAGGGAAAGTGATTAATTTTGGATTATGATGCATTGATTTTGCAACTAATTTAACTATGAATTTAAAAGAGTTGACTAAAGTGAAAGGTTTAATATCATGCTCAGTAAAATCTGAGAAAATCTTATAGAAAATAACCTTAAACGTAGCTCAATTAATTTTTGAACAAAAATTTGTGGTGCATATTTTTATAATCAAATACACATTGTTTGTGTAAAACATTTAAGAAGTCTTAGCTTGAATTTTTTCCAATACAATGTAGTATCAAAATAAAGTTTAACAAAATGTTTGTTATTTAAAAAAAAATTTCATTCTTGTCAATTCTTGAGGTTATAATAAGTATTTATTTTTAAAATTGTTACCTTGGCTGTATGTTACAATTTTTAACAACTGTTATTTAAATTATGTTTTGTGAACATTTCACTGCATTGGGAAAATTAGTTTTATAATGAAGTTACAGTTTATCGATAAACTTGACTACGTCAGAAAATTGGAAATTTTGATATTTTTTGTTAAGGTAGTAATTTCAGTCTTTCATAATTTTTGTTTTTTTAAGAAAAAAAGGAAAACAATCTAAATTTCCATGCTCTGCATCATACTATGTTTTAAATTGTAATTTTATGAATTATGATTAAAAAATTATTAATTGATATTTAAAATTTCAATGAATGCAAAACAACAACAAAAAACAGGTGGGGGAGATATTTTTCTTTTTACAAACAATTCTCTTTAAGATGTAAACAAAATATTTTATGTTGGTCTTCAATAAAATTCCCCCAATTAGTAAATATGAAGATTGTTTCTACACATAATTGACTTAAGATATTTTGTAAGCTACAAGCACAACTTAAATCATTTGAAATTTTTAAGATTTTAATATTGTGACAAAAATAAAATTTTCTTATTTTATTAATTTTGAAACAAATGTTCTATTGAAGTTCTAATATCCCTTTTCTTCCTTTTGACTGCAAATTGAAAAAAGTTTCAAAGATGAAAATTGTAATTCTGAAATTATAATTTGTATTGCTATCAATTTACTTTTATAAAATTTGTAATTTCTGTATTAATATAGAGAAATTTAATTTTAAAATGACTCTTAAATATGTGCTTTATTTTTAGGTGGACATGTACAGCTTGGGGATCATTCTGATTGAACTTCTAGTTAAAATTGGAACCAAAATGGAGTTCTTTAAAATAATTGATAATTTTAAGCAAAAAGTCATACCAGAAGAAATTGAGCAGAAATGGCCTGAATATGTGAGAAAATTCTGTAGATTTATTTTTAACATTTAATTTTTAATGTTTCCATTGATTAGTTATCAAAACAAATTGGAATTTAAAAATATACAAAACAAAATTGCAAATTTAATCCAAGATATTTGAATTGTATAATAAAATTTATGTGCATAAGTGAATTTAATTTCGAATATATTTTGCATAGGAAAAAAAATTGAAGCTTATTTAGATTTTCATCTTTGGTAATATAGGCACATAATTTCCTTTATTAGTAAAGCTAGCTATTAACCATTGTGTTGTATTTTAATTTTATTCAAGAGAAATTTACTTGCATATGATAAGCAGTAATATTGTCTGCGTTTCAATATTGCTGAATTTGGAGCAGCTAGTTATCTTTATTAATAATTAAAGAGAATAAGACTGGTGATACAGCTAGACTCGTTTGATTCTACAGCTACAATGACTACTGTTTGACTCAATGATATGAAATTAGCTACAAATGTGAGGATGTTTTGCATGTATGTGTGGGAGGGAGAGAGAAATGAAAATTTGGCAACATTTTTACATTTATCCTCAAAATTCCTATTGCACAAAAATTTTTTACATCATTTTAATACTTCAAACTTTTTATGAATTCAAATTAGATATTCATTCTCCTTTCCCTATAAACTTGATATTAAAAAATATTACAAAGGAATATTTAAAGCTACAAAGTAATTTAAAACATTTGTTTCATCAAATATTTAATCGTATGTTTTTCTTGCATTGCTGAATGTAAATAATTTTTTCATCTTATTATAGTTTGCTTATTATATATGCAATTTTATCATCGCAAAAGACAATGTGCAATTTGAAGATAACTTGGACAGATATGCTTTACATAGTATTATGTTGCATTAATTTTTTATTCCATTAGGAAGGTTCATGTATATAATAAAAAGTATAAAACTTTTTATTATCTAGTGTGTACCATAATTTGATGCATTAAAATACTTTGTTACGAAATCATGAGATTAATATATTCAAATGATTTTGCTTTAAAATTTTGTAGATACCCCTGTTGAAAAACCTCCTTCAAGAAGATCATACTTCTAGAAAAGATGCCAAAGAAATCCTGAATATGCCACTATTTAAGGAAAAAATTGAGGTATGGAAAGATGAATTTTGAATATCTGTTACTTTCACTTTATCTTTCCACTCATTTTTAGCAGAAAATGTGCATACAGTCTTTTAATTTTGATCAAATCTAATGAGTGTTTATTAACAAATTTTTACCCAAGGATTTATAGTCATTTGCATGAATGCTTATAAGCAAATGGGAGGGGGGGGGACAATGCGTTATTCAAAATAAATACAACTTTCTTATAAACAATGATAGGAAGACAAAGTTAGAACTCAATACAGTAAAAATCATAGTGTCATTTGGTTATGTAATAATTGCCTTATGTAATTCACCTTGGTCACACAAGCTACATCCATTTCACACCAGATATGGAATGCATTATGGTGCATGCGACTATCTTCAAAATCCCTTAAATCTATCTTTGCATACAATAATGAATGAACTGAAGGTACGCAGAGAGAATATAAAGAGGGAAGTTCAGAATGAATGTTAACTATGCGACTTGGGGTAGTCACAGCAAAACTTTAATTCATAACTTTTTTTTTTAACACAGAAATATCTATTATGTATTTCATATTCATGATCAGTTAATATTAATTTTTCTTTGTGAAGTTATAAATTATTAAACTTTGTAACAAGTAATATTTTACTATTTAAAGCAATGTGCCTTGGAATTGAACATTCTATGTACCTATAAAAATAAAATTACTGTAAATCCTGAAGTTAAAAATTCATTTAACATAATGCATGCAAGCATATTTCTTGAAGGACTTGTGTGTGTAGGAGGCTCTCAATCACATATTTACTAAATATGCATTATTAAATGACTTGTGCTCTAATACGAGACTGAAAAAAAGTTTCCCACGTGCAATGGGTTAAAGAGAATTGTAAGTAGAATGTTTTACATTTCACCTAATCTGAATGTAATTTTTTTTGTATTTAATTTCGGCCAAATATTTTTAATACAGGGTATTGCTAAGATATTTTCCAAATATGCAATTATTAATAATAATAGTAATAAAAAAAAGGCGACACTTTTGGAGGAATTCGTAGTTTGATCTTCAAAATATTATTCATTTATTCAGGGACAAAGCATTTGCAATTCTCTTGTCACACTATAGCTGTTTACCATATTTGAATAATTCAATTGTAATTATCCAGGGAAGTAACCTGGAACAAAAAGTGAAAGAACTGGAGAGAGAGTTGGCCAATAAAGAACAGGAATTTCAAGAACGGGAGAAGGCACTGACACAAAAGTTACATGAGCAAGAGCAAGTGATGGAGCAAAAACTCCAAGAACAAAGATGGGCAATGGAGCAAAAATTCCAGGAGCAAAAGCGGGAAATAGAAGAAGCATTAGTCAACAAAGAACGTCTTTTTCAGCAGATTTCAGAGGAAGTGAAGTTGTTAAAAGAGCACATGGACAGACTATAGTGAAGTCTGAAACATCTAAGTTCCCATTTTTATTTTAGACAATGCTGTGATATTTAAATGATTTTAATAAAGACGATTTTTTTAAATCATTGTGTATTAATTAAAGAGCATGCAATGATTTTATTCTTTATTTCAATCTAAACAAAAATTTATCAATTGTGTTTCAAGATTTTTACTCAATCAATTTGAAGTAATATTTATCCAAATTATTTAAGAAATATGCTCCTTTTCACTTTATACGTTGTCATCAGCTAAAAATGTATGTTCTCTAAAGAAAGTACATAGATTTTAAAATTATGAAGCAAAATTCAGTGATTACTTGAAATCCTTCATCTTTTTTCTTTTCTCAAAGAAAGAAAGTGGAAGTTAATTCATGCACCTCAAATGTACAACCATCAATTTAACTTTGGAATCCATTTAGTATTTCATAGGAGAAAAAAAGATAATCGCAGAACAGTGTAAGGCAGTGAAGTTACAACACAATTTTATTTCAAAAGATTATTTTCTAGACTGAGAAAAATCGTAACATTTAAAACAAATTTTTACATAATATAATACAAAATTTATTAATAAAAAGTTTTACATATAAATCAAGATAATTGTCCACAATTACTGATTACAACTTTCTGTGATGGTTTTCCAAGCTGAGAACCACATTTCTGAAAAATAAAATGAGATTTGAAGAAGTATGTTTATATATCTATCTATTTTTATACAATTGAAAATCTATTGTATAAAAAGTAAATGATTCCCCCTCCCATTATGTAAATTTTCAAAAGAAACTTTTAAATAAATGTTTCAGAATATCGTAAATATAATTTTACACTGTACTATATTGAAGCTTCCAAGTGCCTCTCGTATGCAAAGGATTAAATGTAACTTTTTTTTTAAAACTCAAATTTCCACAACTAAGTGATCAAGAATTGACTCTCAAGTGCAGAGGGTTAATTTCATTAAAAGTAAGGATGACTGATAATCAACATCTGCTTGCATCAAAGAATATATGCTTCATCATATTCCTGGAAAACAATAATATAAATGTCGATATTGCCATTGCTAAATATCATCCATTATAAGCAAAAATTCTAAATTAATTTTGATCTTAAAAAGATGGCTTTATATATTTTAAAATAAAGCCAAGTGTCACAGATTTATTTTTCTAAATCGACAATCTCTAAAGCATTTATTTAAGGAATCTATTCAAAATATTTTTTTTTCTTCACAAGAGTTGTAATTTATTTTAGGCAAAGTATTTCATAACTTTATTTTTTTTATACACCCCTTATAATACAATTGTTATGTAAAGGGTTTGGGCATGAATTAAAATAACATCGGAAATTGAATGCACTGTTTTCATTATTGTTTTAATGCACAGACTTGTAATTAAAAAACAAAAGTATAAGAAAACTAGCTGACCTGGCAAACGTTGTTCTGCATTATAAATTATTTCTATTGAATATCTTGGTTGTTAACGAATGTATTGAAAGTGTGTAAGGATGGGATCTATGACAAAGAGGAATGGAGCACTGTAGACGATGATCGCCGATAAAAACTAAACACCAACCATTCATTTTCTCAATACAATTTATTTCATTAACGTAACGAACATATACATAGTTTACGTTTAATTTTTAAGACATCAAAGTGAAAAAAGTAATATATTTATTGTCCTAAAGTATAAAAATGAATTAAAGAAAATCAATATTCATTTCGAAGAGCAATTGAGTGTACGATATTTTTTGTCAGTCCGTCCTTTGCCAACACAAATAAGCTCGATAGTTCGCCCACGCGAGAACATGCCAAGTGTAAAAAACATGGTGTGCCCAAATCTAAGCAGCAAACAGACATCGTTTGGCCTTGCGACTTATTGATTCTCACTGCGAATCTAATAGGAAATTGAACGCGTTTGAATTCGATTGGCATGTCTGTGAGAATCATTGGAATTCGTGGCAGCAAAACATTTTCGGCTCGAAATTTACCATTCAAAATGGTGGCTTCGATAACGATTTTCATCAATTTTTTAATGACCAATCGCGTGTCATTGCACAGTCATGGTGGGTTCAAATCCCAAAGTAAAATAACCAGAGTTCCAACTTTCAGTCGTAGAAGGTATGGTGACATGCCTGGCAAATTCAGTGAGTTCAAAAACTCTGTTGGATAATTTACAGCTTCGTTAGCATCACAAACTGTATCGATCAATTTGTATGATAACGACTGCTGTATCTTGAAGTTTAAATCGTCGACGTCCACATTTTTTGCTGCCAAAATGGCTCTTTCTGCCAGCCACGCATGATTTATGTATTATGTGCGTACATCGGGAAATATGCGGTCAATGAGAGCATTTTGCAAATCAACGATAGTGCAGAAATTAGTGAGAAATTTTATGCATCCAGTATTTTCATAGACAGCAACTTTTCCATCACCGATATCTAACAATTGGTCCGAGAATGTGTCAGCAGATGGATCTTGTAACATTTGGACGCGCGTGTTTATTTTTAGCTGGACTTTTTCAACATTACTTCACAGTGGCGATGACTTCAAGCAAGCCTTGATCTCCTCAGTGTACGGTGAACGTGGATAGGAACACCCTAATTACCTAGCGTTGTGAAATATACTTTACAACCTATTCTCATACCTACCAAATACACATAAAAAAATTCATGAAAATCGGTCGAGCTGTTTCGGAGGAGTTCGAACACAAACACCGTGACATGAGATTTTTATATAATAGATAAGATTAGCTGGACTTTTTCAACATTAAGTCACAGTGGCGATGATTTCAAGCAAGCGTTGATCTCAGTGTACGGTGAACGTGGATAGGAATACCCTAATTACCTAGCGTTGTGAAATATACTTTACAACCTATTCTCACACCTACCAAATACACATAAAAAATTTCATGAAAATCGGTCGAGATGTTTCGGAGGAGTTTGAACACAAACACCGTGACATGAGATTTTTATATATTAGATAGATTAGCTGGACTTTTTCAACATTACGTCAAAGTGGCGATGATTTCAAGCAAGCGTTGATCTCCTCAGTGTACGGTGAACGTGGATAGGAACACCTTAATTACCTAGCGTTGTGAAATATATTTTACAACCTATTCTCACACCTACCAAATGCACATAAAAACTTTCATGAAAATCGCTCGAGCTGTTTCGGAGGAGTTCGAACACAAACACCGTGACATGAGATTTTTATATATTAGATATTCTAATCAAAACCCTAAGTAACTTATGTGACTTTTGTATCTATAAATGGTGAAGAATAATTCATTAAAGATAATGTATTTTCTATACCAAGAGAGGATAAACTTTCCTTAAGCACACATAATTGATAAAATTTATTCATTTTTGACTTGCAAAAAAAAAAAAAAAAAAAAAATTGTGGTTGATCTATCAACACTTTTTATTTCTTTGTGGCCTCTTTGATACAAATTTGAACACTGTTTAATTAGTGTATCTTTTGCATATGAAAAGTACAGGGTGGTTATAATTAAAGTTACCCTGTTTAGATCTACGTAGTGTCCACTCTAGTGGAAGTATGACGAAGAAACTTGATACTTAGGTTGTATGGATCAGGGGAACAAAAATCTGCAATAAAAAAAATTAATTCAAATTTCAACCGTCAGGTGAGAAGGCGGCGCATGAAAAAAAAATACAATTTGGAACTTAAAAACTTTATTTAATTGTAATATATGTTTAATGTGCATTCCATTTTCGTCAAGCACATGTTCAAAGCGTGTTATGGCCTGTTCAACAGTGGCGCGAAGGGTTTCTCGATCAATTTCAGCAACATGACGTGTTATATTTGCTTTCAATCCATGCAGAGTCCGTATGCTTCCTTCATAGACACGATCTTTCAGGAATATCTACAACCAGAAATCACAAGGATTCAAGTCCGGAAAAAGCGGAGGCCAGGCAGTTGTAAAACTTCTTGAAATTACCCGTTGACCTTCAAAATGGGCACGAAGCAATGTCGTCACTGGTGGAGCAATATGAGGTGGTGTACCATCTTGCATGAAGACAGTAGTCCCTAAACATTCTCGTTCTTGTAACGCAAGAATGACTTGCTACTGAAGAAGGTCGCGGTAACGGGCAAATGAAACGGAACGCATTTGAGGGCCATGAGGCGTGTTCTCTTCATAAAAAAAGGGACCAAGAATGAAATCAGCAGTAAAACCACACCATACAGTAATGTAATCAGGATGTAGAGACTGTTCATGCACATCATTAGGACTTGTAGTACCCCATAAGCGACAGTTCTGAGTATTAACTGCTCCACCTAGGGTAAAATGAGCCTCGTCTGACCACAAAATGTTCCAAGGCAATGAATTGTCAACGGCTATTCTGGCTAAAAAAATCTAGCAAATTGATTTCGTTTCTCCGGGTCTAAAGGATTCAGCGCTTGCACATGATGTATGAGTATGGATACCACTTTACAATGGGTCGAAGAACTTTTCGTACTATAGACCAAAGGAGGGACAAATCACGTGTCATTGCTTAAGCACTTGATGAAGAATATAACGAATCAGACGCTCTTTCAACCACGGCAAGAGCAACATCTTCCGCAGTTTCATTTGAAAACCGTTTCCGTTCTCTTCCTTGTACCACACCCAACTCTCCAGTCTCTTCAAATTTAATAATCATCTTTTTCAAAGCCTGCCTGGACATAGGCCCTTTCCGTAAGTCTTTCAAGCGCTGATATTCTCGCAATGCGGCTGACAAATTATGCTGTTCTGATAAAACAACTTTATCAGTAGAGCTCTTCCTTTCTTCTCTAACGACATGGCGAAGAATGATTTTGCAGCAGTGAGTATTGGCTTTTTAAATTACTCTAAATTTGCATAACGGCCTTTATCGTACATGAAAACCGCCATCTATCGGCCAAAATTTGAACTAATTTTTTATTGCATATTTCTTTTCCCCATGCTCCATACAACCTAAATATCAAGTTTCTTCAACATCCTTCCACTAGAGCGGACACTACGTAGGTCTAAACAGGGTAACTTTAATTATAACCACCCTGTATATCAAAATTTAAATTTTGTAAGTTTTAATGCAATTACCCTTTTGTGTTTCTCTTATACAATATAATTTTTTTTCACTATTTTAATTTAACATTACTTTAACTAATGAAAAAATTAATCTCGAGGTATTCTGTACACATGGCATATTACAATTTTGAAAGTACTGAAAGTTGAGCAAAGATAAATTGATTATCACTGAATAAGAAATAACTTTACATTTTTAAGTAGTTGAAATTGAAATGCATTAGTATCTGTATATTTTTACTAAAAGAACGTATTCAATTAAAAAACACAAATAGTTTATTTCTTGTAAATCCTATGAAAAAATTATTAACATGATTACCTCCATTCTCTTAACTACTTCCATCCCACTAACCACCTGACCAAACACTACATGTTTACCATCCAACCTAAAAGAAATTAAAAGAGTTTTGCAGTAGATATTTACATAGATGAATGCATATACTTATATTATGATAAAAACCACATAGATCAGCTATTTTGATTTTAAAAAAATACAAAATTAAAGATAACGGAAGAAAAATGAATTGTAATGTAAAATATATGTAATGTAAATGTAAAAATATAATCCATTTATGTTCCACAATATACAGTATGATTTTTTTAATTGCATTTTAACTTAAAAACAGTTTTAGATTAGATATTCACAATACAAAATTTGTAAATTTTCTATTAAAAAATTATATTTACCACTCTGTTTTAGCTGTTGTAAGGAAAAACTGAGAGCTGTTGGTGTTTGGACCAGAGTTGGCCATGGAAAGCAAACCTAAAAAGATAAAAGAGTTTAGTTTCTGTAATGATTGCGACAAAACTTTCAGAACCAGAAGAGAGAACTTAAAAAATGACTACCTGGACCAACATGTTTCAAAGTGAAGTTTTCATCTTCAAATTTTCTCCCATATATTGAACGTCCCCCAGTTCCATCATTTTTAGTGATGTCACCACCCTGACACATCTAGGAATAGTTGTCAAGAAATTGCTACGTTTAATGCCTTCGGAATGGAATGGTTTTATTTTAGTAAATTTCAGGTCTAAAAATCATCAATTTTGGGAAATTTATTGAATTTATTTTAATACATACATTTTAACCTTTTTAGCTCTAATTATCAGTGAATTCAACATTATTTATATTAAGCAGTTAGTTATATCATTAATGTTATCATAACAATAAAACTCATAAAACATAATTATTAACAAAAATTTCTTTGTAGAAAAAGGCAAAAAATTTTAAAGGATACAAATTGTGGTATTATACGATGAAATATGCTTCCTCTGTATCCATATCCTTTCTCGTGCGTACACAAACAGCGAAAGTTTTCTAGTAAAAACAAATTTTAGGAAAATATCAATAATATATCAAACATAATCAAAATGCATTGAAATAATGTATTTCTTTTTATTAAAATTTATCCAATGGCATCCAGGTATTATAAAATGATAACAGATAATAAGTAAATACTCATACCAGCTGTTAGAGGAACTATGTCTTTTCTAAGCATCATCTGTATCCTCCCAATTTCTTGACCATCAATAGATATGTCAAAGTAAACAATTGGATTGGATTTTTGTCTTTTTCTTTCAGGGTCTTCCTCCTGGATTAGAGGAGAAAGAAAGGTTTTTAAGAAATCAATGTTAAATGTATACTAGTAGGAAAAACTATAGGGGCAGCAAAAACATTTTTTTGTTAATTTCATTAAATTAAGTTCAATGAAAGATAATAAGTTAGTAGTTCAAAATTAATTAGTAGTAACAGTATTAAGAATTGTCTAATGAGTTCCACTTTTGCTAAAGAGAAATATGTAAAATTTTCAACATCATCTTTCAATGCACATGGAAAAAAAAAAAAAAGCTTGAAAAGTTCTTTTAAAGATTATGAAAAAGATTAAATGAATTTTTTTGTATGTGTATGGTGGGATACATCTTTGTGAAGATACTTGATGGGTTATGATGCAGTGTATGATTGGGAAAATGGATGAAAGGAAATAGTGAAACAATTGTGTGAATGGTTTTAATATTTTGGTAGTGTATGTAAACAACCATATTAAAAAAAATATGCCACAACAAGAATTCAGAATAGTTTTTTTTTATAAAAATTGCCAAAGTAATAAACAAAAATTGGTTCAGACTGCAATTAAGAAAATTAATTAACCTTACATACTGTAAGGGGCAGCTACCATAAAATAAATCTGTTTGCAAAGAAGCTTTTGTTTATTAAGACTGTAATCTTGGGATTCAAATGATATGTTGTGGTAGGTTGACTGAAATAACATTAACCATTGTTGATATCATTTTACTGATGATTCCTGTTTCAGAATGGAACTGATGCATTATATACTCTCTGTATAAATTATAATATTCCTTTCAATCACAATATAAAATTATGAAATATGAAATTATTCAATGTAATTTAGATAAGAGCACTAATGAAAAGCACAGATAAAAAAATAATACCTCATCTTCATCATGTTTTCTTTTATTTTCACCATCTTCTATTTCATCTGCTTGCAGAGTTTCACCAGCATGCTCTTTAAGCCAGTTATCATCAGACCACACTGTACAAAATTAAATAATAATATGTTAATTTGATTAAATTAACTTCGGGAACAGAAATGCAGAATATAAGCAATTCTGTATTCTATTTTGCAGAAGTGCAGCAAATCAGTTTTAATTTGTATAGAGCATTGTTTTCCATGCACTGAAAGCTTTTTAAAGCACTGCTGCAAAAATAAAAATGTTTATAAACCAGATGTTTAAGAATTATAGCATCACAATGCTTACTGTTACATTATTAGGTGGCTTATTTACCTATCATTTACACAGATGCATACTAGTGATTTTGGATTGTAATAGATATAACCAAATCCATAATTTGAATTGTAATAGATAATAGTAATCAAATCAATATCTTTTTTATCCCAATTTTCAAATTGCACCAACAACAATCCATTTCAATTTAACATGCACCTGGCCTGCTTTCAAAAGGAATCTTTGATAGAATCGAATTTTGAATTCACAACTCTTTAACCCCGAAGCTAAGGTTCTACCATCCTTTCAAAGTGATTATGCTAATTATAATTATTTGTATGAGCAATATTTATGATAAAAAATCCATTATTAATTTTTATTCTGTTTTTATTCGACATCTTAAGCACTTGTAGTCAAGGTATCAAGTAATATTCAGAAGCTTTTGTGTATATCAAATAGGAGCTTTCAATTTGGTTTTAATAATATATTTTAAGGTTGTACTTAATTTGATATCAAAAATATACTTTGCCAAATTTCCTTTCAAATAGCTGACAATAATTATAATAAAGCTTAGTAACTTTTTTTATTTTATCTTTAGAATTATCTCCTTAAGATACATGGAAAGCTCTTCAACAAAATATTCAACAATATTTAACTGAACCCAAACATGAAAAATGACTGCAAAAACAACATCTAATGAAGAATTTCTTCTTATCATTGTAGATTTATAAAGTAAAATTAATCAGTTCAATAAACTGTGAAATTTAACACAAGTTCATCATTTATAACAATAAAATAATGAATAATGATGTATAACCTGCTCTGGTAGAACCTTCTTTTATCCTCATAGGTTTTGCTAAATTCACACGTATTGTTCTCCCAAAGAGTTCAGAATCATTCTGAAAGAATAAAATAAATAAATAAAAGTACTTTTAGCGAGTCATAGTATCCCAAGTAATATACTTATTTGAACTTAGGATAAAGGGTTGAAGCAGAATATAGCTATGAACCTTAATAAAACACTTGAAATACTACATTAAAATTAAATTTTAATCTTGATTAATAATGTAAATGAAAAATATTTACAAATAATGAAGCAGAATTTTTGTTTTTTGTTGGTGTTTTGCAGCTCAGACCATTCGAGTTGAACTATCACAATTGGAACAAATGAATTTGGGAAAGTGGAAATGTGCAGCTGAGAATTATTTCTTTTTATATTTTAGCACTTACCTGCAAAAATATTATTACACAAAAATAATTTTTACATCAAAAACAGTCTAATAAAAAAAAATTATTTTACTGAAGCCAATTTAATACTGAAGCTTTTCTCTGAACCTGGAAAATTTTTAAAAAATAATTTTGCATAATTTTCAATAACATTTTTCACTGCTATATAAAAAAAAAAAACTTTTACTATACCATTAAATATTCAAATGCAAGATTTTCTTTCATTCATGAAATGTGAAGAAGGAATATTCCAATTATTATTTGTGCAATTTACATGAATAATTAGAAAGTGCAATTCCAATTACTATAAAGGACAATGTGCAATTAGAATTTTTGGATATTCACATTTTTAATGACACTATGGTGCAATGGAACTTGACTCCATCAAGAATATTCATTTACATAATAAGCAAAGCAAGTGTATGACTATTAAAATAACATGGCTGCTTATAACAATTTGATGCTTAAAATGCTTTATTGAGGGAATTATAAATTCTAAGTTCAAGGGTATTAACGAAATTTAATACAAACAATATTCCTAAACCAGCTGGTTCCCCAGGAGAGTTAGTATTAAATAAAAATAAATACTTCACTACTTCAAAAAAAAAAAGAGTCACTAATTATTTTCATAACAGCTCATTTCAATAGACATTACTTCAAATGCTTAAAATAAGTATATTGGAATAGAAGCATGAATAACACAAAAGTTAAATATACAAAAATAATAAACAAGTCAAAAAAGCTTAGATATCACTTTATCCAGAGTCATTAAAACTACAACATTGATGTAGAATTTCATCATACATGAATTAAATTAATATTCCATAAACATAACAAAGAAATTATTGCATTGCATTCTTTCTCCCTCATAAATGCTTATATGAATTTTCTTTAAAGAATGTAAAACTTTACTAAAAATGAAAAACTCACAATATAGCTTGAATACATGAGAATATTGTGAACCAAGATTTGATTCCTTATGAATAAGCAGCATCAATATTCTATGCAACACAAAATAAATTAGTAGAATTAAATTTTAATGATTTGCAATTGGTTTATTGTGTCTGTCATCCTGATTCAAGAAAATACTTGATATTTTCGACAAATAACTTTCAAAAAGTGCCAGCAATTTTTAATTATAACACTAAGAAAGAAATATCTAAAATCATTTGGACCTCTAGTGTCAAATACATAAATTTAAAAAAAAATAATAATAGGGTAAAAATAACTTTGTAACAATTTTTTATAATTAATAAAGGAGCATACAAAAATGATAATTATACATACCATATTATCTATAGCAGCAGCAGCTTCCTGTAAAAAAATTAAATAAATTAAGTAAATATTGTTACAGACTAATATTAGAGAAATACATATGCAAATTGATATTACAATCATTACCTCTGCTGCTTCGAATTCCACAAATGCAAATCCTCGATGCTTTTCTGTGATATACAGTTAAGATAATAAAAACTGAAACTCAGTCGATTTCTTTAAATTATCAGCTAAATATATATATTCTATTGTGCATTTCAGTGTTGAGCTATAGTCAATTCAAACTCAACATTTTTTAAGACTATTTTAAAAAATTAGTTTCGACAAGAATCACAAACCTTTTTAAAATGCTAAATTACAAAAATGTAACCAACACTGCATACCGAAAAACTGATTTTTTTCTTTTCTAGTTGATATATTCTAGTTTCTACCAGTTTCACTCTTCAAATCTGGCAATACTCGAGTTTTCAATGTTTCATATTCTCACTTTCAAAAATGGCCATGGGAATGGTTTAGAGAATTAATTTCTCATACTCTAGATTAAAAATATTTTCACAATGACTGAATCACATCTATATTTTAATATGAAAGATACATTAAAAGATTTTTTATACCAATAAAAACTTTTTATGCTTAACAAAAAGGTTAACAACCCAGAATAACAACACATCTTTCCCACAATCTATTTCAATTCTCTTAATTAATTTTTTATTTATTTAGGAATGCTCCAATTTTTCAGTCTTCATTATTAGCCCTTTTAGGAAATTGAATAATTTAATTAAGATTCAATGCTGCATTTTATTAATCTCTCTTACTTTCCCTTCCTTTTTTTAAAAGCATTTTACTTTTTCTGTTGCTCAATGCTACATTTTTACTCTTGCCTCAGTAGTCATGAGTTTTGAAACATAGCATACATATTAAAAATATGCAAGTTACCCAGTTAAAGAGATTGTCATAGAGAAAATAAATTGATTTCAATTTTTTTTTTCAAGCAAGATGAGGTATCAACTGATTGTTAAATCAGAGAATGGGGTTATTCTTTGATGGTCATTACATTTATTTTTAGAGAGAATCAAATAATACTTTTGAATTCATCCCCCCTCCCCCCAATAATTCTACTATATGATAATCTAATACAAAAAAATTTGATCATTAGAATTCAGAGAATGAAAAAAGTCGATACTATTATTTGTTACAATCATTGTCTGAAACATGCAATGAACCCCCCCCCCCCGTTATTATTATTTTATAGCCTATTTAAATCATAATTTTCATAAGAAAATATCATTTCATATAAGGAAACAAATTAAAATATGTATCATATAATTACACTATTTTCAAAATATTGTATCCATTTAAGCTATACATGATAAAATTTAAATTTTAAATCAATATAAAGCAACTCAGTAAATCTTAATAATAGGAAAAATAATTAAAATATTTCGGTATAGTTTAAATATTTCTAAGGCAACAAAATTTTCAAAAAAATTTCGACAGCAAATTTACTTAATTCAAAAAAATAAACTCTTGCTGATTTTCTCTTCTTTATCCATTGTTCTATTTAACTGCTATTTTCCAATTAATATGATTAGAATAAGGGGTGAGTGATAAAAACAAGACAAAATACATGCAGAGAAAAAAATATCTGGTATAATTTGCAATAACTTAAAACAAAGGCTATTTTCATTCAAGAAATGGTGAACAGAAGGAAGATTTATTTTCCTACTAAATTTCATTTTCAGAATGTTCAACAGCACAAAGACTTTAGAAAAAGCAATGAGCACTTATAAAAAAAATGATAATGACAAAATCCCAAAGATGGACAAATACTAAGGATTACAGCGGCTGCTATTAAAATGATGCCGAAAATAATGCAAAGCTAGAATTACTCGCATTTAGCTGATTGAAACTCAAAGCGAAAGTGTGTATGGTTGTTCTTAGTTTGGCAATTTTCAAGTGAAGATTTTTCTCAAGATTTATAACTCCAGTTAGAAATAAAAGTGAATCCGGCTTAGGAAAAAAGAGAAAAGGAAGAAGAGACAGCGTAAATCAGCAATTATGGATAGAATAAAATATAAATTATAGATTAAATTATTAAGCTGAAATTTAGTTTAAAATACCAATAATGCTAATATTAAAATAAAAAAAACTGACAATAATAAATAAACTAGGCTAGATAAACTAACTGTTTTACAATATTGTTTATCTAGTTAGTTATCTTGATTGATAACTTGCCATTGTTAGCATCCTTGGCAAGGTAAAGAGACATCTTAAACCAGATTTCAACTAATTATTGTTCAGTTTTAATAAGTTAATTATATATACATATAGTTTCAGATTAGAATAAAAACTAATAATCAGAAAAAGGATACGTGTTTCATAATCTAATGGAATCTGAATATCAATTATTTCACCAAAAGGAATGAAAGCAGCATGAATAATATCTTTGTTCACTTCCTCTGCTAAACCACCTAAAGGGGGGGGGGGGAGAGAAGAGAAAAAAATGAATTTGGGCAGAATAAATAAATTATTAAAAGCACAAAATAGAAAATATTTTATTAAAAACAGTAATATTTATATAATAAAATTGAATTTAAACTTCAGTTTAGTCTGACAGTTTAGATTAGAGAAGTTTGTAACAAACTGCATACACCATACAGAAATCAGCTTGTCTCAAAGCCACTTTATTTTGAAAGCAAACATATAAATATAGAACTCTTGAATTCTGCTTTATATACACACAATCTCTGACAATAATAAAATTCAGTATCTGTACTTCAGTTCAGTATATTTATGTTGGACAGCAAACAAAACTTGGGACACTAGAAATATAATTGATGTCACATAATAAATCAAGACTTTCAGGAATTCTTTTAACAAATAATCTTCTTCCATAAATTTTTTTAAAAATATTTTTCATTTTAATAATATTTATTAATATAGACTTGACTTATATAAATTACTGAAAATCTTAAATAACACACAGTTTATTTTTAGTTAATTTTCAATGGTGAATTATTTTTGCTTAGGAAGGATGGAATATAAGCAGATTCAATGAAAAATTTTATAAATCTAGTTAGAATACATATAAAATTTAAATCTTAGTTAATCTCTTACTTTTATCTTAAATTAACCCAAGTCATTTTATTATTTTTTTTTCTTTGCTTTCTTTTTTCTTTCTGATCCAAATCTTAATTTTTTATTTAATAATATCTAACATGTGGTCTAGCTTCTCACATTCCAATAAATAAATAAATAAAAATAAAAATCCTTAAAGCATACCTATGTCCTAATTTCAAAGATACCTCAGAACCCTTTTCCTAAATTTATATGTGTCAAAGAAATCCCTAGAAGAATGTCTTAGTAAAAACACGGAGGGAAAAACTTCTCGCACTTCATGCTTGTGTCATGATGTGAATATACATATTACATCTTTTGTCCCCATGAACAAATTTTGCACTTCCATAGAAAAATAAATAAGTTTATTCCAAAAGCCAATTATTTTCAGTTATGGACCTGCAACACACCTAAATTATTTGTTTTGATTTAATTATTAAATAACTATAATATAATTAATTATATATTTATAATATATTAATCATTTGTTTATCATTATCATGCTTGTTCATGCCATATCCTTTAAAATACAGATTATTCGCAAAAGAAGCAGTAGATTTAAGTTATTTATTTCTAATGAAAAACAGTAAATAAAGACATATACGACAAATCATTGAATAAAAGGAAGCTCAGAGCTTCATACTTTACATTAGAATAATCTCAAAAAAGGCTATTTGTTTATCAAAAAATGTCAGGCCTAAAGGAAAGTTATTTTACATGCTGCAGCATGCAAAGTGTGAATCTTTGTTGCATTGTTTATTATTCTTTTGTCATAATTTAAATAAAGAATCACTTCATTGTAAACAGATTTACAGATGGAACAAGAAATTCATAGAAAATAGTTGAATATGCAAAAGGAAAAGCATTGGTCATCCTTGCATGTCAAATGAAAATGTTGAAACGATCCAAACTGCTTTCTTTGACCTTAATCTTAAGAAATTCACAAGCAAAGTAAGAAACAGGTTAGAACTTTATAACAAAAACATGAAATAAGATTAAAATTTATGACTGCTGCTCTACAAGACAGGGAAGGCTAATTGTTAGAACAGGGATTCAATAAGCAAGAATCATTTACTTCACATGCAGCAAGAAATGAACTTCCAGTTCAACATTTATCACATAACAAATACAGCTAATCTTGAATGCATAATATAAATTTTCCTCTATCCAGTAATGTATACTATGTGTCTTTAATTATTCATAATAAAAACATATTTTAAATCTGCACTTTCCTTTTGGACAACCTGTAATAATCTTTAGCTCTATATTTGTGTAGGATTTATCATTTCCCTATAATAAGCATGTGATTTTTATCTGATTTTGATTCTTTGGTGCTTTCTTCACATTAAGTTGGTGACTTAGCAATATTTTTCGGGATTTTGTAACCGAGTTCACTTTGCAAAATTTATATTCCTTTATTTTTTTCTAATTCAGGAGTTTTCTGAGAGTATAAATGGACCGCAGTGGTCCGGTGGTAAGGTCTTGGCTTTGAAACCGGAGGGCTTCAGGTTCAAGACTCGATTCCACCGAAGAATCATCGTGTAAGCAAGTCCGGTGCACGTTAAATCCATCGGGGTTAAATGTCCTCTAGCTGGTGTGCTTTGAAAGTTTGAAGAGAGGGTACCAGCTGAGGTGTCGTCTTCGTAATCTGATAGCAGATCAAAATTAAGAGGTCCGTCCCCAAATGGCCCTAATATTGCTTTAAAAGTGGGATGCTAATGCAAGTAAACTAAACTAAACTGAGAGTATAAAAGCTTGCTGAAATCACAAATCAAGGAACTACTATTGTGTTTTTAATGAATCAGTATTGCATGCAACCACTGGTGCTTTTGACTGCCTTAAAACTATTAAAATTAGTTGCAAATCTGAGCTGATTTACTGTATAGCGTCCATGCTCTGTGAATAAATCTGTAATTAATTGAAAACTGGAATCTTTTTGTTTGATAAATATGTACTATGTATATGTAAATAACTATTTCAAATAAATTTCTGGTAGTAATGTCTTAATTAAAATCTATTCAATCTGCAAATCTGTACATATTATAATTTTAGCAATTAAATGCTTTTATTTGTTAATAAGGAAATTGTTAACCAAAAATTCTGTTTAATTCTTTATGAATTTTATAAAGTCATTATTTCCCCATGATATACCAACTAAAACAGAAAAAAATATGTATCTCAATTAATATTAAAGAGAAAGGATATGCACACATTAGTACATTACAGGAAAGCCCATTTGGCCTACAGCTACCAAATTTGGCAATTGGGTGAGTGAAAATGTACATATTAAAGGCCTTTTTAAAAATGTCATATAATTAAAAACTAAGCAAAATTTTAATATTCTTCTGCATGTATACATAATTTCACAAAACCAATTCTTAAAAATTGTAAAAGTTTTGTTTTCTAATTATATTAATTAAGTTATTTACAATTTTTCATGCATTTTATCATTTTTTTTCAAAAATAATTTTTCAGTACGATTTCTAAAATGTTTCTCGTTTTATTATTACAAAGAAAAATATATTATTCTTTTTGTTGATCAAATATTTAATCACATAAGTTTTTCTATTGTAGAAAACTAAGAAAAAAATATTCTGCTAATTATCTGAACTGTTTATTTAAAGAATCAGATTGTGAAATTGTATAAAGACAAAAGGCATTGTGTGATTTGAAATAGATTACCTAGACACTTAAGTTTTTAAAGTTACTAAGAAGGGTTGAGATTCAACTTCTTTAGAAAGGTTTTTATACACAATATACAAAACAGTACTGAAACTTAAAATATCATGGCTTTATCAGAATTTGATACTTAAAACTACTTTGTTAAGAGTACTCTTATAAGAGATTTGAGGGTTCTTATCTTACTGTGGATAGTTGCAATGAGTTATTTCCAAGTAATAAACCAAGCGAGCAATAGCTCATCAACGTCGGATATCCATTTGTGTCTTCCTTGCGAGTATTATGATCTGTTAGGTGTGAAGCAGTGC
Organism: Argiope aurantia; assembly: GCA_026543865.1. Classification (NCBI taxonomy): domain Eukaryota; kingdom Metazoa; phylum Arthropoda; class Arachnida; order Araneae; family Araneidae; genus Argiope; species Argiope aurantia. The sequence continues at coordinate 1,144,956 of JAPMOR010095361.1, read as the reverse complement.
TTTTATATCCACTTTGGCAAATAGATCCTAATTATTTGCCTTGCTTTAATCCAGTTTTGTGCTCCCATTTTGGCATAAAGTTCCATTTATAGAAATAATCGATAATTAGTGTGTTTTTGACTGTAGTAAATATATATGAAAACTCTCTAGTAGTTACTGAAACTTAATACAAAATTAATTTCAATTAGAAATTTTGTCATAAAGAAAATCCTCTTTAATTTATCAAGCATTTCCCCACTAATACTGAATATCAAGTATTCAAATGACTGTTAACTGTATATGTAAAATTGAATTTTATAGAATACAAACAAAATCACATTGACAACTTAAAACAAAAATCTGTATTTTGTACTCCGTATAAAAATACAACTAATAATTCAAATAATATTCAATTATTTTTCTTGCACTGTCAACGTACATGTGTTAATAAGGGTAATATATTTTCTGAGGTAAAAACCAAACAAAAAACTAATGATTGACACATGTATTATTTTTCTGAATTTCTTGCAAATCAATTAAGATAGGTGAATTATATAAAAATTATGAGAAAATGTTATTTAATTGATGAAGAAACAATCGTTTTTTGATTTAGGTAACTAAAAGCAGCTATGACTGAATTCAAGTTATATGTCTCTTTATGTACATTTTGAAGGCCAATTTACAATCTTGGGCAGTAACAGTTTCCGATTTGGTAGATACCTAGGGCTGCTGGCTGAGGAAGGCCATTGACAGATCGATTAAAAAAAATTAATAACTTAGTCGACAAGTAAATAAATTTGCCATGAGCATGTATTTATGGAATTTGAAATATCTGGATAATGTTAATACTTTGTCAGGTATAATTAGTCAGGTTCTATGCTTTATTACGCTCATATAGCATTTACAAATTTAAAGCTTCTGCTTAAATAATATTGCATATAAACATGATGTCGCGCAATCACTAATCATAGTAATTCAAAACAATTAAAATTTCATAAAATCATGAAAATAACATGTTGAAATTAAATTGGTCAGTTTATTAAAGGGGGGGGGGGGCTCATAATGTGGACTGCCGCAAAATGCTTACTTACGCTACTGATGTTGGAATTTGAGCTAAAGAAAAGAACAAATTACAATATTTTCTTTTCTTACCGACATAAACTGTACGCTTTGTACTTGAAGACATCCTTATAATCTGAAAGATACCTCCAATATTTTCTATGAATTAAAACGAAAATTCCCACTTATAAGTGATATTTACAGTTAAAAATATCATTCCAAACAATACATAAATGAACTATGTTTATATTTTGAAAGACCGCATGTGTTAGCGTTGCCAAAAATAAAGTTAAAAAGTATAATAACAATTGACCTAAATAAATAAAAAAAATGTCTGAAATCATTTGTAATACTTTAATGGAATTCTATTTTTAACTGATTTTAAGAGCATTCGAACTTATTAATTTATTATTTTCCAGATATTATCTTTCGTTATCCTTCTTGTTAGCAGGATTCACACTATTCAATGATTCAATGTGTCGAACAATTTACTGCAGAAAATTATAATACGTCGATGCCTTCCATATGCTGAAAAAGCAATGTCACTTCTAAATATCAAAAACACAAAATGAACAGTTCTTTTTTTTATTTTTAAAAATTATTTTTGAATATTATATGTTATTAGCAGTAAAACCAGTCATCTGATAAGTGAGATTGAAGTTGCGCAATTCAACAAGTCTTTTTTTTTTTTTTCCTTCTTAATGTTTGATTTTGCTAAATATTTCATCCAAAAAAAAGGCTAATTACTTAAAAAAATTACAGTTATTAATTATAATTAATGGGTAATAAAATTTAATGATTATTGTAATCTTCGTATCTAAGAATCCAAGGAGTCCATTGCTTGGCGCGAATTTTAAAATCGTTTTGCGAGACAAGACGCGCTTCTTATCTCTTAAAATTACAACCACTTCAAAGAACGGTAGGGAATCGAATTTTAATGATGATGGAATTAGCCCACTATATCATGCTGTATCAGAGGGGAAAGAAGATATAATTAAAATTACAATTCTATATAAAAACCTTGTTGATTGTGTGAATGGTTGTTTATTCTCACCATTACATATTGCTGCATTTGATATATCGGGTATATTAAGAATACTAATTTTGTCTGATAAACTTACCAATGCATGAAAGATTTGGTAAGACAACTATACATTCGACAGTAGATTCTAACAATTTCAAAGCAGCAGAAGCTTTCATTAAAGTGCAGCTGTTAAACTTAGAAATATTTCGTAGAAACTTCTTTTAATATTGCTATATTATAGAATAATCTATAATCTTATCATTCAAGACACAAAAAATTTTGATTGGTAGTATGTGTATTATATTTGCCGCCGTTTGGATATGGCACCTCTGCACTGTAAAGCAAAAGTAATTGAAAGATTATTCGCTAAATTTCAACTTCAGGCACGATCATTCACATTCGTGTATTGCATTCAAAATATTTTCAGGTGGTTTTCATTGAAACTTATACAAAAATTAAATTTTAATTTCTTAGAGAAGTGTTTCTGGAAAGATGATTTTCGAAATATGTCAATCTATCTGATCTTTATAAAACTGCCAAGAAATTTATTAAATATGAGATATATTTTGGGGTAAACAGCAAGATGCGTAAAAATCACTCTTACAACAAAAATGTGACATTTATCTTTCATTATTAGTTTTTTGAAAAATTGCTTTAAAAGACGTTTTAAGCATGAGTAGTAAAATTATTCATGATCGAATTACATTATAGAAATTTTGGACTAAAGTAACACATTTTAAACTTATTGTCTATTATGGTCTTTTGGGTCTAGAATTTTTATTTGAAAAACTGAATAAATTCAAGCACATATACTGAAATTAATTTGTTTCCTTCTAAGTAAAATATAGAAGGAGGTTGAGATTTTCCTGACAAAATCCAGCCTAGGTGACTAGCTATGTTCTGAAGCTTTCAAAGAAAATAACATCCAACAAAATATTATTTAAAAATATCAAATTTTGATTGTTGATTGTGCGAAAATCTTCTTCTGTACTTCCAGTGCAAATGAAAAATATTTTACAAAGATAAGAATCATGAAAGGATCTTGAAAAAATATTCAAGTTTCTTCAAAGGTGAGGACATGTGTTGTTTAAGTCCTTTGTAAGAAAATTAAAGGCAGGAAAAATTTAAATGTAAAATATTTTGCTATCAAGGTATAGAACTTCTACGAAACAATTTTTAAGAGGTGAAAAATATTTTTTGTTTGTTTGTTTAGTATAAGCCTTCAAATAGTGAATGACTACTGACATGACTATTTTGCAGGGCCATTAATTGCTTCACCATCCATTTCTTATATAACTCTAAACCATAGATGTTAAAATGTACCCAAAATGTGCATTTTTAAAAATTCAGCAAAGCATAAGTTTTTATAGTAAAGAAATAAAGATAAAATTCACTAAGAACCAACCTGGAAGTGAAACATTTATCTGATAGTAGAACATAAAAATCACAATGATTAATTTAGGTGGTATTTAAAAAGGCTACATTCAATGCTTATTTAAAATTATCTTACAAATAAGCTTTAAGTTTTCTGACATATTTAAAAAGAAGATAGAAGCATCCTTCTTCCTTTTTATAAATACATCATTTTGCTTTCACTCTTATGTAGCTTTGCTTAAGTTTCAGAAATAAATATCATACTCTGATCATTCTACATGCATTAATCATTCATAGAATTACAGAAGGTTTAAAAAAAAATTATTATTTAAATTGTTTGAAAGTAAGATGATAAAAAAAGATTTAGTACCTGCTTGCAAATTAGATAGCCAAAATTACTGAGTTAAAAAGTTAACAAATATTATTATTTTTAAAAAAAGGATATAATTGATATAATAATTGTTGATATAATTGCAAAATAATTTGTTGATTTATTACTGAAATGGAAAAACCATTACTAAATGCATTATTGCTATTGGCAAGTTATCCCCCTTTTTCTTTGTTTTCTGCCTACAGTCACTTATAGCCAATGTGTGATATACAAAATGCATTTAATGTATTTTTATTTTTTAAATATCTTCAACAGAAATTGTAATTTATAACAATGGAGCTTTTTTTTATTTCATAGAAATGCTAATTAAACAACTAAACAAAATAATCAATAATTTAAAATTGGATTGCTTAAATACGTAAATCCTCAATGCCCATTAAAATTATACTGATTATTATTTTTATATAAAGCCTTAAAATATCTGCACTAAACTGAAATCTTTACAGATAAACATATAAAAATAGATATTAAACACACACACACTGAAAGTAAACACATATGCACATCAGGTTTGCTAATTTTCAACATGTTTGGTACTATATATTATCTAATTGAAAGACAAAATATTGAGCATCTTGACTTTTTCTCTATAGAATTCCCATAAGATATGCAGATAGAAAGTATACATTATTTCTAAAAGAGTATTAAAAAGTGTGCAATCCAAAAACATTAATTTTTAGTCTTTGTTAAAAAGATCCAAGATTTAGGTTATTTTGAACATCTGTCAAAGATCTACAAGTTTCCAATGGTAAAAAAAAAAAAAAAAAAAAAAAAATCTATTGCAATAAGCATGAAAATTTTAACTATGTGGTATCTCATTAATAATAGATTAAAGTTTTATTTCTTCTAAATATATAATTTTGTGTCACCGATCTGCAGTGGATGGTTGGTTAAATTACAAGGTTCTCAAATTCCATGTAAAGCTATTTTCTGGAAAGATGGTATTGCAAATATAGTTATTTAATAAATTCAGATGATTTTGTAAATAAGGCCATACACAAAGCTGTTTATTTATTTTGTATTCTATGTTAAAGTCTCGAATTTATATTATTATTATTTTGTAATTATTTATTTATTTTGTATTCTACGTTAGAAGGCAAGTACAGAGACCCATTAATATGTTATATCCAAAATATGTCATGTTATATCCAAAATCCCCAAAAATATGTTATATCAATACAACTAAAAGTAAGCAAACAAATTTAAAAAATGAGTTAACATTTGTTTTTCATTATATCTGTATTAGGAAGTCAACAGCCACACACATCACCTTTGGATAGATTGATGCAGGAATTTACACTTAAGTATTGATTTAAAAAGCTGATTATTCAAATGAACAATTCATTACTATGAACACATGAAGCAATAAAAAAGATATAACAAATTATTTTATTTGTTTGCTTTTCAAAATATTGTACAAAATATATTTACTATAGTTATATTACAATGGTTTGATAATACTGTCATAAAAATATACATATACACTTAACAAATTACGTTTGCATTAATCTAAAACAGTAGGTGCTTCAATATTACATTAAAAAATTACATTTTAGAGTGAAGAGGATAAAAGTTGCATTAAAATTATTTTAAAAGTGTACTTTTCTGAAAGGTCAAAGTGCATTTAGTTCACATGGTAAGCAACAAGCAAAATTTATTTATAATGCAAAAATTAAGTTGATTGAAAAAGATAGAAATTCATTAGTAAATATACAATTGTCAATAAAAGTAGCCATGTTGCATATGAATATTTTTTTACCTATATTTATAGAAAATGGAAAGATTTAATTTTTAATAGTAAAGACGAAAAAAGGAGGAAAAACTGATAAAACGTTTTAATAGGAAAAATAAATAAATATTCATAGTGTTTTGATTAATGTTTAATATTTGATCTTAACTTTAAATATCTGAGGTCAATGCAGAAATATCAGCTACAAAACTTTCATTCTGTTTCCGTCAGCTATACTAATATTTCAACTGAATAGGCAAGTACAAGCATTTCCTTTTTAATATTAAAAAAATTAATTAGAGGGAGTGAGAGACATAATGCAAATACATAAACATAAAACATATAAACATTGGTTGACATAAAAAAGATTAAAAGAAAAATAATCATTACAATTTAGTGTTTACTAATAACAATATGAATTTAATTAATAAAAAAAAACTGTGTGCATAAAAATTCATGCATAAATCAGTAATAGTACATTGCAATACAGAATAAAACTGTTGCATGTTTTTTTTAATGCCTTTGAAATCAGTAAAAATAAGAAAATGCTATCCAGAAAACAATTTGAAAAGCAGTCAAAAAAGAATAATTTTTTCTTTGCAATAAAAATGAAGAGTATTTACTAAAATTGTATATTTTAACAAAACAAAATGTATATTGGTAGAAATGATTTGAAAAATTCTGTTACTTAAATTACAAGTAATACAAAGATGCAATATATATTCTATAATAAATATTGCTTACATATTCTATACATATATAAAAAAAGATGAAAAATAATAATGGAATACTTTAATAACATTATCTGTTAATGATGATATCAAAGGATCAGCAAGAAAGTGGGGAGCAAATTGAATTAAAAAGGAGTTTGCACAACAACAATAATAACAAATTACAATCTTGAATATTTCTAGGTTAATTTTTTTCAAATAAATAATAACTAATATCATACAAACTTTCAAAAACAATAGTACAACATAAAAACAATACTGAAGGAATTCTGATATACAGTTATTATCATCTTAAAATGCATAAATAGCCTATTTTAATTTTGTATTTATACTAAATTTAAAGAAAATTCTATAATATAAAATAAAGAGATTAGTTTAAAAAAAAGCAAAGATGATTGCTAAATATAAATTTCAATTAATCCTCAAAAATCAGAGAAAAACAAACAAACTGTAGGTTTAAAATTAAACATGGGAAAGTAATGAATGAGAAGAGTAATCAAGCTAGATGCTATATTTTAGGCAATAAAATATAAAGTTTATATTAAATTTATAAACTATTAAATCAAGCAGTTTAAAATGCATTATTAGGTATATATATTTTTTATTTATATTTACATTAAGATGTCATGTTCAAATTGATTTTATATAATCCTATAGGAAACTGAACTATTTTAAACTCATAAGAATATTTAAATAAATTATGCACTATATTATAGCATATAAATTGCACTTTCAACAGCATAAATTCAAAGTTAATTAGAAATAAAATAATATGACTGAATGACAATTAATGGAAAATTTCTAATCAAATCACAAAATAAAAACATTTACTGTGCATACTTTTTTATTTAAATAGATACAATATGCTAACACTATAATCAATAACTGAAAAACTTCAAACAATTTAACTAATAATTACATATCACAGGGTGTTACTCAGTATAATAAGGATAATAAATACCTAATTTTTAACATTTAAAAAACATGACTAATTATTTACAGATACATACACACACAATGAAAAAGTTAAGAATTCATAGACATTTACTAATTCTGTACAAGAATATACTTAAGACTTTGTACAAAATATCACTCAGATTCCACACTTCAGAAACATTATTACCATAAAGACAACTAAAATGTAATAAATTTACAAGAATACCATTTACAAATAAATAATTCACAAGAGGGGGAAAAAATCACAATTTTGATTATTAATTAAATGGAATGTTATAATTTATTGTATTTATCACAACCAAAAGTCCAATCATTTATATATAATTAAAATAAGTTCAATTATTTTTTTCTGTCAACGAAAAACAGAAAAATTTCAAAGAAATAAATATTACAAAATAAGCTTGGGAAGGGAGCAAAAACAATTCTGTAAATGATTATAGTTTGCAACTTTTACAGTGACTTAACCAATAAACTATCAAATTTTATTTTAAAATAGTTAACTTTCCCATTTACTTCCATAGTTTCAAAATATGTTTCTCTAAAAAGCTTAACATTATATAGCTGTAAAAAACTGAGAAATCAATTTAAATAATATTCTCTTCTGAATAAATTTTGTCCTCCATAGATTGGAAGTTTTAAGTATTGAATAGTAAATTATTAGGATTGTATATGCAATGGTCAATGTGATTAATTGGTTTTTATTAATAATAACAGTAATTGTTATTAATAATAACTGTTAATTGTTAACACTGACTGAATTTTGAAATCAGTTCTTATTAATAATAATTAATTAATCACACTAACTGTAATATACATATTATAATATTAAGTAGAATAGCCTTTTGCAACATAAAACTGAAATAAAATTTAGTTACAAATAAAATCACATGATTGATTTTGTTTATACTGACAGTATTTTAAAATGATTGCACATAATAATAGATAAAAATAAGTCACAGTGTAAAAGTGCAATTTACAAGCAGGGAACAACAATATCACAGAATATAACCCCAAAAGCAACAAAAACTATAATAACTAAAACAATTCATGGAATGGTTAATAATTAAAAAGTGCATTCAAATGCAACATACACATGCCAACTAAATAATCAAAACATAGGAAAATGAAAAAAAAAAATATTAAATACTAAACATCACATTGAAATTTACTAAATATGAAGGAAATGGTAAATTTTTAAAAGCAATGATTACAAAACAGAATTATGCACTAAAAAAAAGACTGTTATTGATCAAAGAGAAGTAAATTATAAATAATTAAATGGAAATGAAATGAACTTTTTAATCATATTCATAAAGCATTAGCTTCATTTGTGAAATAAAATAAACTGTGAATACTTAGTAAATAAATAATTAGACTCTTAAAACAAATTGATGGGTATGGAGATTATTCTGATCGTAACTAAAATAAAATAGTTTGAAGATTTTTTAAGTGCCTAATATATATATCTGATAAATAAAGTAGTAAGATAATTTATAGGACAAAAAATTATACCTTTCATCATGATATGTCCAGTAAGCAAGGAACATTTAATTATAAAAACAACAAACATTTATAATTTAAAAAATTTTTGATATTGAACAAAGATGATTTAATGTTGCCATGAAAGAAAGTGTCAAACATGCCACAATTACAATCAACATAACCTTTCAATCAATCTTATAAATACATAACAGCCACAATATTCATTATCATCAGGATGATGATTCGTTTAAAAGTTTTGCCCCATTTATACCTCTCACTGTTACTCGATTGGGACGTACAAGCAATCCATAATTAGGGCGGCAAGAAAAGTAGCTTTTCCCTTGCACAGTTCCATCATTCTTGCCTTTGGGTGCTCTAAGCTCTATGCCCAACCAAGTTCCATCAGCAAAGTCAACGGGGCCAATATAACGAACAATACCTACAAAATAATATTTCACACTAATTAGTTACCTTGATTTAATAAAATGTATAAAAACAACTTATATACAAATCGAAAAAGTTCTAATTTAAAATAAGGTATCGACCTAGGTGGTAAAGGTACTTTTTCCTTAAAAAAAAATATGCATTTTATTTTATGATTAAAAAATAAAGCCCAAACTTCGTCAATTCTAAAACAGTATTCTTATTCTAATATAAGAGAGAACTATACATATAGCAGTTCAATAACATATAAGAGATAAAAATGAAACCTGACATGATCAATTTATTTTAAGCCAGACAAGACCAATTTATTTTATTTTTACCATAAAATTTTTCAAAAATAATATTTTTTTATATCAATTCTATCTACTCAGCCACTTTGCTTATTTCAGGCAATTTGTTTTAAAAAGCTTGAAGACTGCATTTGTGTCTAGTAAAATTAGATTAATTAATGTGTAAGATACATTTTTTAAATACATGTTTTAAAGTATAATTTCATTATGAATGGTTCACAGAACATATGATATCTCAAAAACAATTAAATAAAAACTTAATGAAATTTCATACACATATGTCAAAGAGAGTAATATACTGCAAATTTTAACAAAAAAATCATTAAATACTTCAAACAGAAAGATAGAAGCTTAAAATGCTCATAAAATATTTATTAAGTAAAATCTTGTCTTTTTAAATTAATAAAAAAAATCTTCATTATATTTTTATCTTTTGATACATCACATTTTAGATACTTTGAGAAGTACACATGTGAAATAGAAATAAAAACTTTATTTTGTTACTTATGCCACTTTTAACATAAAAAATTTTGCTATAATTTAATTCACTAAGGTTTCTCCCCCTCCCCCCTTAAACGAACAGTAATATATGCATATTTAAATATAATAAAATATTTTTTATAAGATTGGTAATAAGCAACAATAATTGTAACAATTAAGATCTTTTGCATACCTATTTCATTATTAACAAACACATTGATGCCTACTGTGAGCCAGCAACTTTTTTGTGAATTAGAAGGGCTTGAAAGTTGATGAGAAAACCTGGAACTTTTCCTAGCAAATAAGCAAGAGTTTTTAAGAAAATATGCATTATAAATAAACATTACAAAACAAATTCCAAAACAAACCATTATTTATTTCATTATACAACTATAATTTTAATGCACACATATATCGGAAAATAATACTGCATACGCAGGAAAATATAATTATTTCATATTCTAACCAGGCTTTGAAAATTGAAACAAATATCACAGTTGAATAATTATTTTTCAAGTACATAACTAACTACTATATGTGATTCATATAGGTATAATACCAAAAATAATATACAAAAGGGATTTTTTTCACAAAATTTTTACTGTAAAATATTTCCTATAGTGTAAACAAAATAATATGGTGTTTTAACAGATTAATTTGTAAATAACATTTTCCTGTCTAATTTATTGAAATGCATATTTTTATACATGCTATTAAGAAATCAACTCATAACATTAAAAAAAAAATCTTAAACACAAAAATCAAAATTTAATAAATATTTATGCATAAAGCCCAAATTTATTCTGCAATTAAATTATATACAATTTTGGATAAAAAAAAATCCTTTTTGAGCAAAAATTACAATTTCACATTTTGATCGATTATTAAAATTAGTGGCATTTGAAATTAATAGTATCAAGTTATAAAATTTATAAAACACAGATTCAACTTTCAAGTTCTATGATGTTTAATAATTATTATAATTTTTTTAAAAAAATTTCCATACCTAATTGATCTTTGGCTAGTGAGTGTGGAACGTGGTGAACTTGGACTTAAAATTCCATTTTCACCGTCTAAAAAAAAAAAAAAAAAAAAAAAAAAGGAAAGTTTACATATAATTCAAATTTTATAATTCAAAAACTTTTTAACCATAGCAAAATAAAATAGCACAGCAAATTAAAAATTAATAAAAACATAGCAAATTAAAAATAAATAACCTGTTGAGCTTTTGCTCATCAGACTTAGGTCAGCAGAGTCATGATCTGAGCAATCTTCCTCGGAATGCTTGAAAAGCCTGAAACGAGATCATTAGACAACAATAAGTAATTAAAAAATAAAAATAACATATTAAACTGTGTAGATTATTCTTCGTTATTTTTATAAACTAAAATAATTACAAAACATTAAAATAATGCATTAAAATTACACAGAAATTTTATGAAAGTAAACATTGCACCTGCTAATACGATGAGGTGGTGCAAATAGTCCATATCCAGGCGAACAGGTGAAATACTGAACACCATTTATTGAACCATCATTTTTTCCTTGGGGTTTATCTAATTCTACTCCATACCAAAAACCTAGAAATAATAACACAGATGGGAAAATACAAATTGTACTGAAATTTTTCATTACATTGTGTTTAGAAAATTATTTTAATTTAAAACTGATAAAATCAAATTATACATTAGTTTGTTTATATTCAAGCATATGAGAAGAAACAAAAAACTCTAAATGAGGAAATGAATAATCAAAAAGAATATTAGCTTAAGAGTTAGTTAAATACTATTACAAAAGTTAAGTATGTCAAAGGTACAAAAACAAGGGATTAACAAATGCAAATTTATTCACAGAGGCAGGAAAAAAAATCTCTAATAAATGTACATTAGCATTTTATTCATAATCTAATAGAGAGCTTCAAGATCTGAAAAGTTTAGATATGCAGTTACTTTTGGTACAATACATGAGCAAAACATGTGACATGAACATTAACTATATTTGGGAATTGAAATTCACCAGATTAAAAGAAAGAGCTTAAGGAAACAAAATTTTAGAGTACTTCAGAAATAATTCATATATTAAATATACATAAATTTTTATCAAAACAAATAATTGTTTTTCCTAAAATATTAAACAATCTTTTCAGGGCATATTATTTAGCAATTTTGTAAGTTAGAAAACAAGCTTTTTCAATTTTTATGTATAATCTCAACTAAAGCAGGAAATTCAGTTTTAAGATTTCTATTAGAAAATAAAAACAGAAATTTCTAGCACAAAAACAATGCTTTCTCATACATATATAGATATGCATTCTCAGAAGACCTGCAATTTCATTCTTTTCCCTTAACAAGTAAATTTTCTTCAAGTTGTTCTATGATAAAATCTTTAATGATATTGGTTTTAAAAATAAATATTTGTCTTTTTACCTGATGCAAACTCTGTCTCTCCAGCAAAACGAATGGTACCTTTTCGATGTCCAGACACTAGAACTCTGTCTCCAACAGCAAAATCATCTGAATTCTGTCTTCGCAATGTAGAGAGACCTAAAAATTAAATTCAATTAACAAAATAAATAAATAAAATAATAATCTTAAATTTAAAAATATAATAAAGTTTCCATCTCAAACTGAATTTGTTTTAAACCTGAATTAAACATGTAAAATCAATTTTTAAGATGAATAATATTGAAATAATAATCATAATAATCATTAATAATCATAATAATCATAAAAACTATCATTAAGTAAATGATAGGAAACCCTATTAGCACATTTTTTTTATTTATATGAAAAAAGATGAAATCAATCTACATATTTACAATATTACCAGATGCAAAATATAAGGTTATATCAGCAGTTGTTTTTATATTTGGCAAATATTATAATTTATTTAAAAATAATTACTAGTTAAACTAATTAAATGTTCAGGAAGTATTACTTGGGAAAGAATCTATGCACTTTTTATTTAAAGACAAAATGAAGACAAATGTCTTTTTAAATTTTAAGACATATATATTTAAATTTTAAGTCAATTATTTTTCTTTAAAAAAAAGATTAATTTAATCATCAATACAATCTGAAAACTAGCTATTGATAAGAAAGCATTCATTACAATTAATATTTTCTCAGTAAATATTAATTTCTTTTCATGTTAAAAAACAAATTTATTAATATGAAAAGAAGGGTAAAAATTTATGTCCTGGAAAGCACTAAATTTATTATGCAGACTTTTTTTTTACTGTAATGTAACATGTTACTTTCAGATTTTATCAGCAAAACAATGCTCCGAGACAAAGAAAATAATGATATATTTAAATCTGAAGATAAATAAATAGTACAGAAATATAATTTGTTCTGATATTTTAATAACTAATTCTTGAATTCAAGAATATCTTTTTCAAATTATCATTTAAAATTAGTGTCAAACATTAAGGTGGCATCTTAAAATTATGAAATAAGATTCAATAATTCTTTTTGCCTAACATAATTGAAATATGCTGAAAAATAACAGATAATTAAGCTATTATCCTTTATTCATTTGACACATTCTGTGATATTATCAAACTCATTCCAAAGATTTTTATAAAATAATTCTTTTCCCTCTAAGAAATAACAAGTAACATAAAATTATTTTAAGCTACATATTTATTCATACTAAGTTCCATAATCTTCAAAAGAATTCTTTAAATAATGTAAGTAAAAATTTGATGAAATTTTCAAAAAAATTAAAAACCATAAAAAATGGAAAATAAATAATATTACTGTAACATGAAAGTAACAGAAATAGCAAAATTTTAAATATCTTCTTTTTTGTGTGACAGAAAAGTTAGTTTTTGGATTTAAATGGAATAAAAAATTTCTTTCCATATAATCTTTTAAGAAACATAAATTTAAATGCATGTTAGTAAGATATAAAAATGGGGAAAAATAAGACAATTGACATGGAAATGGATTTTATAAACATATAAATAATTAAATTAAAACTTCACCTGTTTCAATTTTGGAAGTGACATGAGATACATTTACTCTAGAAAATGATATACTTCTAGGAGGAGAATTCCTAGAGATGCATGGTGATCGATTACGTGAATGATTGAAATCATACTTTGAAATTTTATTGATGGGAGCAAATATTCCTAAAAAATACACAAGGACTCTTCAAAATTTTATACATAATAATAGCTTACTTCTTGCAAAAAAAAATCAAAAATTCAAGTCAGGAACAAATATATATAAAAAAAATGATAATGCAGAAATATATTAGTAAAAAAATTGTAAAAGAAGGATCAAAATTTCAATTACAAAAATTACCAATATGAAAAAATGCTTGTTGAAATGAAGTGAGAAAACCCAAAAATACAATAACAATAAGTGTCAAGAATCTATTCAATTCGATGTATTGGTGTGCTGAAGAAAAATAATGTTAAGTTGACACTGAAATAATCAATTTTTGTGAGAAAGTATAATTACAGCATAATAGATTTTTAAAAGCAAACCAAAAAGTCTTAATGAATTTTAATTTCAATACTTTTTTTTAAGAAAATACAAAATGAGTGTTAATAAAGTAGTACATTTTAAAATAATAAAAATATCTTTTTTTTTCCCACTAGTTAAAAATAATAATAATCAACCCCACTGAAAAAACCCTATTTTATTATCTTATGCAGATAAAATAACTTAAAAAAACAATGTTATTATGTATTACATTTTAAATTATTTCAATAACATGTCATTATGCATTAAAACAATTCATTGATATGCAATTCCTTTAATTAATCAGTTTTAAAAACTCGTGATCAAAAATTTAAAAAGTCATTTATGTAAATAAATAATATTTCATGAAAAATTTCTGCTTATTCAATGGTTTTCACAGGCATGTAAAAAGTTTGTATGAAAATAGAAATTACTAAGCATAAGCTAAAACACAGGATATTAAAATCTGCTTATATTAATACAAATTAATAATTATATCTATGAAAATCAATAATGATGCTTACTTAATAATAATTAATAATAATAATTTTTGCTGTAATTACACTGCCAATAATTAGAAAATGCATAAGTATGATGATAATGGTAATTACAGACAGAAAATACAGATATATACACATCATGTAAATCATTTGTGGAATTTTTTTTAAATATGATTGGTGACATCAAATAATTTATACATAAAATTTTTGAAGTTTGTAATATAGTTTTTCATATTCATGATCAATCATTTAAAATTTCTCATTAGATTAATAATACAGTCACATAATCAATGAATTTATTACAGACTACAGATAATTAAAAAGGGAGTTTTTTTTAACAATGCTATAGGATGTATGATTTCAAGATAAGATCTCAGTAATGTAGATAATATTACACATTTCTTTTATAAAGAATCAGGATTTATAGAATTTTTTTTATCAACAATATACTGGTTTCTTTTATTAATAATTCCCAATAATATGCTTTGCAAACAATATGGAATTTTTTTTGAATTCAGAAAATCAAATTTCAGAATTAACTGATATAGTCACTGTTGCAAATTTATTTAATTACATGCAGTGTTAATTCTTAGTTGCCATTGTGAAATTTAATTTTAAATTTTATCAATTCACTAGTTCTTAGCTTTTTTTTTCTTTTTCTTTCTTTCTTTCTTTTTTTTAGCAAATCTTAAATAACTCTGAAATAATTTATTTTTTTTGAAAGACTTAACTTATAAATTTTCTCTCATATACAAAAAAGATCTTATCATTTAACATATTATTGTTGATAGGGCAATGCTGTTAAGCATAAAATAGGCTTTTATAAATCATATACAAAACAAGAATAATTAAAGCTTGGTTTTTATCAAATTGATTTATTAATATGAAATTTTAACTATGTAAAATAGTTTGAAAAGAAACATAGTAAGAAATAAGAAAGAAACCGCTTTATTTAATCTATTAATTTTAAGTTAGTAATGTAACAAAATTTCTAGTATAGACAGGGTTCTTAAATTCTATATATAGTACTGATTTGCTTACCATGGTTCTGGGCACATTTGAAGTAAGTGACACCTTTGAGTGTTCCATCATTCTTCCCAAGGGGTTCTTCTAATTCTACTCCTGCCCAGATGCCTTGAGCAAATTGAGTACCTCCACAGTACCTCAATATCCCCACCTTTTAAGGAGAAAAATATTCAATGAAAAAAAAATTATATATTAACACTCTTGATCATACAAAGCACATACACAATTTTCTTAATGCAATATAAATAAAAATATAAAGTGAGGAAACTTAATTTGAGGGAATCGGAATTATGATATTTTAATGCCAATGGATTTTTGAAATCTTAGTCAAATATAAAATGCTGCCTCCAGTAAATGAATGAATATAAATGTTTTTAAAACAAAAAGATAACATGAACATTGATTCTTAACTAAATAATACTAATAAATTTATAGTACATTAACAATATTTTCTTATTTTAATTTTAGCAAATTTATCTATTACCTTATTTAAATTTAGGTTTTTGCTTAGTTTATTTTCAACAAAAAGCAACATTAAGTTGGACAGTCGATTTTTTTATTATGTGGATTGGAGAAAATTATTTATTATATTAACACAGAGCAAAGAATAACTCTTCTGAAACATTAAAAAGGAAGGAATGGGTTCCACATTATTCATAATCACAATATTTCTTACTCACTGACTTACTTTCTCCCTCACACACACAATTTTCCTTGATATTTTAATCTATTATATTAGGCTCTATTTTTAGTGCATATAACTACAATTTATAATTTTTTTTCTTTTCTGTATATGTTTTCTTTGATTGGAAATACAAATGGGCCAGGGAATGCAAAAAGCAAATGCAGGTTAGATTTTCACAATTTTGAAATAATTTCTAATTCACATTTTAAACAGTTCATTGTTGGGGGTCCTCAAAACTGTGAACATATGTGGAATTTATACATGACCGGGAGGTTATTGTAAACATGGATGTAAAGTGTTGTATAAAATATTATCAAGAAAGAATGTCTAAATAAAAAATATTATGTTGCATCGTTACAAATAATTATTAAAAGATATGGAGAAAAAAATCAAGGTTTAACTATGAAATCGAATCAAAATATATTTCTGAGTATCCAGAACAATACTTTCTAATCTGTAAATTAATAATAGTAGATAAAAATAACAGTAAAATGAGATAAAGTAAATTAAACCTAAAATAAATTCATTCTTATATCAATTACTGATCATGATTAGTTACTTTTGGAATATTAATAACACTTTTGAGCTGCGGATTGAATTAAGCGATTAAATTCAGAGCTAAATATTGATATTTTCCTTCAATGAAAATTTATCATATGCAAAATAATATGCTACTTTTTATTATCTGAAATTTATAGGAATTACAAACTGTTGTTTGACAATGAATAAAGTAATGTGACAAAGAATTAATAGGTTAATACAAAATGAACTACAACTTCAAAATTAAATTTATTTACCTTCTCAAGTGATGCATTTGTATTGCCATATATTGTCATAGTATATATATGAATCAATTTCTATTATGAGCATTTCATTCTTACTCTCTTAAAATCATATTACAAGACAACAAAATAGAAAAGTCTACCAATGAATTAAGTCTATTTTAAAAGATGGGTGTGCTTTAATGGTTAAATCTACAAAACAAAAATTAAATTTGATGAACTACAATATCTTCTTTGTTTCATTAATAATAATAAAGATAATGAAAAGACTCTTATTTTAAATTTATGTTTAAAAAAAAGTTTTGTTCATAGAACTTACTTTAATCACAATTTAAATAAATCCCACAAGATGCTTGACATTGATTTTAGTCTTCTAAATTCACTGTAATTTATAACTCAATAATAGTTTGGACATAATATAATAAATTCTTTAAGTGGGTATATAAGTTATTATCACCAATGAAAAGGAAAATTGTTAGAAACTAGGGTTTGACGGTTTTCAAACCCGGTTTTTAAAAATAAATGTGTCACATTGGAAAACCAGTTTTAAGAATTCATATTATTATGTAAAAATTAATTTTGAACTTATCTGATTTGCTATTTATTCTATGCAACGGGCAGCAAACACATTTTTTCAACGTTGCAAGTTGCGTTGGCCAGTGCTTGTGCACTGCACAATTGAGCCTCAAATTCGTCAATTTATGTTTTTCAAGAAAATCCCTTTTTACTTTTTTTTCTAGGTGAAACAAAAGTTTGATAAAGTTCATCTCTTGCTTCTCGTCAGATGTTTTGTCTATCGATGTGAAATCGGTACTAACAGAAACGTCAGCAATTTGACTGGTTCGTTTCGAAAAATGTGTTGAAAGGAATAAATAATTCCCCGTTTTCTGCTTCTTGATCCAGTATTTAATGATATCATAAAATTTTCTTCGTACCACTCCTGAAAGCTTTTATACACCACTTGAACGAGCCATATCAATACGAAATATTCACTTAAAATAAAATGCTGTCAGAAATGACATAACACTCACATATACGTGAAAAAAAATGGAACTAAAAAAGTATCTAATGCGAGAAATCAAAGGTCAAATGTGCTCATTATTCCGCATATCACCCCTTATTGAAATGGAATTGTCGAAATGTGGACAGGTTTGCTTAATACTGTGAAGGTGAAAACTGGAAACAAAAATATACAGTTGTTATATTTGGTAAAAATAATGTAAGTATTAAGTATGTTTCATTTTTATGTTTATATTTTCTATTTTACATTTTAAAATTTAAATTTTATTATATAAATTTTTTCTATCAAAAATTGGTGTAAAATAAGAAGTTCTGGCTTCTGTTTAATGGAATTTTAAATAAACAGGGTGTTAAAATATTCCATATTTTCTTACGCAACGTTTTAATATAAATTATGTCTTTAGCAAGCACCAGAATTAGTTTAAAAAGTGGGGTTTTTTTTTCAAAATTCCTAGAAAATGTGTTGATTAAATTATTTTAAATTGCATTAATATTAATAGTTGAAATAATAAAATTGTAAAATAAAAGTCAAAAATATTTATTCAATAACTTTAATTTCATTTTTAGATAAAAATGAGTAAGTCAGAAGATTGGAATAGTTTCAAAAAGTTCGGGATAGACAAGGCAATCTGAAATCATTGTAATAAAATAGTGAGCTGCAAAGGATCATCTACGAGCAATTACATAATCATTTGAAAGCAGTTCATAAAATAATTTTCAGAATTAATATAATTGTTTAGTTTCTTGAAGACCCTGAAGAAAAACATACAAATCCAAAGACACTGAAAGCTGAATTTTCATTATTTGAACAAACGAATAAAAGGATTTGTAATTTGATGCCAAACTCAGTAACTAGTGAACGAGTATTTTCAATTTCAGGCAATATTGAGTCCAAAATAAGAACGAGACATAGCCACCATTCAGTGGATATTTTATGTTTTTTAAAATCCTATTTTCTTAGGAGAAATTAAAATTAGTGAAAATAATATAAATATTATTTGAAATTTTTGCATGAGTAAAAGTTATTTTGTGTAAGTAATATGTATACATAATCTTTAATTTTGTTTTTTATATTTTGACTTTGATATTGGTTTTGTTTTTTGTTATTTTATATAAATTAAAATAAAAAAATAGAATAGGGAAAAATATTTTATTTTTTCCTATTCAATTTTTTTTTTTGACAAAAATTTGAAAATTGGCTTTTTTGGAAATATTGAATTTGAAAACCGGTTTTTCAAAAAGTTGTTTTTTGTATAAACCCTAGTAGAAACATTATCAATTTGTGAAGGGATCAATATACTTAAAAAAGGTTACAATTACTTGGTGACAATCTCATTTTTCGAACCAGGAACCAGGAACCAGTTTTAGACACGATTCTTAATCTGCTACTTAATATAAGTTAAAACCACTGACATCCTGTAACGAATAAGGGTTTAGGTTCATGAATAATATCGGATCAGGCTTCGAAATCATAAAGTAAGCATCAAACTTATCTTTGTTTCATTACAAAAGTAAGACTAAACCAGAGTGATAAGCTTCTTTAAAAAAATCAAATGTGGAAATAACAAATATTAGGGGGGAAAAACATAAGTGCCAATAAAAGAACCATTTAAGCATTCAAAATGTACCTTAGCTCCACCAACCAAGACCTTGTCTCCTATTTGGACTCCGATAGCCTTCAGGACAGCTTTGCCCCCAATACTTCCATACTGTGGCTGTTCCTGAACTAGGTGCTTAGGTGTTGCTGCCTCAAGAAGTTGGCGTAGGGAGCTAATCACTTCACGCAAGTCAGGAGTATGTTGGGTAGAAGGGAAGTCAGGTATGCATTCTATAAGAAAAGAATATATATTTTAAATTGTTCACTTACATCTATATATTTAAAAAGATTCTAGCACTAAAATTACAATACACTATATAAAATAAATATTTTTAAAAATTATGTCTTGTAAAAAAATTAAAAAGGAAGTAAATCCTAATTTAGTAATATATCTATTCAGTTAAAATAATACATATTATAAAACAACAGTTCAATTAAGTGAGGAATCAGAAGAAAAATTCATTCCTGTAACTTCATGCAAGATAATTTAATATGGGATTTTAAAAGGAGTCTGTAAAGGATTTAAAAGGAGTATCTGCCATCTCATAGATTTTGATTCAAGAAATAATTTTATATACATGAAAACCACATTACAAATATTTCACAGAGAGAAGTTTCAAGTTTTTTAAAGGTAATTGTATATATAATCATTTATTTAAAATAAGCAGTACGAAATCAAAAACATAAAAAGAATAATAAATAATATGATGTCAACACATTTCATATCAGTCTTAAATAAGGAAATCATATTTGTCTATTTAATGAAAACTTTGTGCTTTGATCTACATTCGAGCATACCAAATTTTTTTTTAAAACATGGATGAAAAGTTACAAGGTATTAAGATAATTCATAAAGCATGGGTTTTTCAGTTTAGCACTTGAAGAAATGTTATCATAATTAAAATGAGGAAAAGAGCAATTGATTCCCCTGGTAATATTAATCTGAATACATATATATAGCATAAAAAGAGAATATTAATATTTTTTTTTCTTCATTGCTGTTTTTTATTTTCAGGGGATGTATTAAAAATTTTCTATCACTTATAAGACATTTTATTTCATTTATAAAAGTTTTCACCAATATTCATCTATGTCTAAAAAAATAATTAAAATAATTTTCATTTTTACCATATAGTTTTAGTAATTGATATGCTATTTATGTAAACAGCATATACTAGGGAAGTGAAATATGCATTTACATTTTTAGAAGAAAATATTTCAAAACTCAAAAGATATTTTGTTTTAAATTTTATATCAATCAATTATAACATTATTATAATAAATCGCAAAATCTTCACTTTTCTTAAAAAAAAAAAAAGTAAAATTTATAAAACAAATCCTGAATACAAACCTAAAGGAGTATGCCCAGAATAATCTTTCAGAGTGACATCTGCATCATGTTCTAATAAGAGTTTAACAGCTTCTGTGCAGAGGTTTGTGGCAGCAATATGCAAGGGAGAGCCACCTTCGAACTCTCGGCAAGGACTATTGATGTCTATAGACAAGTACAATTATTTTATAGAAAATGTTGTTTAAGTTGTCTAAATGCATAACTACATATGACAAATTCAGCTTTATCTGGAATCTTTGAAAAAAATTAAAACTTCTTGAAAATTATACATAAAGTTCAGATAGTAAATTTAAAAAATCAATATATCTATTATAATTAAATCTCAATATGCATTTTTCACGTTTAAAATAAAACTGAGCAAAAAATTATATTTGGCAAACAGATCATAATGTCAAGATTAATCTCTCAAGTGCTTTTATAAATAGATCATGTAAACATTTACTTAAATTCAAAGTAAAATACTTTTCATGTACTTTCTTTACATATTTTTTTACACATTTCAAGAGAAACCAGAAGTAAAAAATTATACATAAAAAAAATGTTTATTCTCAAATGCCACCAGTTTATGATAAATAAGTATACCACATATTAGGCATATTGATTTTATAGAAAAATACTGCCTACATAAAAAGATACCCAATTAATAGAATGAAAACATATTTTTTACATTAAATAACTATCAGAATTTTGTAAATATAAACTATTATAAAATGTAACAAAAATAATAATTCAAAGAAATGGAAATTTCAAACAATATTAATTATGAAATGAAAAATGAATTCACATATAAACACTGTGATAAATTATATGTGCATGCATTCTGTTTTAATCAGCCATTTAGAATGCTATATAGGATAATTTTCACTTTAAGCACAAAAATATTACAGTTAAAAAAAATCAATATTTATTTACAAATAATTAAAAACCACATACCTAAACCTCTGCTGGCTTTCAGAAGAAGCTCAATTACTGGAGCTACATCAAAATATGCAGCATAGTGTATAGCAGCCATATCAGTCCAACGACATCGTAAGTGTATATCAGCTCCTTTATCAAGGAGTAGCCCAACAGTCCTGGTGGCTACAGTCACATCTCCTACTCCACTTGCACCTGCTTTGCATGCGTAATGAAGCAGAGTCATGTCTGTTAATCCATCTCTATCATTCACATTGGCACCACGCTTCAAAATCTATGATATAGGTGAACAATTAGAAATAATTAAGCGATTTTTAAAAATTCTGTGTGTAAATCAAAAACTATGATGAGTCTAAAACAATTTTTTTTAATAATCTAAAAGCTATACTAAAACAAGAAAAATAACAATTAAAAACATATTCAAAGTATAATAAACTAGAAAACATTCAATTTCAATTTTCCCTATGAATAATTATTATAAATAAAAATTGTATGATTACTTCCTATTTGACAGTAAAATAAATAATCAAATTATAAAGTGACAATAAGAAATCTAACACACATTTTGTTTTAAGGATAAATATACAAATAATTGAAATTGAATATATTTTTTAAATATTTATTTATTTAAAAAGTCTTTTAATGAATGTTTTTTATGTAATTTGTATCTTGCTAAAGAAAAATATTTTTGTAGAAGTCTTCAATAAAAGTATACATAAAACAAATAATAATAATAATTTTTTTTAAATTCCAAAATATCACTAATTTCTAGGCGTTGTAAAAAGTCATCAAGATGAGAATCTATCAGAAATTTCACATGCCTCATTCGCCAACATTTCTATGTTTTGCTGCGTCTGAGGCATCCACTGACGGATAATGGCAAATATTTGTGGAATCGAGGTTCCTGGATTTTGAAGAATCTCCATGCAGCCAGGACAGCTGGGATCAAAGAAAAGAAGGTCTAGTTGGTGACAGCTTTTGCAAAGAGGAGCATCAGATGAAGGATGGATGATAGGTTGCCGTCGTCCTTCTACTGGCTTCACATTCTCCACAGCTTTGCTGGGAGCCATATCTTGTGTGGCAGTCATGAATTTTTGTGACAATAAATTATGACAAGGTGGACCTATTACAAAAGCATGGGAACTTTTAATAAAGAAATAATATATATATATAGATTTTAAATACACTGTTTATTGGGTTTTTCCCCCTTATACATTTTGAATCTTTCATAATTTAGTGATCAATTTGAATTTTAAATAAGAAATTTTAAGAGTAACTGAACTAAAATTGGAAGCAATAAAATGATTCCCAAATTAAATAATGAAAGAAATTAATGAAAAATTCATAGTTAAACATCTTAACAGTAAGGTATGGAATTTAAATTAAAGATTTTTCTATACAATCAAAATTTTAAGAGTAATTCTTAATTAATAGGAATTAATGTCCAAAATGGGAGTTTAAAATATACTAATATAAATAGTACTCCATAAATGCTTTTTGTATCTTTTTCCAAATCTTGGAAAATGAAACATACTAATCTTTCAAGATCATACATATCACATTCAACATGTTAATTATGATATATCTGAAAATGCTAGAAACAACAATATTAAAAAAATAATAATATTAATAAACCTTTATGTTTTTGATTAGCTTTGAATATTATAAAATAAAAGAAAGGACTGTTTTCATTGGCTAATTAACAATAAAAATAAAAAGTACCAAATATAATGATCTTAAGCAGCATCAGTGAAAAATTGTACATTTCATAATATAATGTTGTAGGCATATTTAGGAAGTTACCATACTAATAAAAAAACTATGATTTGTTCCAATATTTATGGTTGATGAATAATGCTTTTACTAATACTAAATAATACTAAAAGCATAATATTATTTAGTAATGATAAATATACTAATTATATAAAAATATAAATAATAATATGAAATACTAAATAAAACAGCTTAAAGAAAATGTTTCCATCCATTTTAAAGAAAACAGCTAAAATTATTCTACTGTTTTTCATTTCTAGTAGACTAATAAATAGATGCTTATAATTCAACAGAAAGAGAAACTGCTGTTTATTGGTATGCTTTGCTTTTATATACAATGATTTAGAAAAGAACTGTAAATAAATAGTTTCGATAAACGCAAGGTATATAATTAACCCATGACCACTAGAGTACATGTTAAGTAATCAGATATTTAAAGGATTTTCATTAGCAGAAGGAAAATTAATTGATGAATACTCTCAAAAAGTTTTTTTTATTATTCTTAATAAGAAAAGGAATATTATATTTATTAAAAAAAAGGCATTAAAGACGAACCAGAATATTTTATAATAGATCAGAATAATTCAAAATAAATAATAATCTTTTCTCTCC
Organism: Argiope aurantia; assembly: GCA_026543865.1. Lineage (NCBI taxonomy): Eukaryota > Metazoa > Arthropoda > Arachnida > Araneae > Araneidae > Argiope > Argiope aurantia. The sequence goes on along the minus strand of JAPMOR010095361.1, from coordinate 1,120,283 downwards.
GTTTCAATAAGCTTCAAACGCAAAACTAATGTTCAAAACCTGTCTTCATTTTTTGTTTACAAGAAGGCCCTTTCTATTTTACCATTATTTGGTCATAATAAATAAACATTTCTTTAGCTAAATATAAAATTTTGGCCAATAACCTTCGTTTGATTTAATGCTAATGACATAGATAAAATGATAAATTTAACAACAATTTTTTTAAAAAATGATTAGAAATTGGAAAGAAGAAAAAAAAAGTCCTTATTTACAATAATTCAGATTTCCTAGTTTCTCATATCTGAAAATTGATGAAAGTAAACGAAATTTTCGGGACTTACTTGGTCATCATAACATCACATAATATGAGCTATTTTTTTATACCAGTAACACTTTGAGACAAAGAGTTTATAATTAAAACAAAAATTTCAGTCTGCTCACATTTAAAACCAAGAAGTGAAAACTAATCTAGTAATGTAACGCATCAACGTCAAGTGTATAACAAATTCATAAAATAATGAAAACAACATCCCGGGGATTGCTGTCACCATGCCAACTGCCAACTCAAAGATAATTATGAAATGTCCTTGATAAGTCAAACTTACTCGGAAACCTTTTAAAATATGAATTATTTCTACGTGAGTTATTTTGAAATTATAAAAAAGAATTACACAAAAAGAATAATTAAATTTCTTTATTAAGAGATCTTGTATACGGGCAATTAAAAAAAAATCATTCAAAATGTAACTTTTTTTTCAAATTTTAGATTTAATTTTGCTTTATATCCTAAATTAAAATTAACAAAAATTCGCACTTTATTTAAAAAAATTTGATTGTGTTTGCAATTTGAATTAATTGAGAGGATAAGAATTTTAATCATGATGGCAGCACATACTTGCTCTTACATTGTTACCATGGTTACAGAACTTCAAAATTAGATTCGTTTATATAAACTGTTTTAAAGAAGCTTAATAAACATACTTCAGAAGCTTAAATAAGTACTTTTTTTGTAAGTATACTGGTTAAAAGGGAAATAAATCAACAAATTTATTGGAAAAATATTAAACTTTTTTTTTTATGTATTGCATAATTTTCTCTCAGTCTCTTACTCTCTTAATATATAGTACTTCTACAGTGCAAGAATTATTAGATAATATATGTTAGAGCTGAATATTTTTTCAGTTCAAATTATTATATTTCATTCTCTAATAAACGGAGCATATTCAAAGGCAAACATTTTTTGTCAGGTTAGCAAAAAAAATTTATTGTTAATCCTTATTTGAACATAAAAAAAACTGAAATTAGAAGTATTTAACGTATTCATAATATAAATTATGAACGTGCATAACAAACACGAAAAAAATTAATTTTATTTACCCAACATTAATTCATTTTTTCAGTTGCCTTTTAAGAAAAACCCCACATAACATGGAAGAAATATTAAAAAAAAACATCATCAG
>JAPMOR010095361.1:1092608-1118444 GCA_026543865.1 Argiope aurantia | reverse complement strand
TTCAATTATTTTTTATAATATCAGTTGGGGCAAATAGTCGAATTTTATATGAAATATTGAATTGCCAACAATGCGAGAATTAAGTATAGCCATAAATGATTTTGGATATCAATTGCATTTATCCTCACAAATTTTATTTCATTCTAAATTAAATTTGCTGAATATGGTAAAAAAACCCTACATGCTTAAAAAAAAACAACTTTCCAGACATTAAAGCAAATAAATAAATGATAATAATAAAGCTAATCATGGATTTTTCACTGGGGCCAGTTTTATAATCACGAGGAGCATTTTCCACTAAACTTTCTTATAGATTCCACATTTTCACTTAGTAATTTTTGTTGATGACACCGCAGCTATTTTCAATACCAAACATTTTAGCCCATAACAAATCATCAAAACTTCATTAAATAATGCACCTCAATTACAGTTCTGGTTCGTTGCCTGTAGGATACAAATAAACGTGCTTATCTGATTTTCGACAAGAAAAGGTGCCATGTTTATACCAAATCCGAATATTCGATCATTGCGTACTCTGGACCATTGAATGCAAAAACTTAAAAAACTGTTACGTGACTCAGAATTAATCTTCGATGAATAGCTGAAAGCGGTCATCAATAAAGTCCGAGACATGAATACTTATCTGAGTCAATTTATGGGTCGGAAGAGCAAATCGCTAATTAAGTTTACGTTTTTGTATTATAAATCCATCATCCGATCAGTGCTGCTCTATGGCTTTCCCCATTTAGAAATCAGTAGTCGTGGCTAGAGAAATACTTTATTTTGTCGTGACTATATGATTAAAGAAACTGCAAGTATTTCAAAATCAGCAGTTAATGCGCATCACAAAGAGCCATGTGTGTCAAACATGAAATCTTGCATAACATTTAAAAAGATAGATAATTTTGGAGCATATCCAGAATACATTTCAGCTAGATTTTCTCAAAAAAATAAGATTTGAATGAACCTCTTAAGGGTTTCTTTTGCCTTCATTCTTGCTGTTTGCGTCTTCACAAAAGCGGCCAAGTATCAATTTTGACAGTTCATTCCATTATTTACCAACAATTAAGAGAAAACTATCTCCTCTTAATAAAACTGAGACATCTTATTAAATTTCTTATTAATTTCCTCACATGCGTAACGCGCTTTGTGTGCACCCATCATGATCGTTTGCATGAACTCATAATTATCAAATGTATTCTTTTGCTTTAAACTCAATAAAAAAATATATAACTTTAATGTTTTATGGCATTGTGGCATGGATCTTTTCACTACACCAGTCGAAGCCATAACTGTTAGTATTTCTTGAATTAATTTTTTTTTATCAAAACTATTTTTCAAGTAAATAAACTACGTAATGAAAATTGAATTCTATTTATTCGCATTCCAAAGAAATTTAAAAATTGCAACTGATTTCAAATAAATTATAATGTGATTATGCCAACTTCTCAATGAATCTACGGAACACCGCAACTTCTAGTGCGTTATTTTTATACTTCATTTTGTGTCTAACCTCGTGAAAAACCGAAGCATATTATTATAAATTTGTAATATTGCTTTCCTGCACAATAAGCCCCTTGCTAAGAAAGAGAGTTTTACAAATATAGTAGACTTAAATGGATATTGAATCAATGACCCCGCCTTTGGCGACAATTTGCCGACAAAAATGAAGTATCCCGCATATTCGAGAATCTTGGCTATAACTCCACTAAGCTTAGAGTTCCAGCGTGTGTTTAAATCATTGCATTTTGTCACGGTGGCTATAAAAACCCAAGAGACCGTGTCAATTATGGATAATGGAGACGAGAGAAGAGTTGTTGATTAAAGTTTGTCTTTAGAGTGTAGATCTCCAGTGAGTGCCTCTTTGGGCACTTTGTACTGCTTCTACTGTTTAATAATAGGTGTGGTGTGGTATGGTGTGGAGAGGGGGATGCCAGATCAGGTGTCATCCTACAGGAACCAAAATCATCGGCCAAAGTTCATTTATCTAGTCCATTGCTTTATTGAATTATCCTGAGTCTGAAAAAATATACATCTATAAACGGAATTTAATCAAAATTTGACGGATATTTGCAGTTTCATGCTAAAATGCATAATAAATTTCATTAATAAAGATCGAGGCATTTCTGAGTTATTGTATTTATAGACAGATTGACAAACAAATGTATTTCCATTTTTTTGGAGGGGAGTGGGGATACATAGAGTGATTTTGCGCATGGAGATTAATAAAAATCTCGAGATCGAATTTTTTGACGATTATAATTTCTCGTAAAAAAAAGAAAAAGAAAGTAAAGTAAGAAGCCCGAGAAGCCTTACAAGAAGCCTGACTTTCAAAAATTTATGCTCTTAAGCTTTGGCACTGCTGATTTACTTTTGGAATTTATCAACAGTTCTAACAATAAGCCAAAACCTTCCAGATATAATGCAGTTTTATAGAGTAAAATGAGAAAATTTTTGCTTACTTTAGAAATTTGTTAGATCAACATGCAGTGTTTGAAACGAACAGAAGTTATTGCACTTTTAACATATTCATTATGATTCGGTATTATTATGATATTGTCCCGGCATTGTATGGATCTTAGAAATCGTAAAAAATTGTGGTGATATTGTGCAGTATCTTATGCTAATAGGGAGGAGACAGAATTTTAATTTAACAACATCCGATTAGAAGAGGTGCAAAGTTCTCCGGAATTTTAAACGATTTTAATGAGCAGACATTACACACCAAAGACTGGTTTAAAGGGCACCAAATAAAATTTATATTTTCATTGGATATTTGTTAGAATCAAGTTTCCATTTTGTAATTTTCATTCTAAAACTGAGACATTGGGATAAGGCCACTACGATTCAGTTTCTGTTGAAGCCTTTTCTTTACTGTACACTGAATAATTCCTTTGCATAAATCAACTTATTCTGGTAAGCGTGAATTCAGAAATAGAATTCTAAAAGAAATTCTTTTAATTTAACATTTTTTTAAAAAGATTTTTATGAGATATTTTTTTAAAATTATTATTTCAACGATTTATATTTTACATTCGAAAGGGTTTTGCTATACTAAGTATGTTTTTCTAAGACTAAAACTATCCGTAAGCCTAATTTTAAACCATATTTATTTTAAAATTGTTAAAAGTAATAAAAATAATAAATAAAAGTAAAAAATTAAGTAAGCACAGTTTTTTAATTACAAATTTCCTTTTATTATTCTATAAATTGACGAAATCTTACATTGATTTTTTTTTACTTCTCTTGCTTGCCAAGCCAGCTGGTAAGCGACTTTATTTTTAAGAATAAATTCAAACATATTTTTGTGATTCATGAGTTACTCCTTTCGAATGTATAAATAATTTCACATTTAGGAACTTTTTCTTAAGTCATGTCCAGTTAAAAGTAAATTTATCAATAATAGTTTTAAGAAAAGTGCTAAAGATTTATTTTAAATACTTTTTTATTCCTACTAGTCTATATCTATACTTATAATAAAGCTCAATGTGTGTGTGTGTGTGTGTGTTGGCGCTCCACAGGCCAGACCATTCAACCTACAGCTACCAAATTTGGCACTTGTATACCTTGGAGGCCGGGAATGTGCACCTGGGGCTTATTTTTTCGAATTTTTAACTAGAATTTAATTTATTTAAAAATTAAGCGAAATTTTGACGTGTTTCTGCTATAACTGCCGAAAATATTACCGCACAAAAAAGATTTTTACATGATCAAAAATTTATCTTTTAAATGATACTAATGTTTTAATCTTAAAATTAAATTTCTATTTTTAATGAATTTTTAAATAAATATTTTAACTATGTTTTTCAATAATTTTTTTCGTAAAAAATAAAAATTAAGATTAAGCACGTTTCGCATTCATGGGAAAAAAATAGCTTTTTTCAAAGTGTTGCCATCACATTGATTAAAGCTCTAACTGAAAATAAATTAAATCGTTTTGGAAATGAAATCTGCAAAAATATAATTTTCGGCACGTGTCTGTAGGAAATGAAACAAATATGAAATATTATTTTTTCTAAAAAATAAATTCAAGAAAAATTATTTTATGATCTTTTACACTCTCTATACAGGGTGTTTATTTAGTCCCGGACCCATTTTGATATTTAATGACTCATAAAATAATGAAGATATAAACAAACTTATGGCATTTATTGATGGAATAACTCATATATTTTCCTTTTCAGGTTTGAATATTTTTAATTTTGTAAATATCGTCTGCGCGTGTTTTTAATTTCAGATAATTTCATTTTCCAGTCTAAATATCTATACTCTTCTAAATATCGTCTGCTTATTAATTACATTTTTCTCTCTTTTGTTTTTGGCAACTATTGAAATGTTATGTTTACTTTTGATGTGTTTGTTCTATGTAGTACTTTTGTATGTGATGTTTTATTCGAGCGGATATTAAGGAGAATGCATACATCACAAGAGAAAGCACAGATTTTATGGTAGTCATAGAGTTGATTTCCAATCAACTAAATCACTGACTTTTAAGAGTTAATTTCCACTCACTTAAACTGACTGATTTATGAAAATTTGAATATCACTATTCAATAAAAAAAGGATAATTTTAGATTTTCCATCGATCGCTTCAAAGAAAATACGCCAATCAGCGCACAGATTTCTCAAGATTAATTAGCCTAAAATTATGAAAATGTTGAGTTTTTCTAAATTTTTAACATTTAAAACTTCATAAATACCTCTTAGTTGATCGTGGAAAATAGAAACATTCATTCATTTATTTAAAATTTGGTGTGTCCAGAATATTTCTCAAAATATGATACCTTACTACAATAAATTTTGACTTCATAATTTTTGAAATATATTTATAGGCCGGAACAAAATATTATTATTGATTTCATTTCAATCCTTATGAAAACAAAACTAAAAACTGAAATTTATGCTGAATCTGAGAAATTTTTGTTGAATTATTGTTTGAGATATTACATAAATGATGAAAAATATTTTGTAGTTCACATAAGACTTAAATACCGAGCGATTCTGTTTGCAATACTCACATTTAATAATAATAATAATTAATAAATAACATTAAAGATGATAAATAAAATAAAACGCTTGGTTTTATTAAAAAATATCTTAATATTAATTGCAATTTCATCATTTGCATTTTAAATTAAAGTTAAAGTTTTGCCGGAAATGACAACAAATTAGCAAAATATATATAGTAAATTTAACGAAACGATCTAAACAGTATAAGTTTGGTATGGCTATCAAAATTTGAAGATTAAAAATATTTTGTTTGAGAATCCTTTAAGAGACCAGTTACTTAAAATATTTAATTGAAATTGTAGCGAGCGGTAAAACTGGCGAACCGGCTGGTCGCCAAAGGCATATGTGTGTTGGCACTCTTCAAGCTAAGCTGTTTGACTTAGAGCTTACAAACTCGAAACGTATATAGTTTGGAAGTGGGAATCTGCACTTCGGAGCAAATTTTTAACATTTAAAATAATCAAACATTTGTCGAAATTTTGATGGTTTTTTTTCCAATTCCAACTGCCGATAATATTAAAACAAAAGATGATTTTTACGTCATCTTAAATTTTTAAAAATTATCTTTTTAGTTACATTAATTTTTTGCCTGCAATTTTTTCTAATTTTAATTAACTTTAAGAATATTTTAGGCATATTTTGCAACAGAATATTTTATTGTTTTAATGAAACTCAAAATCGTCTTCCTTATTGTTATAATAATTTCAACCTAGATTTTTTTCACTCTTTCTGATCAAGATACTGCTTATTTTTTTGTGTTATTTAGGTTCCAATATAAGATATGTTTTTAATGAAATTTTAGTTATCTAGCCCTTTACGTTTTGTAATTATCGTTTTTAGCTGTATTCGGACAACAGAGCCGACAGACTTCCACAGCATGGAATTCGTTCCAAATTTGATAGAAATAGTATACAGACTATATACCAATTTCATCCGTTTAGCTCAAAATATTATCCAGTTGTTATGTTTTTCATAATTCAAATTTCAAAATTTCCATAATTTCAAAAATGCGTTTTTCAAGGAAGAAGGTCCGAATTGTAAAGATTCATCAAAATCGCGAGCTCGAATTACAGCGATTGACAATTGCGATGCTTTTTCTTTATATATTGCATGTATGAGAAAGTAAACATTAACCAAAAAGAAATCTTTAACAAGTGATAAGTTAATCTCAAGAGTGGTTTTCCTAAACTTTTCCGCCAATAAATGTCAATCTCGTCTTTCGTATAAAATTGTGGGCATAGTGTGAGGGCACAAATATCTTGCATGACATTAATGAATGGCAGTTATTATGGATTTTAAATATATTTTAAATATATACTTAATATAATGCTGTATTTTAACATAACACTAAAATTTTACACGAAATTGCAGTTGTAGTCACAAGATAACATAGCGAATTTCATTAAGTCATTGCATTTATATGCATGCAAAAGTACAGACTGACAGAAGGTCAAACGTTTGACGGATTTGTTTAAAATTTGATTAGAATCTATATTTCAGATGATAAACCAGTATATCAAATTTTATCGACTTTGTTTATTTTTTATTTACCTTGCATTTTGTAGTTATCGAGTTCTATAAATGGATAATACTTCTGTAAATGGATTTCGTTCAAAATTTGACAGAAATCTACAAATTTGGTCGCAATTTCACATGCCAAATTTCAGCTATCTAACTTGAAGCGTTTTTGATTCACCGTGTTCACAGACAGACAGATACAATGCCAAAAATGTGTTTTTCTGACTCGTAGAGATTCATTAAAATCTCAAATTCTAATTTTTTGGCGATTGCAATATTTTCACTATATTTCGCATACGAAAAAGTAAAATAGTGTTGAAATATAAAACTAAACTAATAAATTAATTTTTAAATGCAACTTCTTAATTTGCACTGCTAAGGGATACAAATTGTCTGAATCCGTCACTGAAACTAGGATTCATTCTTCATTCGAAGGCATAAGGCTATTGTTGATAGAATCGGCAAACCGAACCGTCACCACCGTCTGTCTGCAAATCCATATAAAATAGAACAATGCGTTTCATATCGAAAATAAAAAATCTCAAATTTAAATATCTGTAATTTATTTTTTATAGTGCGGGTTTTTTTCAACAAGAAGATATTTTTTTCTTTGACTACTCTTCAAAATTTAGCAAAACTGAAGCACAGAATTTGTAGCGCGCATAGCTGCTACCATATTAGAGTGTAATGCTTCTCAACATGCAATGATTTCCCACACTTTCATCATCTCCCTTATTTCCTTGGAAGGGTGTTGCTGGGTTATGTCTATTGTTTCTTTTTCTACTGACTAATTTCCTTTTTACTGTGGCACAGACTGAAGCTCTATAAGCTCTTCATTAATTCTGCTTATGTTCGCCGGTTAGCTCATCGATGCCGTTGCTATCGATCTGCACCCCCATAATCTTGGCCAAGGACAAAATTTCGTCGAGCAAAGCTCAACAAGGACTTTTTTAAACCCCTCGAAGTCGAGTTCTTTAACATTAACCGATCAAAACTACTTCCATGTCGATATCAGAGCTCTCTTTAAACGAGGCTCAATACAGATTAATACAGGCATTTTCTCGTCACCAGTTCCGCGAAACATCTCTCGTTAAAGGAGTCACTTTTTTTACATTTTGTTTCATTCGTAATACGAATCGCTGATAATACGAGGTGCTCGTTAAGTGAGGAAATATATCTTTTAAAAATATGGAATACCTAACTCTACATTTTAAATCGGTTTTTATTGTTATTGTGAATCGAAATAGAATTTTTTTAAGCACATGGCTACACACCTATATCTATCGGAAATATAATAGAGTCTTCCGTAAAAGCGCGAATAAACACTCCAAGAGAAAGAAAATGGAGGGGGGGGGGGAAATCTAAAATAGAAGTTTTCTTTTCCTCAGGTTTTACCAGTAAAAAAAAAAAATGTTTTTCTAGAATTAATATAAGATGATATATGACTCAAAACTTTCTCAGATCCTTGGAGATTTTTAAATTTAATAAACTCTGTAAAACAATTAAATAAACTCTACAAAACAGTTTTAATTTTCACTTCCCTAGTTTTTAATTTTCATTTCGAATTCATCAAAATAAATCTAAATTACAGACGATGTTTTAACGTTACATTACGAGGAAATCCATGGCAACAGTGATAAAATATCAAAATATTATAAAACTTGAATTTAAAATATTCACATTATGCAAGCTCTACTCTGTAGAACAGTGTAAACTTGCTATTAAATTACAATTCTGAAATCGAACTAAAGTGTTCCAAATGAGCGTAATGAGATTTGTTTACCTTTTAAGGAAATTGTTACAAATAGAAATTTTTGTCAATCAAAAGAAAAAGAAGAGGAAAAAAATAAATCGTGAATAATCATTAAATTATTGGAGCATCTTGCAAATTTAAGGACCAATGATCAGTTTCCGTGCTTTTTGTGAAAATATTTATCAGGTCAGTAGTTAAATTCTCTCTTAAAAAATAAGCATTTTATAACTTTAAAAAAAATAATAATGAATATATTTTTAACTATAGAGCTATGCATTATACTGAAATAAACCAAGCCAAGGGAAATGTCCAGTTTTATATAAATATAAAATATCATTAGCAATTGCTGAATATTTATCAAAAACATTAAAATAAATAAAGTACAAATATTTTTTTAATGTAAGTTTTTTACGAAAATATTTCTAAACAGGAAAGTATCCAGTTTTATACAATCATAAAATATCATCAGTAAACACTGAATATTTATCAAAAACATTAAAACAAATAATGTGAACTGTTTTTTTTATATAAGATTCTTATGAAAATATTTCTAAAGTATCTAAAATTAATTTATTAAGAATTAAGTAGGCATCTAAAATTATTTTATTGTCATATTAGCTAGTTGTATTAAGAACAATCATTAATTCTCATCACTTCCTTAACATTTCAATTTTTTGAAAAAAAAAATGCTATAAAAGAATATGATTTAGAATATAAAATTCATGATAATTTTTTTTAATTAAGCAAACAAAAATGTTTGCTTCTTTTCTGAAACTTCGCTATCTAATTCTTTTAGTTTTTCTGCTCTTTAATAACTTTTTCTACAGGAAAAAAAAAATAAAACATTTGAACAATAACAACAAAAAAAACATTTTTAAGGTCCTTATGTAAGGGCTATTAAAATTAAGCTATTTTTAAGGAAATTTAAATGACGTTACGCACGCTGATTTTCAGCTTCTATTACTTTAACACTTTAAACAATACCAAATTTGGAACCGATTTTTACGAAAATGTTATGATTTTCTAAAACTATGGAATGAGAGGCAGACGATGCGTTTGAGCAATAAAAACAAAGAAACCGAAGAACAACACTCACATGGTGCGACTTCCGGCGTCCAAAGGTTGTATCCGACAGATTTGCTTTGGGCTAAGTGCGAAATTCGATTTGAAGGAAAGGAGCCAATGGAGCGTGTGGATGAGACGGAACCAAATTGGCCAAGCGTGAAGTATGTTGATGTGGGAAAGTATTGTATGCGGTGACATCGCCTTATTTTGGTCAACTCGCGCAACAGGCTTTATGTCACTCTTCATAAAGAACACCAAGTAGGCTGAAAGCGTCGCTAATAAATAAATCAGATTTCAAAATAAATACTGGACGATTTAGGAAAATAGTTTGAATAGTGATGGTAGTGAATAATATAGCGAGTTCATAATCTTTTCTTTTATGTTTCTAGTATGTTCTGGAAATGGCCTCAAGGCTAGAGTGTCTTATTTATAATGGCGTTTTAATAATGTCAGAAAAGACTAATACATAAAAGGTTAACGGAATTGAAGTTTAAAGGTTTATTGAATCAAGAACACCATGCTACTAATCATCCACCACATTTTTAATGAATGAATATGAGGCAATTATTCTAATCTTATTTCAATCATAAAAAGCAAGGTAAGCTGTTTCGGAGAATTTACTTTGTTCATCAAAGATGCACAGTTGTGAAAATGTGTATCGATTTTAGTGAATCAAGAGCGCTATGTTACTAATTTCTATCTTTTTTTAAGGATTGAATATGAGGTAATTATTCTAATCTTATTTCAACACAAAAAGCAAGCTAAGCCGTTTCGACAAGTTTACTTTGTTCATCAAAAAGGCACAGTTGTGAAAATGTGTATCGAGTTTAGTGAATCAAGAACGAAATGTTACTAATTTTCTATTTTTTTACTGATTGAATATGTGATAATTATTCTAATGGTCGTATTTCAATCATAAAAAGCAAGTTAAAACCGTTTTGATGAGTTTACTTTGTATATCAGAAATGCACAGCTGTGAAAATATGTATACATTTTAATGACTCATTTTCTATTAATTTTAAATGATTTTTCTACCATTTTTTAATAATTAATCAAAAAAACCATGTTATTAACTTTTAACTCCTTTTTTTAAAAAATGCTGAAGATGAGCTAATTATTTTAATTGATTAATTAATCTATCATAAAGATTAAGTTAAGCTGTTTCAAAGAGTTTACCTTGTAGAGAAAATGCATATCGACCAATCAATAAAAATAGTTCAATTGAAGCGACCAACATTTCTTTCGCCTTTGGATATGTTGCTTTCAGTTTCTCGTAACAATAAATAAATCTATGAACTAATGTGAATATAAACAGTTTAAATTCAAAATAATATTTTAGTTTTAGTTTCAATTCTCATGAATTCTGAGAAGACAAAAAAATCTTGATCAAATCCATTTCTCGTTGATCAGGATTACTGTGGTCAGTATACTGCTATGGCAATAAATTTTGGTTTAGTTTAGTTATATTAACGTCCCGTTTTAAAGCAACACTAGGGCTATTTTGAGACGGACCTCGTAATTTTGAACCGTGGTGAGATGACGAGGACGACACCTGAGCTGGCAGCCCCCTCTCCACGCCACATCACACCAGCGGGAGGACATTTGGCATGACGGATTTGACATGCAACAGACCCCCTTACACGACGGTTCTACAGTGGAATCGGGTCTCGAACTTGAAACCTTACGGCTCACAAGCCGAGACCTTACCACCAGGCCACCGCGGCCCGATTTAAATTTTGGATTTCTGTCAATTATGCAGAAATACACGATGAGAGAAATTATAGTGCATTAGTTCAAATTGTTTAGATGAATAAATTTTAATGACATGGTATTTTTTATAAATAAAATTAATTATTTTGTTACTATATATCAAATTAAAACCGAAATTACGTTAATTTAATCGAAAATTTGTGAAAATAGCTTAAATATTATTGGATTGTGGTTTAACGATTGCCATTATTAATTGATAATTTTTTACTTTCTCTTATATGTAGGTATAGAGAAAGTTTAGTAATCATCAAAAAAGACGAAATCGAGATTTTGATGAATCACCACGTTTTAGACCACCCTGAGTTCGAAAAATACATTTTTGGAAAATGTATTTGTCAGTCTGTCAGTAACTTCGGATAGGTAAAGATTCTGTTTGTGAGGAGACGCCTCAAGTCGTCTTCCCCACTGACACAATTGAGGTCGAAGATGCCATCGACTCTAATTATTTTATGAATTCTCTTTCAAAAATGATAGATTTTTGTTTGTCTTTCATTGCATTTAGAGATCTAGAGCGATTATTTTAGATTGCATAAGACACTGATGTAATAATATTTCACAGGGGAAAAACAAATAATAGCTTTATAATGTTCTGGTGTTTTCTAAAATTTGTTGGTGTTTTTGAATTTGTATTTAATCACTTTTAAATAGAATAAAAGTTTCATTTTTACTTTTTCGTATACGTAGCATAGAAAAGTATAGTAATCGCCGAAAAATTCGAATTCGAGATTCTGAAGAATCTCTACATTTTAGACAAAGATAACTCAAAAGTCTGCGACAAGGTAACTCAAAAGCACTTTGATATAGACAGATGAAATTTGGTATACGGTCTTTATACCAAATTTGTAGATTTCTATCAAATTTTAACCAAAATCAGTTTTGAGGAAGTCAGTCTGTCCGGATGTTCGAATATAATTTAACACGATAACTACAAAACGAAGAGAAATAGCTAGATAATATTCGATACACAGAATTAACATTTATAGTGTAGACATTAATAAAATTTTGAACCGAATCCAACAAGATGTTGCTAGTCTGTCGATCAGTACTTTCAGAAACATACAAAAGCTATAACTCAAAGACGCAGCAACTTAAATATATCAAATTTGGTATGGAATTTTATAACTGCAAATGTAGTTCTGTGCCAAATTTTTGTTTCAGTCTTTTAGAAAAAACGCGCCTAAAACACATTCGATTTTCGTGTACTGTTAACCCCATACTAGAGATAAATCGCCAAATAACTCACCAAGGTTTACACGATAGTTTCAATCAAAGCGCTATATTCACTCCAAAGGTTAATATTTCGTAACTATTGAGAGTCAATGCCATGCAAGGCGTTCTCTGGCATGGCAAGTTTATTAAAGAGCATGTGAGAAAGTTTGGGGAGACCACTTCCTCTAATTTAATATATGATTAAACTATTATATCACATTAAATTATTAATCACCTTTTTAATCCTTAATTTTTTTATTTGATATTCTAACCCAAGTTTAATATTAATATAATTGATAAAAAAAACAACAACTTGTATTTAATGATAGTCCCAGAAGTTATGCGATCCCAGCAGTGACACATTGAGACATTTTGATTAGGAATAAATTAAGATATATTTTTAACTTAATCATGATATAAATTTTTCTTAACATCCTGATGATTAATTTTATTTAAATTTTTGTAGTAACTCGGTGAATATATGTATGCTTATTTATGTTTTTAATATTATGGAAAGAATGACGAAATTAATGACGCTATTATTAATTTTTTTATTTATAAATAAAAGCATTTAATTATTATTATAAATTATAAAGAAATAATAAAATTCAAACAAATACTATTAAATATGTTAAAAGCTTTATGTTAAATGTTATAAATTGTATGTTATGTTAAACCACATGGAATATAATGTAATCAGTTAAATGAATGATGTTCCGATACACCATAAATAAACAATTAATAAATGATACTTTGATTTATATAATAAAGATTTTAATAATTCAATGTAAATATACTTTCTAGCCTTAATATTTTCATAAGTGTCGTATTTTTTAAAATTCATTTATTTGATAACCGGCCAATTGCATTTTTTTTAACCAACCTTCCTGCAGCCGCCTTTACCAACCAGTCCCTGGTAGTGGCATGCCTATATCCAGTGACTTCAGAGATTCGCTCAGATCCATTACCGCATTTGCTGTTCAACGTGAAGATTTTTTTAATTGTTGCAGTATTTTAGATGTGACGACCTGATATAAAAAGTGACATAAAAAAAAACTTTTTTTATTCTAGAAGCTGAGTTTTTCTAGCTAAAAATTTATTAAAAGTAATTGCTAACATGCATGTTTTATGATAATGTCTTTTTTTTTACTTTCTCGTATACGTAGTATAGAAAAAGTATAGAGATCGTCAAAAAATTCGAATTTGACATTTTGACGAATCTCCACGTTTAGACCTCTCTAATGCGAAAAACTCATTTTTAGAAAATGTCCGTCTGCCTGTCTGTGATCAAAAACAACGCTTTGAGCTAGGGAGATGAAATTTGGTAAGCAGGCTTAAAATCAAATTTGTAGATTATCAAATTTTGTGTAAATTTCGCTCCGAGGACATCCATCTGTCCGGCTGTTTGAACATAATTTAGCCTGATAACTACAAAACGAAGGCAGCTAAATAGATAAAATTCAATACATAGATTTAACTTCTTTGGTATAGAACCCTTACTAAATTTTGAACGAAATCCAACTATTGATTGTGTGTCTGTCTATACTTTCAGAAACATGTAAACGCGATAGCTCAATAACGAAATGACTTAAATTATAAAATCCGAAAGTTTTTTGTGACTTTAAGTGTAGTTTTATCTCGAATTTTTGTCTCATTCGTCTGGAAACAACTCGTCTAAAACACAAATTCGATTTTTGGATACTTTTGCTCGCATGCCAGGGATTAATCGCCAAAATACTCGCCAAGGTTCGCGCGATCAGTAAAAAAGCTTTCACGCCAAAGGTTAATATTTTGTAGCTATTGTACGTCAATACCCTGCGAAGCGTTTACTGGGATAACATTCTTATTAAAGAGTATGCGAGAAAGTTTTGTGGAGACCACTCTCGCTGATTTATTTCCCCCCCTTTCCTCATACAGGAATAAATATTGTAATAATTGTCACAACATTCGATTTTGAGATTTTGATTACTTAATATTTATTTATACGATATTCTTTTTATTTATTTAATTACAAAATTAATGCTAGCAATTATGACAACCCACATCATATCACATCACATATATCAAAATTTAGAAGTAGTACGCTAGCCTATAAACAGTATAAAACTAAAAAGAAATTCAAAATAGAAGAAATTTTAATCAATTGAAGGGCCAAATCTATCAGCTGGACGGTTCAGTGGTTACCAGGCAAACATCCCAAGACCCATTAAACATCTGCTGGATACCCTGCATTAGGGAAGTAGACATCCATTGAAATAAACTAAACATCAAATGAAAAAAAGGCAAGCGAATGAGTAAACAAAAAGAAACTCCCCGGAGTGAGATGCCTGTGGTTGATAAACCATTTGCATTTGTGTCATGATTATTTGATGTGATGGGTTTTGGTGCTTCGGGTTCTTGAATGAGAAGTAGTGTATGTTTATCCTAAAAAAAGGAAGTTATGGTGGGAACAAAAAGAGCAGGAAAACTATATCAGCAGGAAATTCAAATGGTTTGAATTGAAACTGATCTTTTTATCCTTGTGATTTTATTTGATATGTTGGATTAATGCCTGGTTTTGAAGCTACAATAAGGATATTCGAGACGGATATCGTAATTTCTTATCTCTTTCTTTTTGTCTCGTGATCTGTTTCCGAATGAAAAAAGAATTTTCAACTCTCAAACGAATGCATTTCTAGGAAAAAGAGATAAAACAAATATATTACTATTTAATGACAAAATAAGAAGGTTTAATGAATGTAATTGTTTTGTAAAATTTAATGAATTAATTCACATACCACGATAGCAGAAAATAACACTATTTTTTACGCAGTTATATTGAAATGTGCGTATTCGAAATTTTTAATTTAATGTTAAAAATGTTTTCAATTTAATGGTTTCAGTTTCAGTCTGAATGGTTTCAGTTTCTGAATTTAGTTTTCAAATGGTTTCATTTTCATGATGAGATTTCAGAAGAAAAAAAAATTGTATTCATTACAAGTAATAGCAAAGATGTTTCCTTTTTAAGTTACATTAACATGATCATGCTTATAAACTCTGACGCTATTTCATACTGCATCTGCGAGTAGAACTATGCATGAATGTAATTATCGTTTCAAACATTTCCATAGGGCAAACTGTTGGATCTAGAACTACACAATTTAGAAATTTATTTATTAGAAATAGATGCTCATTAGAAAAAGAGTAATTATATTTTTAATTATAATGTTATAATAAAAATTTTAACATTTATCCTCAATGACTTCTGAAAATATTATTGAACAAAAGTCATTTTTACACTACTCTAAGAGTCAAAACTAAGCTTTTCAGACAAACCAACTATTTTTCCGAACAATTTTTATAAACATTTTAATAAATTGAAAATTTATTTTTAGGTATATTTATCAAAATGCTTTTCATTGTTTTATTTACTGGATGTATATTCAGAAGAACGGCGTCGATATTAAATGCATCGTAAGCGTGTTTTCACTGCTGTATAATTAAACAAAAATTTTAAAAATAAAATGAAGACCAATGAATTAAACCTAAAACATATTCATGATGTCCTGGACTAAAGATTCGAATTTCCTGTAAATTCTTTTTTTCACAGCTGTATTTGAGATCTGCTCTGTTTGTAGTATGAGCTTGAATGTAATGGCAGCCTTTTACAGGATTATTAATTTTTAAAAATCTTATTTTCATTTGTATTCTATATCAATCTTTCTTTGAAATTGATAAAAGCACCAAAAATAAACTGAAAAGTTTATACATTTTGTTAAAAGTCATATAATATTTTTTAAGAATATGAATGTTTTCTTTCATAAGTCTTGTTTTTTAATAACTTTCTAGAAATCTAAATACTTACTTCCAATATTAGCGAAAGCTACAAATTACTGAATGTTATTAATTAATTAATTTATTATTATTATTATTTTACATTTATACAATGCAAAAATATTGCAATCGACAAAAAGAAAAAAAATCGAACAAAAAAAATTTGGAGGATTTTTATTTTTTTGTCATCCCCCCCCCAAAATAATAAAAAGAAATATGTGCTTTCGAAAATTTTGTTTGTCAATCTGTAAACACGATAGCTCATAAATAGGCAAAAAGAAGGCTGAAATTTGGTTTGCGATCCCATCTTTAAAACTGTTGATATTTGTGAAATTTTGGAAGAACAACTATTTGTATTATGAGAAGGCAGTTACAATAACTTAAAAACCTATTGTTCTAAATAAATGGAATTTGATATTTCTAAGTCCATTTTTTGGGAAGTTACACTGATTTTTATATTTACATTTACATACGTTTTAATCCTATTTTACATCCTTCGATGCAATTTTTTCAAGTATAGAGTATGGCAGAATTTTCTTACGAAAAATTTCATAAATAAAAATCTAATGCATATTTTTGTTCAAATTTGATATAATAATTTCTCGATAGGTCTGCAGTTTCTGAATTAGAGAATAAATAATCTATTCATTTAAAACTGTTTCATCCGGCGTCCTGGCATAAGGGTAGCGCGTCTTCCCTCTTGATCTGGGCGTCCTGGGTTCGAGACCCGGTTTGGGCATGGTTGTTCTTTACTGAGAGACAATTGAGATAACAATTATGATGAAAGCAAAGTATAGCTGTTATTGAGAGACATTGGTTTTGTTGCAGGAAACTTAATTTTTGCAAGAATAAAATGCATAGATGAAACCACAAATGTATTTACTTTTGATATTCAAATGACATTTAGAAGCATGTGATGGAATCTTGCTTTATTATTGAATTTATTATTTCCCAAGAATGAAGTCCAGTTGATTTCTTCTAAATTATGCATTTAATTCTGGTTTTAATTTTTTTGCAAATTTAAAAAATTAAAAAATTAATAATATCTTTTAAAATTAGGAAACAAATTCCAAAAACATTTCGTCGGCAACTCATTTTTTTTTAAAAACGGAATTGTGTTAGAAAATCTCACAAACTTTTCAGATTTTATATTTTTACATGATTTACTTAATTAATAATTGATAAGCTGAATTTTTAGCATTTATATTTTTGAGACTAAAGAAATTGATAATATTCTAAATACTTATAAAGCTACGAATATGTTAAATTGCACAAGGACTTTATAAACAAACTACATATTACTAATCCGAATAGCTTATGAAAAGTCAAAATTTACATTATCTGTTTTAATGCATATTACCTGTAGATCTGACATTCGGATCTGCGGTAAAAATATATAGTACGTTCCTGAGTATCCGGTTCGCGATTATCCGGCTTCCGTACTATCCGGCCTAGTTTTTTTTTTATCTAATTAAATGATTAAGGAAAGGCGTTTCAGAAGCAGTAATCTATTAACTTTTCAAAAACTTAAAAAAAAACCCCTGCTAGGTTTGATTCTTATCTTAGGATTACCTTTTCTTATCTGTGTAATCCTTTATCACTGAAAAATAAAACTAGTTTGAGTCAATTTTCTTAAGAATGAGGCCTACGATTTACGTTAATGTTTTGTTTATGTTTCTTGCAGGATTTCTGTTAAAATGTGAACAGTTTATATTCTTTAACTTACTTTTCTTCTATTCAATTCTTGAATGTGCAGTGTAGTGCAGTATATAAACATATTTAAACGACCAGTACAGGGTTTTCTATTTTAATTCGACGCGTCGACGCGGCCGCGTTCACATTCGACATGGTTTGAGATAAATGGAGGGTTTAGTATTCAATAAAAAGTGAGAAAATACGTATTACGTAATAAATTTAGTTAAAAAAACTATGTCTTCTGGTATTGGTAGTTAAAGAGATGAGTTCATAAAGCCCCGGCCTATCCGGCCTTTTTGTTATCCGGTTTGCACTTCCGCCACATTAAGCCGGATATTTGAGTATTGTAATATTGATGCACTAAAGCTGAATTTCACAAGCTGCACATTAGAAAAAAATTGGTATTTTTCATCATGTTTTACGAGATTTAACATTGCGAACAAAAACACTTCATCTTGACTTTTAGCCAAGTGCTAAAGATATAAGCTGCAAACTGTCTCGATTTTCCAGTAACCTCAAATACCACCATTAAAGACAATCCCAGCCAAATTCCAAACTCGTTCCCTAAAAATCTGAGGAACTCTGATATTAACCACTTAGGATATTGTTTATAAATGTGTTCTAAATAAATATACATTTACTCTAACTGCTTTTTGCTTTAACACGCATTTGTTATCATAAACATCGGATAAAGTCATTTCTATGAGTGAATTTCTTTTCGGTAAAGTTGATTTTGATAATATTGATTTATAATTAAACGTATTGCAAGGTAAGGGACAATTACAGGGTGGGCCATGGCGACCCATATCTGTAAGAACATCGTGCAGGCAACATGATTACGTCTCGTTAGTGGCATCGCAAGATTTCAAGTGAATCATTACTCCCAAAGTTTGGTCGATGCACCCGCATTTTGCAAAATTCTTTGCTTGAATACATCTTCGAACACACTCATTTTTGCTCACTGGATATCCATTTGTTCTTTTTTTATAGTCCATACATTTATCTTTGTATTGTGCAGGCAATCTTTGAGTAATAATTTTTTTCATGGATATTAAGATTTCATATCCTGGATTGATATTAAAACTTTCTTCTTCTGGATTTGACTTTTCGTTTGGATCATGAATTAATATCCTTGCTCCATATGTATCTGTAGTAGGTAAATAACAAAAGCACTCAAGTTCTAATTTGAGAATCAAACCACTTCCATCGCCGATTTTCGAAGTATGTAAATTTGAGTGTTTGTTGAATGTGATGCAGTTTCCATTCCGAAATGTTACAAATGGATCCATCTGAGTTTCAGAACAAGGTTTGACATTGAGTGAATATTCAGAGATAAATTTGAAAGGATGATGCCCTATGTTATATCTCGTCTATTTGCTTAATTCATAGAAGGATTTCAAAAAATTCAATGATGAATTCTTTTTTCTATTATAAATATCTGTATCACTTTTACTTTTCTTGCAATGGTGTAGACTTTGGTGCTCCGAAAATATGAGGGGTGTTCCTTCAAAATCTGGCGATACTGGTTCAGGAATACATCTGCTATCATTAATATTTTTCATTCTATTCAAATTACAAACACTTACTCCTGGAAATTCCAATCTACTCTTCTGATTGATGTTGAAATTTGCCATAACTGGAAATTGGCAATACAAATTATAAAATCTTCTTATTTGGTAGATACTTCCAATATGACATACTGAAAACACTATAAAAGTTTACAGAAACTATAATAAGAATTATTTATCTGTGAAATGGCGTAAATTGATGAGTTTTCCAATATTCTTGAAGTTCTGCTACACAATTTTTTGATCAAGGTAGTCTTCTTAATATACTCTAGAATTTTAATTATTTTAGAATTATATGCTGAATTTTTTTAAAGATTACCTATTTAGGATATTACGTTATAAATTATTTAAAATAATCTTCATTTTATTATATATTTTTACTGACGTTTTGAAGACATTCTTGGACACTATACAAACTTTTATTATTTAGGAAAATTACTATTGTAAAGAATTGAAAGATTTCTAATGCAACAAATCTTTGAATATGCAAACAATATATAGAGATGATCTATTTATGTTGTCTTTTTTTCAGTCGAGATTTTAATGATGGGAAATTTTTTTCCTAGCAGATGGATTTTACAAATGTCCAAATGAAGCATGGTTTGGGAGAGAGAGTTGTGTTAAAATGAATTCGTCTCTACAGATTACATTTGTGAACCGGCAAATTCAATTAACTAGCCAAGTGTGTTTCAGAAATTATAGATCTAAATGGCAAAATTTATTGAAAAAAATCAAATCCATCGACAATTCGGAACAAAAGATTTCTCTAATGACTTTAGAGTGAATTAATATTTTTTAATAAATTAATAATATAAAAACATAATCTGTTTGTAAAAAGGCTTTTATAAAAATAGAGTGCAATTATTATTATTTCGAAATAAGAATCCTATTTTTTAATGAGTAGAAAATAATGCATTAGAAAAAGTAGTTTTAGTTGCAGGCTTGTAATATTTAAATCCTCCATAATTGCACGGAATCACGTTTTATTTTTTAAAATGATCACAAGAGACATAATATTGTTACAAACTTGCAATTCGGCTTCCCAGCATAGTTGGTTCCATCATCAGAAAGATTGTTTTACAGTCATCTGTATTGGACGGAATCCGGGTGTCGCGTCGGAGGTCCTAGAACTTGGCGACCATTTGGCGACTTGGCACCAAAATAGATTATACCCGAAACATCGAGAATTTTCCCGATCCGTCCAGTAGGAACCGAGATACGCCTCGAACGTTCCTGATTGGTTGAGAGGCTTCTATCCCCGCCTCCTGAGACCTATAAAAGGGTCTGCAGCTGCCAGAGCAGAGTAGTCCTATCATGCAGCAAGGAGCTGCAGGCTTACAACCAAATGTATCAAATGCGGAGGCCCTCACGCTACCAGGAGCTGCAGTATTAGAGAAAAAATCCAAGACCCAGTCTGCGTCAATTGTAACGAAACCGGACATACAGCTGCCTGGAAAGGATGTTCCAAATTTCCCAAGCTAACGTCAATAAAAGGAAGAGCCACCTATGCTGAAATAATTAGAAAAAACCTAAGCAAACAAGACCACCAACCTATCTCCACACCTAGAAAACAACACGAGAAGCCCACTTTAACAATTAATGAAGAAATACCCTCGACAATAGAAACCCTGGAAATCCTGAAAGAGCTTAGAGAAGTGCTCAAAGAATTCCCCAGATTAATTGAAGCAGTAAAACAATCCAAGAAAACTAGCAGCAAGGAAGAGAAAATGATGATTATTCTGAATGCTCTGATCGGCTAAGTCCCACAAAAAGTTTAGATATCTCCACTACAATAACCCAGCTTCCTGATTGGCCACTCACGAAACATCATGACTTCCCATTCGTCCACTCCCTATACTATTTAAGAAGACGCTCCTTTCCACTCTTCCTTTTCTCCCCTACCTCTCGACCGGTACCGACGTTCCACTTCCTCTGCCAGTAGGCCCATAAGACCAGAGCATTCTATGACGCCAGGGCGCAAACATCAGGACCTTGGAGATAGCCTTGCTACGCAAGGCGGGCTCTCCAAAAAGTCTTCCATCATCAGAGCAGAGTAGTCGAAGAAGAGTAGTCGGAATCGACAGTGAAGAGTAGTCGGAATCGACGGAGGAGTAGTCGGAATCGACGGTGAAGAACTGGTCTTCCAGGGATTAGCAGAGCAGCGACGGAGTCAAGCTAGTGCTGAACTAAGCTGTGCGCTACTGCCTGCAGTAGAGTCTTGTTGTATGCTGCAGGTCTCGGCTGAAGATAATCGTCTTCTATGCTGTATATAGTTGTCGTTTTTGTGCTGTCCTGTGTGTCTTCGTGTAAATAAACGTCGTTATTTCTTTTTCTACTGCCGCCTGCTGATTGAGCGTTCTCCACACCATATAACTTCCATTATCTAAATGAACCCCGGAAATTTTGTAACAATATGATTGCTAGCTGAAAATTCAATAAAAATGAATCGAAGGCAGTGTGTCATTTTTTCAATCGATAAATTTATCATATTTAAGTGCTTAGTAATAATGAAAAACGAATTAGATAATGAAGACACATTTAAAATTATAATTCACTGCCTGAAAACCCAACACTTTTCAGGATTAAATTTCTTTAATGGCTCTTTTTTTCTCTATAAGTGTAGTCATTTCTTTTCAAATAATATATTAAGCTATCAAATTACGGACCACGTCTAAGATTGAATTATTACTTATGATGATTTTTTTCAAATTCCTTTTCAATTAGATTATTTGATTTCCGTTATACACTTTCAGTCCCTTTTTATCATTTTTAGAATTATTAATAATGCATATATCCATATTTTGAAACTCTTCGCTTTTGGAGATAACTATTTAGAAGAGAACATTAGGAACTATTTAGGAGAGAAAATTAGTTGCACTTAATTACAATTAAATTTTTTATACAAAACTGGATTTCCATAATTTCCTCAAAGATATATATTTAGATATCAAATTCTTATAGATATTAAAGCCGAGTTATTTTGATGTCATTATACTTATTCCGGTTTTTTGTGTGTGCATAAACGGACCTTTTTATTGGTGTCAAATCGTATGATATCACATAATTATTAAACGTAATTTGCTGGATGATCTGTGTAATTCTGAGAATTTTTAGTACTGCTTCCTTGCCATGTTAATCTTGAGAGCTTTAGTGAGATTCTTAATGGTTCATAAGAATCTCACAGAAATCACTCAGGACAGATCAATGACACCCTGACTTTAGCTACAAAAATGAAGATTCTGGAAAATACAAGAATTAGTATTTTATTTCTATTAAGAACCAATTTCTAATAGATTCTTATGAAGAAATCTCTGTGCACATCATTTAGTTTCGGGAGACTATATAAAGAGAAGGCACTCACACGAGCACTTATCTCTCCAGAAATGAGTTCGTAGAGCGAGCAGGTAAGCCATGTTCTCTGAGTTCTGTTGTTGTTATTTAATTAGCGATCTGCTATTTGCTTGTATTATTGCTTTCTACAAGTGCAATTTTTTATGTACATACTTGGCTGTGTTTTTTTTTTACTTGCGCTTGGTACTTTCTGGAACATTCTTAATAAGGTGTCGCTTTCCATTATCTAATTTGCTGAACGCATTTCATAAAATTACCAGACGAATTTTGTAATATTATTGATAATATTTAATTATCTTTAATTGCTAGTATTGTTACCTTGACGATATTTCTTTGATATTTTAATTCTAGTCACTTTGTATTTGTACATTTCGTTTTGGTTATAATTTACCTCAAATGTTTTGAATTTAGTAAATCTCTGCACACTTTTCGGATTTTTAAATGGTAGTACTCTGCGATTGCTAATCTCGCCTTAAATATTAAATTATGATTTTCTGTGGATTATGAGAGATAATTTGCAAGTCATTTTCCCTTATAGGTGATACAGCATCTTTATTATATTGATTCAAAATTTGAATCGTTTTTAATAAATTTTTAAGCACAGTTTTTGGATGACTGTCTCTGAAAGCAGTGGTGCTTTTCGAAATTACATATTTGTGGGAAAGATAGTTTTCCAGCAAAAAAGTACAGAAATGAATTGAAAATAGCTTGTGAATGAAATAACAAATAATAAGTGTATAATTCAAAAATTCATTGTATATAAAGGAAATTCAACACCATCTTTCGCATTAAAACTTAACTCAAATAAAAACTCAACTGTTTCTTATAAACTTAACTTATATCCATTAACTCAATGGTCTGCTTTAGTTTGCTAAATTTTTTACTCAAGCATTTATTGCTTTTTCTTTTTCAGAAAAAACAGCTGCTGAAAATATTTTAAATATACTCCCTCTTCTATTATTCAATGTTCAGAAAAATGTCCACAATATCAATTTAAAATTCTAGGGAGAATTTTAATTGAGATTTCTCTGAATTTCGTGAGAATTCAGAAAAGACATGGAGGATAAATAATCCTTCTAGTAATGGTATTGGGTTCTTTGACCTTTTAATGGCAACGGATCTGGCTGTAATTCGTGTCAAAAATTTCCTTCTGATCATTTTTAGAGCATAGTACTGAGTTAGCGTTTTGTTACTGGGAATGTCAGATTTAATCGTTGTCAGTCAATATAAAGCAATTAGAGAATGCCGGATATATCAGACTCCAGTCATGAAAGGTCTAACTCGATTTATTTTACTCGTACGCTGCACTTATTACGTTGTTAATGACGAGCAGACTAGAGTACATGATTATTGTGAAAGCAAATAACATTCGTGAAACATTCTTTTGATATAACAAGCACGTAAATGAAATGAATATATTGTTAACAATTTTGATGAAATATTGAATTAGACAGATAGATTTCGAGGAAATATAAAATCTGTAAAAGGTGAATATTGGTTCCAATTCGAACCGGAATTTTTAAAAAAAGAAGGCAATCAAAATTAATTCTGAAATTTGAATAATACAAATAACAAATCATGTAATTAAAAAATATTACTTTAATTCATTTGTGAGATGTTATTTTCATATTATTTTCAAGAATTAAATTTCCAATCCCCTGACAATACTTTTTAATTTAATGCTTTAAGAATCTTATGATTTTGTGTACCATTCTGTACGACTTTAAATCTTCCCAGTTCAATAAATATAAATTTTATTTTTTATATACCCTATTTTATAATCCATTTTTTCTCTCTCACTTCCTACTGACACTAGACAATATTGCAAAATTTTCTCAATCAGTGCTTGATTTAGACTTGATGAGGCCCTAAGCCTATTTCAGATATGGTTACCCCTATAAGTCCATTTAAATAGAACATTTAATATATATGACATATCCTCACTTTTTTTGGAGTTGGTAGAGAAGGTTTTTGAAATGAAACAAAATAGATCTCTAAATCTTGCTATAAGAATAATGAGGACCCGATTAAGCCCCCGAGGGGTCCTTAGACAGTGCAAGTCTCTGGTCCCCTCTCCATTTTCCCAAATTCTAAAAAACCGTAATTTTGTATAGATTTAAATTTTATCTCTATAAAAATAGTTTTAAGGAACAATTTTTGACAAACTGAAGAAATATAATATTAAATTGCGTATCATTTTCAAAACAATTATTTCCAATACATCGCGAATAAAAAAATGCAAAATTTAGGTTTATAATAAATTTTATACTATTTCAGTAATAAATTTTTTTTATAGAATCTAAATACTCTTAAAATTAAATTACTCTAAAAACGCTGCAAAAAATGTTGAGGCCTTCTTTTGAGAACTCTTAATAGTTGCAAAACCTCTATGCCGTTGCCTACTTTACATATTTATTAATATATTCCTGAGAATATATGAATGAAAAAATGACTGTTCGCATTACGTTAAATTTAAGTACTTTAAATACCCATATATATTATTTCCAATTATTTATTACATTTTACAATTCTCTTACTTTTAATAAATATCTTTCAGCAAGGGATTTTATTCTACTTTAAATAACTGTGTTAATGATCAATTTAAATAAGAATATTAAAAATTGCTGCGGTTATTTTTTTTTTAATTAGAGCAACAGAAATTCTAAAATATCTTAAAATGATTTCAGTTTTGAGCATTAATTCCATAGTTATTTTTTTGGGAAAGTGTAACTAGAAACTACTAAATTTCAATATTATAAATTTATGAAATAGCAAGTATGTTGCATTTTCTTTTCTTTTGCTTTCTTTTTCGAAATAACATCCTCAAAAGATTTTTCTTTGTATTTCTTTGGTTTGCAAATAGATGGCACCACAAAGAAAAGTCGTTTGTAATGATTTTTGTGTCCAAATACGGTAACTACGTCTCTGGAAATGACTGATTTAAGTTCTGAAAAAACGAAGAGTCAGTATTTTTTTATAAACTCCTAACATTTTTTTTTGGTGATTTGTATTACTATTTTGAAATAACGAATTTACAAATTGATATTACGAAATTCTTTTCCTTTCAAGAATATATATATATAT
>JAPMOR010095361.1:1077018-1092508 GCA_026543865.1 Argiope aurantia | reverse complement strand
TATGATTTTATTTTTGAGGAAATTAGAAACTGTTTTTCTTTTCGACTATGTTACTGTATTATTATTTAAATATAGACTTAGAAAGTTTATTATAAGCGTATATAATATTTATCAATGTCAATTAATTTTAGTTTGTAGTTATAAACAAAGACAGAGTGAGAGAAAATGAGAATGAAGACAAAAGAAACTTTTGTTCACTTTCTCTATTTTTTAGCAGACTAGCCTTTTATAAACATTATTTAGCGCAAGACAAAATCGGAAAAAAAAAAAGAATCTTTTAGACCGAATGAAACGAATTTGTATTGATTCAATTCCACATCATAAGATTTTATCTAAATTTGTAATTATTGGGTTATTTTTTAAATCTTTGATTCTGCGACTTCCAGAAAGATTATATATATCTAAATGCATGTGAAAAACAGAGATGAAAAACATTTGGACTAAAAGTATAGATATAACTTTAAAATTCGAATAAGAGCCTGAAGTAAAAGCGTCTGAATTATTCTAAGCAAGAAAAAAAAGTCAGAAATAGTAATAGGTCGTAATTAAATTTTCAAATTCATACTGATGATCAAAATATTTCATTCAGTACATTGAATCGCTTCATGCTTGTCTAATCCATTGTCCATCCTAAGAGCATTAATATGATACAAAGGTGGCGTTCATTTGCAATGGAATCCTTTTAGCTACTTATATGATGTTGCCAAAATTGAAAAGAGAAAAACAGTTATTAATTTTTTTATTGTTTTTATTTGATAGAAAGCAAATATATATCGATCATAGCCATGTAATTTCTAATCCTACAAAATGCATCCAATGATTTAATTCTCCATAATACAACTACAGTGTTAAACAGCAAAATATTTTAATCGTAGCATGCCTTTGATTTTATTAACGCGTTTGAATATGTATTTTAATTTAATACTTATTCATAAATTTTTCGGTGATATGTTATTCATAAATTTTTCAGTGATAATATGTTTGAATTTTTAAATTTAATAATTGAAATTCAACATGTGACCTTGACATTACAGTTATAGTCTATACTGAATTCAGGACCTAATACACTAAAGTGAGGAGGTATAAGATACATAATCGATTTTCTTTATTATACTACGAAGCTAAATACAAAATGGGCTATGATATGCGAATATAAGAGCAAGTCAAAAAGGAGAACTTGCGTGGGCGTCATATTTAATGGTGAATATTATTTTGCTAATACACACCATAATGTAATTAAAAATCAGTACCAGAATCAAAAATCTTGTTATATGATGCACGCGAATTTAATGTAGTTTGCTATGAATTAAAATTCAGAGACATAGTAAAAAAATCTTATTGTAGGATACACGTACATTTAGTGTAATTTGTTATAAATTAAAAATCAGTCACATAATCAAAATCTTGTCATAGGATGTATGTGCATTTATTGTGGTTTGATGCGAATTAAAAATGACAGAATCAAAAATCTTGTCATAGGATACACGTGCATTTAGTGTAATTTGCTATGAATTAAAAATCAGTAAAAGAACCAAAAATCTTTTCATAGGATGTACTTACATTTATTGTGATTTGCTATGAAATGAAAGTTAGGGACAGTATCAAATATATTGTCATAGGAAGTAAATGACTGGTCTGATTTAAGATAAGAATTTTATATAAAAAGAACTGGTCTGATATTTAAAAGCCAGTTCATCGAAGATTTGTACCATTATATGAACAGAAAAGAAATTTTCCAAGTCACGATATCATTGAAATTGAGAATAACCCGAGTAAGAAAATATATTACACACTTAGATATACCAATAAGATTAGATTTCCTGACATAATAAATACAGTCCAGGATTTTACCAAAAGCTATGAAAGTTGCAACTTACTGAAAAGTTGCTTTTTCTTTTTCTATAATGAAAGCATGGAATGAATCAGGGATGAGGGGGGGGGGAGCAGGAAGAACATCTCGATCCCCTCGGACCTATAGAGTGGTGAATCAATGAATAGATAAAAGCAAACGATTATATGGGAGGAGGGGGTGGGAAAAAACGACGGATTCTTCGAAATTGGAAATGCAGGCGGCAGAAAAAGAGAGACAGATTTTTGCTCCAATTGATTCCGATGACATCTTGTATTTGAGGAGAGGGGATTTCAATAAGACCTTCCATCCTCGCCAACCCCCACCCTCAGTGTTCTCATTTCGGGGAAGTGGAGGAGGAGTGCATGGAATGGCAAACGATCCAAAGAGGAAGATTGGAAACTCGGTTGCAAATAAAGAAGAAATTAAAACGGAAATCCTTGTTGCAAACAATATTCTGAAACGAAAAACGTTTGGTTAGATCTCTGGATGTGAAGTCAATATTAAATTCTGTTATATAGATCGAAGCAGAATGAGATATGTGTGACACAGAAATAATAACGATCTTAACAGAGTATTGATCTGTAATATCTCAATGGGGTTTGAGAAACAAAATTTAACAATTTTAACTACGCAATAAAAAGTTTAAAAAAATCATTGGTTTCTTGCTAACTTAGCAAATAGCAATACAACTGGATTAATTCAAGAACACAAAAAAGAACGCTTGCAGATGATAAAAGAAACTGGATTCTTTAAAATGAGCTGCTGATCAGGGACTATTTATTGTTGACTGCTCAAATTTGAGTAGTTACTTCTCAGCTGGGACGATTTCATCTCTTAAATATTAGCTTGTTTATAAAGCAAACTTTATCAGTTTGCAGATTCTGATTCTACAAAGTGAAAAACAAATTTGAGTATGCATAGATAGTCAGTGTTGTTAACTGAAACAGTCGGCATCTTTAGTTTAAGTGTGTAAAACTAATTTTGAAACTTTAGGACAATTTCTTAAAGTTTTAAAAATCATCGAATATTTTTATCGAATTTTTTGTTATCGAATATTTTTTATTCATCATAAATTTTTATTTTGTTATTCCATTTTTCCCATTTATACCTAACATCTACTTATACATCATCAGGCTATTTCCACTTTTTTCCACTTATATCATGCGTTTATCTGATTAAAAAGCATACGAAAAACGAACGAAGAATTGTGACATTTTATTATAAGAGAAATGAAAAATGTTCAAAAATTATTTTAAAGAAATTAATTTATTCTTTAAATGATTTATTCATTTATTC
This sequence comes from Argiope aurantia, assembly GCA_026543865.1. Taxonomy (NCBI): domain Eukaryota; kingdom Metazoa; phylum Arthropoda; class Arachnida; order Araneae; family Araneidae; genus Argiope; species Argiope aurantia. The sequence goes on along the minus strand of JAPMOR010095361.1, from coordinate 1,089,360 downwards.
ATTAACTATTGTGTGATAAATCGTTCCTCTGACTAGTCCAGGTATTTGATTTTGTTAGTTAAAACACATTTTTCTTTTATTACTTTTGGAATTTGGAGAGACCATTGATATACAAGGAAATATCTTTTCAGTTAGCAAACTATTAGTTTGATACTGATAAGAATGTTCATTATCAAATTTAGAAGAAATTTTCTTTGGAATAGAATATATTCGGATATTTAAAAAAAACCATAATTAAAAAATTCTTTAGATACAATTTTAATCCTACAAGGAAATCTCAGATATGGATATGAACAGTTATTACTAGTAAGCAGGTTTACTCTTTTCCAGTGAGAAAAATAATTAGTTATTTACACTGGTGTGCAAAACTTAAGCAACAGATAAGTTTTTTGCCATAACTTCACGAGAAATCATCTGAGAGACATGAAATTCAGAAATGAGATACAGCATTTTGTTCTGAAAGAATGACGAAAGCATAGTTGCGCAGAAATGAATACAATGCATACAGTATGGAATCAAACAAAAAAAGTCTTTATTGAACTCATAGTATCGTTACACATGATTGCCTGTCCAAGAGGAAGAACAGCAAGCAGATGTTCCTTAGTATGGGATATGCCCTCCCCTTACTGCAATGGTTGCTTCGCACCGTCTCCCCATACTCAGCACCAGATTGTCCAACAGTTCTTGAGGTAAGAGTGCCCATTTCTCAGTCATCATCTGTTTAAGTTGTAGGGTGTTCCCAGGAGGATGTAATCGTGCCGCAAGGCGTCTCCCCAAAGCATCCCACACATGTTCTGTCGGATTTCAATCAGGGGAGCACGCCGGCCAATCCATTCGAGTGATATCTTCACTTTCCAGGAGCTCCTCAACAGCATGAGTCCTGTGTGGTCATGCATTGTCATCCATAAAAACGAAGTCTGATCCAATGGCACCTCGGAACAGACGCACATGGGAAAGGATCACCTCCTGACAATAGCGATCTCCAGTTACAGAACTTCTGTCGAAAACGTGGAGCTCAGTCCGCCCGTTCATCATAATGCCTCCCCAGACGACAACTCCAGGACCATCGAAACGGTCTCTTTCCGTGATGTTACTGGGATGAAACCGTGTCCCGACCTCTCTCCAAATCATCTGGCGTTGGGAATCGCTTGTGGCACTAAAACGTCTCTCATCTGTAAAGAGGACACGACTCCATTGATGAGATGTCCAGTGTTTTTGCTCCCTGCACCACTCTAAACGGTGCCGCCGGTCGGAAACTGTCAAAGGGATGCAGCGTTCAGGATGGCGGGCGAATAGGCCACCTTTGTGAAGGCGTCTGGACAGAGTAAAACGCGACACTTGTCGCCCCGTTGTTGCACACAGTTGCTGAGCAATGGCGCTTGCTGACTCGTTTCGGGTTCTTTTCGCCTGCAGGACGATATGTCGGTCATCCACTGCAGTTGTTTTCCTGGGGCGGTCACCACCAACCTTTCTCACAGTTGTAACTCTGGTTTGGAAGGCTTTCCAAGCGCGCGGAAACGACACTTTTGTTGATTCCGAACTCTTCAGCTACGCTGGTCACACTACGCCCCTCCTCCAGCTTTCCGATCATTCTTCCACGTATGAAATCGTCCAGGTGATTTCTGCTAGCCATATTTCACGAATTAACTGCACTTGCAGGAATGTCTTTAATTGCGTCTCCGTCCTTCCTTTTATTGTAGTGTTGAGCTGCGCGCGCCTTCCGCACGTGTTTTGCGTACGCTCACGTCGCCTGTGACGTTTTGTTCCTGATATTTGCATACACATGACCTTTCTCTTGAATTACGTGTTCATTGTACTGATCGCAAGAACTCCTTTTCTGCAATTTCATGGCTATCTGCTTAAAATTTGCATTGTTGCTTAAGTTTTGCACACCAGTGTATATTCCGAAGACAGGTTGTAGCGCTGAAGTAAGAGATCCATGGCCCACAACGCAATAAGCATTATTTTACTTTTCATACTGCCATTTTAACTGTCGTTTTTTTAAAAAAAGTTCAGTTATTCGGTTAATTCCGTATGTTCAGATAAGTCGGGGATAGCTTTGTTGTAGTTTTACAGTTTTACAATGTACAATTTCAATTACATAACTTTTTATAGCAAAGAATCTTAGCATAAATTTAAAAAAAATTAATTGTAGAAAGCATTTTTTTGAGAGATTTACCTTCAAAGGAACTGGATAACTATATAATATAGATATGATATTCTTTTTCGGTTGAAATATTGTAAAATTAATTATAAGTTGGAGGAAAGCAACTCAATTCTGTCAAGCATGCTCTTCCTACTTACTACTATTTTTTCATGGGTATCGGAATGAATGTAGATATTCTCTTACACGTCTTTTCTTTTAACAATTTCATTGTAGGAGTTCAGAAACTCTTTCGAATTATTCTGATATAATTTACAATGAGATGCAGAATGCACTTGGAAATCGATTGCACAGTTTTATTTTTTTTAAATATTAACATAATGAATAAATGTTTTATTTTTTAAAGTTGAACATAACGAATAAATTTGATAAATCTTTATTTGCTTAACATGCATTTATAGAAATTTTTTTTATAAAGCTGACAAGTGCAATTATACAATGTAATTTTTTTTAATATTTGTTTTAATAACATTTTTGACTGCAAATGATTCCACTGAAGCGGATGATATAAATTTTTTTTGGCTCAATAAGTAATAATAAATAATAAAGGCAATAAGGCATAAAATAAGGCATAAAAAATAAAAATAATTGATTAGTAATAATTTTAGATATTTTTAAGAGAGGTGTAAGTGGACGGTGACGTTTGAGGCTACCACACATAGGTCTTTTAACATAATAAAATTTATAAGCTGGCATATTTTCTGTAAATTGCGCAATTCATTAAGCGTTAGACAAAAATAATTTAAACCGTCGCATTGGGCACTCGATCTAGAACTACCAAGTTTTGCTAATAGTTACTTTTTGGATAATAGATGCTCATTAAGAATTTTTTTCAAATTTTAATTAGGTTTTAATTTAAAAATTAATCAAACTTTAAATGTTTTTCTATGCTTAAATGATTACTACAAGAAAAATCAATGAAAGATGGATATTAAACGAATTTTAATGGTACCTTTTAGTCAAAGAATTTTCATTTACTGAATTTTAGACAATCATAATATCAATACCTTATAAGCAAAGTAGTTCTTGGTGTTCACCCTCAGTCATGACGAGTGGTTTAGCAAAAATAAAGAGCATTCAAGATGTGATATTATTTTTTCTTCATCAAATTTGTCTTTAAAAAAAGGGCATAAACGAGTTTGTTTAGTATCTATAATGCCTTCCCGCTAAGGTGCGGAGGTATCTTGCGTTATGGTTGTTGCACCGCTATATCAAAGACATTCTCTCACACTTTTACAATTTTTCTACGAATCTGAATTATTGCTTCTCTGCGCAGTTAGTCTCGTAGGACAGAAGAAAGATTTACAAATCTCTTTAATGGATACCAGATAAATGACCTAAACTTTTCTGGTGACAACAATGAAGGTTCCAGAAAGTACTAGAATTTTGACGGTATCTCTATTAGGAGCAAATATCTGATAATCCTTCTAAGCATTTCTATATTCTGTTGAGAAACTATAAAAAGTAGAGAGGTCATATACTTGGGGAATCAATTTTCTCTTTGGAATGTTGAGCATGGATCAAGGTTTCTAACTGCAATCAGAGCACTATTGTAGTGTTGTTGCAGTTTAAGGAAGATTTTCTTTTTGCGTATGTGCTGTTGCAAGTGTTATATTTGCTTCGGCTGTGTGTGTGTGTTTTATCTGCTCTTTATTTCGTCTAGTGGAATGAAACAACATTATCCTTTATTGAGTATGTTGAACTTTTTTTGTTCTGATCCCTTTAACACTGCATATCATCTTGTGTTAAACTTCATTGTATGATGAATAGATTGAATATCCAATCTGGAATAATATTTTTTCCCTTTGTCCATTGTTCCAAAATTTTTATACAAATATACACAATTTTGGTAGTAAATTGCTTTTTCAAATTTCGTCCCTTTAGCTCGGTACGTTATTATGTAATCATGTCCACACATTCATCGATCAACAAGCATAACTCCCGTCATGATATATTATCCAAAACTTTACACATACCTATTATATAGGAGTAAATTTCACAAACTAAAATTCAGTTTTCCAAGTCGTTCCATTTAGAGTAATCTTGTTAATACACTTCGAAATTCTAGAAATGGTTCTTTCAAATTTGGGATGATTGCAATTTAAAGATTTAAGGATTACAAATATTTTGAGGATCACAATAAGTTCTCTTTAAGTATTCCGCTTGCGACAAAGGTGAAAAAAAATCACATCAGGGTAAGACAATACAAAAATGATTTTCATTTTAATACTTGGCCTCATAAACACGGAAAGGATAGAGAAGAGCCTTTAAATCATGTATGCAAATTTGAACTTCATGCTGTCAATGAAGAATTCTAGCTTTATTTGAATGATTATACAAGTCGCTTAGATTTTAACAAGGGAACTTTCTTTCTCCTTCTTGCATGATCAGTAGCTGATCACTCGCAACGGTTCGATTCATCATTACAGAATTTAATTTATATCAAGAAATCTTTAATAATACATCTTTAAAAATATTAGCTTTCGTATTATCTACAGGCATCATATTATAATAATAATATAATGCTAGATGGGCAAGATTGTGCTCAGAGAACTGAGAATTTGTTGAAAAAAACCTCAACGGATTAGCGAAGATAGCGCTTTAGATTTTTTGGCTTCTGTAATCATTTCGTTTTCAAAAGAAATTGGGTAAATCCTGATGAGATCAAAAACACGAAACACTTTTTTTCTCAATTTGTAAGCATATCATACAGATAAAGAAGATTGGTTGACAGAGAACCAATCAAATAACCAGTTTCTAATTACTTGATAAAATAAGAACAATTTTCTTTGATGGGAAATGCATTTTACTTTCTGATTCTTAAAGTTATTGTTAGAAAAATTGTTCTTTGTCAGAGTTTGACTTATCAGAGAAACAACTTGTAGATAAGTGGGAGCAGCTAATCTAATATATTTTGTACAGCGCATGTTGCGCCATTGATCACGTCACGATAATCACATGATTGTTTCGTGCCGAAATTGGCAACGAGAAAGTTCGACAGTGAGTAGCTAAGAGGTGTCGCTCACATTCATTTACCTTTTTAAATGTTTTTTATTAGTTAAATAATGTCTTGACCCTATATTAACTTATACGTCTTTTCTTAATAAATGTATTCGCCTTTTCGCCACATTTTTGCGTGTTCGATCTATATTTATAACGGGTGTTCGCGCGTGTCATAATTGGCAGTTCGATGGTGAGTAGGTAAAGCTCCGTTCCTTTACGGATATGGTCGTAAATCTGCCAACTGACCCATTGTAGGGGCACCCACACCTATAGACGTGTGTCGGGAGTTTCCTGTAAATTGTTGGTAAAATGAATAGATATCAAAGAACCCAAGAGAGGAGAAAGAGGGCAAAATGGGTCTATCTGAAGATGCACATGGGTCGTCGGAATGGGGCTTAAAGTTGCCGCTCACATTCATTTAGCTTTTGATATGTTTTTATGTTAGTTAAATAATGTTTTATCTTTGTATTAACTTATATGTCGTTCCTTAATAAATATATGTCAAGTAATACTACTAGCCATTAACTTCCCTCACAGTTATTACAAATTTTATAATGTAAAAACGAATTAAGCTATTAAGGAAAGTCAGCTGGCTTTCCTTCTCCTTGATTAAATGGGTTAACTAACAATTAGTCTATGTAACATTTTTGCCATAAATTTTGTAATGAAAATTACATCAAGAATAATAGAATAAAAAACTGTCATGGCTAGAGACAATGTAAGGACTCTTTCTTAGTATAGAATAAAAATTTATTCTATGCATAAAATCTATCTATATAGTATACGGACTCTTTCTCTATATTTCGAAGTCTTCGGTAAGGGGACCAAATCTGATGCCAAGTTGATGCTCCAGAACAAGTTAGTTGACGGATGATATCCTTCTTCAGATCCATCTACCAAGGAGGCACAGGGTTCTTATCGCGAGAGGGAACGATGCAGTTTCCGTGTTAACTGCGCTTGACAAATCACGCTTTTTATTCACTTCTGCTTCTTTCTCATCTCCCCCCCCCCCCTCAGGGAAGACGTGGTGGTAGGAAGAGGCACTGCAAATCCGAGCACCCCCCCTCACCACCCCTGTCGCTTTCATTCCAGCTTTCCTTTCTCTTTTCATACCTCTCTAGCGAACTTCTAATCGTCTTCACGCGGACAGAACAAAAAGAAAAAGAAAGACGTTGCTGAAACAGATTCCACCCCTCACTCGCATCTTTTCTTCTCTTTTTTCTACTCCCCTTACCCCTTACACAGAATCTATTATTTTCCGGCAAAGGTCGGCGGCACAAGATTACACAATTGGGAGCACCTCTCTCCCTCCCCCGGTCTTTATTATTTCGTCTGTCTAAGTGTCTGGGAAGGGGGTACTCTACCCCTGCGTCTTGTCGTTCTGAGGGCGGAATGAGGCAGGAGATTATTCACGCTGTGAATGGGAAATATGGATCATCATCGGAAAGCGAGGGAAACCGGGAGGACGATGACAGGTCACGTGGGAGGGTCGTATTAGTCACGTGTCTGCAGAAGATAAGGGTAGCCAACAGTAAAGAACGATTCGATGTTCTTAAAATCCCCGTGCTTGTTAAGAAATCATGAAGAATCGAGAAGTGTTGAAGCTTATTTATTCCAAGTTTTTCCCAGGAGGAGATAAAAACAATGATGTAGGGTGATTTATATCATTTTAGATGTTACCATCGTTCATGCGAAAAATATGTAAATTTTTCTGCATGGAGTTATATGCAAATATCTGTCTACATATATATGTGTATGTGTGCGAAAATATTCTCGTCATTTTCAATGCTTTTGGGAAAATAATAATAATAATAAAGAATTGCTAAATAACTATCTTATTCTTGAATCAAACTGAAAACTTTTTCCCCATATTAAAAGAACAGCGTTTGTAAAAATGCCAGTACATTCCAAATCTAACGCTCTCATGTTTTAAAAAACAATTTTCTTTCTGTCCGATTTTATAGGATTCAGACACCATTTTTATGGGAAAAGTCCATATGCACGATGAGCAGAAAATAGAAGTCAGTTAAAATAACAAGGCTTTAATTTCTGACAATTTGAAAAGATCACGAATGAAGAAACCATCTAAACGATTTAGCAGAAATTAAATATAATCATTATCTACAGCGAAGTAATTGGTCATCAAAGGTGATTATCATTAAATATAAACATGGTTTTTTCTCCTATGGTAGTTTAAAATTGTTTCAAAGAAAAACTAATTGTCATTTGTCATCCTATCGTCAGTGAGATCCAAGCCTGTCACTATAAGAACATCTATGCCAATAAAATGATTTCATCCAATACTAATTTTAAACATTATTCTTACTATATTTAACAATTACTTCATTATTATCTAGCATTACATTCCACAGGACTTTAGGACTCAACGAAGAATATCACTAAAAAATATCGCCAACACAATAATTTTTTTTTATCTTCGAAATTTCGTCCGATTTCCTTTCTAACACAAGTATATCTTCTTTTATCTTCTTTTTATCCTCCCGTTCCCCTTTTTTCACAGAAAAGAAATTATCTCGCAATAGTTTAAATAATAAAAAGATTACAGTTCACAAGTGATTAAAAATAAAATCAAAACTTTACGTATGGACATTTTATGTTTCCTCAAATAAAGTATATAGAATAAACATAAAAGTGCATACCAAAGTTTTCTTTCACCTTAGCAACTAGATTACGCTTATTGTTCAGCCAGTGGATATTTAAGACACATTTTTGTGAGTTCATATATTTTTGATGAAAATATAGTATTATCAGTATTTACGTTCCAGCCGTTTATAACACTTTTTACTGATTCCCTTAAATTGTTTATGCGATAATTAATGGAATTTGCTTCTTGTTATTTCCACTTTATTCTGGTTGATACCCTTATTACTTTGATACCTTGAAAAGTGTCAAAATGGGAAGAGTATGTGTTGTATCTTTTGACTAGATAACTTCAACACTCTTTCAAAGTTCATCGTGCTAATTTCTTTTTTATCCGATTTTTAATTAAATATAGTTTTTTTTGAAATGCCATTAATAAAAATTAAAAACCATGAAATTTTCCAGTGGTTATTTTTATATAGCCGCTTTTGCCGATTAGTTGATTCATTGGAAATATTGTGTCTAATTTTAATTAAATCTCTTATAAATAATTTGACTCCATGATTCCTTTAATAAAGCATTTTTAAGCATCTAATTGGGATAGACATTAAAACCGTTTTATAATAATAGTCTTACATCTATACTGGTTATTGTACGCATGAACCTTCCTAATACAGTCAAGTCCCCTCATAACATGGAGGCATTAAAAAGGTTAATCACAGGACAATTTTCTAATTGCACGTTGTCTTTCGCAATACTGAGGTATCACTTTTCTTATTCCTCATGTAAATTGAGCAGCTGATAATTATTTACTTCCTTAGTTTTCAATAATGGACAAAACTTATGCGGTTAAATATTTGATAAAATAATGGAAACGGTTTGAATTTCGATGTAACGATGAAATATGCTGTTAAAACTTTGAAAAAGAATTTCTTTACAAAAAAATTTAGGGCAACTGAATTAAAAAATAAAATATGAGAATGCACAAAGAAAAAAAAACGGTAAATAAATCAGAATAGTTAAAAGACAATTTTATTTTTATTTTTAAAAGGGTGAACAGATAATTTTTATGCAGACAGATAATATATAATTTTAATATTATCGGACGTTGATGAAGAAGGAATGATGAAATCTTCCTTTATTTCTAATTTATTAAAGTTGTAACTAAAATTTCCGAGACAAAAAAAGTAGTGCACATTCAAAATCTTCAAGATAAATATATGTCAAATTTGGCAGTTGTATTTCAAAACGTTCTGGCCTGCACAGCGCCAATGCGTGCCCAAGCATGCACGCTCTCTCTCTCTTTCACTCACACACACACAGCACAGGTAGCAAAACAGAACAAAAGAGAACACAAAGGTGGCACTTGCAGATATCAGCAAGACATATGTGAAAAAACAAATCGTTAACATCAATCTCCATTATCAACACTTTAAAGAATAATCTATCTTGAATACCGCTTTAATTCTCCCGCATTTATGTAGTTTTACTGACAGGGCATATAATCTTCTAGAAAAATCTACATTCTCGAGCCCTAATAGAGATATCGTCATAACTTATATACTTTCGAAATTTTGTTTCGAACCTGCATTTTTATTCTCAAAGTTACCAATTTGTCCCACGTTTTCAAATGACCGCCGAGTTTATCATCAAGGTTGGGCTCATTGATTTAGATCCATTTTGGATCTTTAGCAATCCATACCAGAACTGTTCATTATTGAATTGTTGGTAATCTTAACTGTTCCAAATGATCGATAAGCATTTTCTGACTGTATTAGCATACACATTTTCTTGTTTAGTTTTAGTTTACAAAGAAATACCTGAATTGAAAATGGATACCAAGAAATTTTTAAATGAGTATATTGAAAATATTTTTTTTTCTATTTAACATCACAATAATCTATTTCGATTTTTTTTTAAGTGGGAAAGAATAAGAGTTCAAATCTATTGGGTTTAGATAATGAATAGTTATCAAATGCTATTTTCATCATACAAAATATTTCATATTGCTGATTTAATAATAAGAATGGTAGAAAAAAAAAGCTTTTCATTTCAATTCCAACTCAAGTAATTGAACTCACTGATGCGGACTTCAGCTCCGATATTACCAAATCGAATTTGTTGTTTCTTTCCTCGAAACAAAAGCAGCGAATGAAATTGTTTTTCAGCGAGCTTTTCTCGTCTCCCTCCCCTTCCCCCCTCCAATAATCTCTTACCTAAGAAGATTTGTGGAATGCTTTTAATTTCAAGAATATCTTGGAATTTCAATTGGAAATGGCAAATCATCAAGAAGAGCCTGCAAGGTAAGTATTTCATTTAAGCATCACATAAAACGAAAAGATTAGAATATGAAAACGAATTACCATGAAGATAACTCAACGCCAAACGGTTTTTTTTACATTCCAATCACAGGCAAAATACTTCATTATTATTCTGCATTGTAATTGGCGATTTTTTTTTTATCTCTGGTTAATATTCGTTTGATTTTAAAGCTAGCGTAGTGTAAATGAAAAGTGAGAAGGGAAATTATGCTCCAAGCGTGTAGTTTATTTTCTTTTGAGTTTGCTATCCGTGACAGGTCAATTAATTTTATAAAAGTTTAGGATTAAGTATGGCTTGCTGGTGACGTTCAGAAATTACTATTGAATCTGAGTTAATGTCAAAGATTTAATTTGGAATTTAAGGCGATTATTTTTATGGAAACATCTGGCGCTGTCAGCTGCGAATTGTCCAACCTTTATTTAATCATCTTCCGGATGAATTCTTGGAAAATCTTATTCAATGTGAGAGGTTTAAAGATGAGTTAATTAATTGTTGTGAAATTTAACTTATCAGTAATTTTGAAAATAATAAAAAAATTAAGTACGTGCAAACTAAGTTTTATTAAAAATGATCGCTAAACAATGTTATTCCATTTGACAGGAAAATTAAATTTGCTCGAGGGTTCCTTTTAGCTTAAAAATAGGCAATGTTGCAATTTTTTGTTAATCCTGCACTGTCATTTTCTGATAATTGCTTTGACTAGACTATTTTTTTTTCTGCATAATTTTTTGCTTTACATTTGTAACGTCGGTTTTAAAATAAATATTCTATAAAGCTATATCTCTTTATGTGAGCTTTGAAAATATTTCGTTCCCTGAAAAGGAAATTAGAATTTATTGTAAGAAAAAAAAGTTAAACTTAAATTAGATGTTTGGTAGATTTTAATGATTTTTTTACAGATTAAGATGAGTTTTTTTAGCTTATGACTGAACTACTAAAAAAAAGAAATTATTATAAAATTTTTTGAATTTTTATTATTATTCTATGCGAGTCTTTAATTGAATAACCAGAAAAAAAGAAGATATTTTAAAAATAATTATGAATAAAGCAGTACTCATAACTGGTAATTAAAAAAGTCATGTTACGGTGTGAGTGGCGACAATAAAACTGACTCTTACAGCAAAGACACATGTCGAGCGCAATTTTTGGCACTTCACTTAATTGTCTTTGCATGCAAAATCTTATGTCCTACATAGAAGATGAAATGAATTAACATGGTTAATTGAAAATAATGTTTCAATTAACCATCTGTATTAGCTTTCCTTACACTAAATCTATATATTAAAAAAAAAAAAAAAAAACGAGTTAAGTGGTCTCTCCAAAACTTTCTCGCGTACTCTGTAATAAAGATGTTATCCCAGTGAATGCCTTGCAAGGTATTGGCATACAATAATTATGAAACATTAACGTTTGGAGTGAATTTAGCATTTTTACTGAATCTATCGTGTGATCCTTAGCGAGTTTTCTTGGCGATTAATCAATGGCATGCGTTAATAGTACTAAAAAATCAAATTTATATTTTAGACATGATTTTCTCAGCCGATTGAAATAAAAATTTGATACAAAACTGCACTTGTAGTCACAAAATTCTATATCAAATTTGATATGTTCAAGTCATTGCATTTTTGAAACATCACGTTTACTTGTTTCTGAAAGAGCAGACCGATAGATAGTCAAACCATAATTGAATTTGGTTCAAAATTTGATAAGTGTCTACAATACAGATTTTAAATATTTGTACCAAATCTTATTTATCTACCTCTTTTCGTTGTATAATTATCATATTAACTTACATTCGAACAGCTGGGCAGACGGATTTTCTCTGAAAAGATTTTACTCATAATTTGATGGAAATCTGAAAATTCGGTGTAAAGACCGTATAGCAAATTTTGACTGTCTAGCTCAAAGCGTTTTTGAGTTATCTTTGTCACAGAGAGCCATTTTCCAAAAATGTGTTTTTCGAACTCAAGGACATCTAACACGTACAGATTCCTCAAAATCTCGTGTACAAATATTTTGACGATTACTGTACTTTCTCTGTACTATGTTTTACGACATCTCTGAACAATGTTGAGCACTTGACTATTTATGACAATGGGCGTATAATCAAAAAGTAAATATTCAAAATCAGTACAATGGATATGTTTTTGGACATTACCAAGATATTTCGCCGTAGAGAATGTATAGGGAAATAATTTTTGTATTAAATGCCTCTCGAAAATGGATATTAGTGGATGGTAGTTGTTCTTAAC
>JAPMOR010095361.1:1050943-1076618 GCA_026543865.1 Argiope aurantia | reverse complement strand
CTACCCTCCCGATCCCTTTTGCTGTTTATAATCTTTCTGCCGTCCTGTGAAGTATGGACAGAATTCTAATTCTAAGCCCGTGATCTCAAGTTTGATGCCGTTATTGAAGGGATATAATTTCTTACCTAACTAGCTTAATTAAAAGGATTTTAACCTGATTTTGTCAAACTCAACTTTCATAATTATACTTAGAATACTGAACAGGTGGTTGAGTTTCATATGTCTATCATAATATCATAAACTATACTTGATATTAGAATTAATTTGTTTCATGAAGGTCAAGTCTTTAAAAATTTGTAACTATTGCTGATTGAATTAAAGCGATAGGAATTCAGTAATGTTTTTAGTTTAATGTTTATTCTACCTAATTTTGTCTACCACTTTAATTTTTTAGATGTATTTCATTATTTAGAAACAATGGATATTTATTATTTAAAAATAATGGAACATGATATAGCTAGTAATTAACTCAATCCGTAATTGATCAAAAGACAAATTATCAAATTACTTTCTTTTATGTGGCATAACTGAATGCATAGCGTTACTGTGAATCTTTAAATAGTATAATTTTACATAACGAAACGGATGATGTGTTGATGATTCCGTGTTGTGATTTCAGTTTCGAATGTAAAATGGTGCGTTTTGAATAATTAACATACTTTTTAGATTCTGAAGGCACTGAAAATAATCTTCAGAGAATGAGAAAAATGGACCGATTAGGAAATTTATTTATATTTTAATGCTCTTTATCGTACATCATTTTTGACTGTCATATTTTTGTAGATGCATTTATGAAACATAAAAATTTTTTGCAGATCAACATATTATCCATAAGTCGGAACGGAAAATTATCCGCATTCATAGAAATTGCTCTACAAGGTAGATCGTTGAATATAGAGCTATCAAATTAGGCTTGTAGATACTTCTTGGGAAGGAGTGCACTTTATGAAAAAGTTTTTAGAAGTATTAATGAAATTTTGATTAAAAATGAGCCAAAAGTTTTATCAGAACTCATTTTTAAAAAAGCGTATTATCGAAATTTTTTTTGAACACTAACATTCTAGTAACACAAGATATACTGTAACCTTTTAGTCATTCTTGAAATACAAATGAAGATTAGAGAATGATTTTAAAACAACAATGTTACTTTTTTTTATCTATTTCTTTGTATACTCAAAAGTAAAGATAGCAAATTTTAGAAGAAGAAAAAGTGACTCTGAAACTTATTTTGTTTAAAGGTTCATAACAAAAAAAATTTATCCAATTTAGCTAACAAACACACATTCTTTTATTTTTCGGAAGTTTTTAAATGTTTCGAATAATCGTAGACATACACATGAATGCAATCTAAGAAAACATTCCCCAGAAAGAAGATCTTTATATATGCATTTGCGCAGTTCATAGATGCTTTGAGTTTTAAAACGGGCCTGTTTTCCACTCATCCGAATGATTCTCTTCTCCTGCATCTGTCGATGGTGTGGGAGTAATCATTTCGGAAGTTAATCCGGCAAAGGATGTTCCTTAATTAACTGACATTCAATTTGGGATTTGTGGGCGGCAGAGGACCAAAAAAGGGATCTGGTTAATGAGCCGAGAGGTGGAATCACTCAATACTTCCCTCGAAAGCTGAGTGGGTGCTCATTTAGATTGGGTTTGCCGCCGCAGTGTGTGCTCATACATAAACAAATAGAGAGTGTTTTAGTACACTTTTGCCTAAGGTTGTTGTTTATAAAAAGGAATCAAAAGTCATTAAACAGTATACATCAAAACATTCTTATCACATAAAAAAATCTTCTAAAAGCATACGGAGCGATTGATTTGTCCTTATTATTTTCTTGTATGCGAAGTATATAAGAGAAAGCATTGTAATCGTCAGAAGATTCCAATTCGAGATTTTAACGAATATTTACACTTCAGACACCCTAAATAAAGTAAACCATATTTTCGTAATTATATTTGTATGGGAACATGGTAACAGAGAAAAGGCTTTGTACTGGAAAGATGAAATTCGATATATGGGTTCAGACCAAATTTATAGATTTCTATCGAATTTTGAATCCATTTGAAATCCATTGAAAGGAAATTTCTCTATCTTTCTATCCTAATGTAAGCTTGCACGATAGCTGTGTTGTTTTGTTGTGACTTACGGCACTTTACAAGCCAGCTGACAGTAAACTGTCAGCAATTTTAGCCGGATTAGCGTCTCTTGTTTTTTCAGTAGCGCCAACTAGGGTTAAGAGTACGACTTAGCTATTCATACATCACAACCCTTTTTAGGGGTGGACTTCATTCATGCATTTCATTCACTCATCTACAGATCGTGATTTCGATCTGAATCAGAGAACGATCACCTCTGAACCAGCGGAATTTATACAAAATTTAGAGACTGCTGTCAAATTTTGAACGAAATCTATTAAAAGGAAAATTTCTCTATCTCACTGAGCGAGTATAAGTGGACACAATAATTATAAAATGAAAGAGCTGGATAGATGAAATTTGATTCACAGATTAGCATCTAAAATGTAGATCTTCCTTTTTTTCGAATTTTGAACCTAATCTTTTAAAGAATTGATCGTCCACGAGTCTGTCCTTTCGCATGCATATAAAAACAATAATTCAAAAAACGCAACAATTTGAATGAATGAAATTTGTGTGTTGTCATGTCACTAAAATTGTTGTTTTGTGTTATATTTTGATTTAAATTAGTTGAAAGAAAAAGGTGTCTAAAAAGTTTTCTTTGCTTTATTACGAAGCACAAAACTATCACGAGCGGGATTACTCTGAAAATAGAAATCTTAACATCCGGGGCATTTATAGCTTTGCCCTAGAACCACTATAGGCGAGTGGGGAGTGATAAAGAGATTATTAGAGAGAATGCGAGATATACCATTTCCACTAGTTGACATAATAGATATTTTCTTAAATTATTATCCGAAAAAATCAATTTTTCAAGATTTTAAAATTAAAAACAAATAAACTGACTAATAAATAAAAGAAAATTACTTGTCCACCAAGGGACAAGCAATATCGCGAGAACGAAGATGAGAAATGGTTGAACTCAATTCAATGGATTTTTTTCTCCTCCTGGGAATGAGCACAATCATCACTGATTCTTAAATCATTGCTAATGATTAATTTTAACTCTTTTGGAAGAGCTTATTCTTAAAAGGCTTATTTTGTAAAGGCCAAAATATCCATAACACTATTTGGGGCAATTTAGTCGTTCAAATTTACCAAAAAATTATACGATGATTCAAATTATACGATAATGATTATTCAAACGATTCTTTTCATTCATTCTCAACAATGCTGTTTGATTTAAATGTTATTTTAAGTGACTTTTAATACCTCAAAATCCTTGCTTACTTTCTTTACTACCAACAGACGACTTTATAACTATCAACCAAGTGTCTTTATGAATGGCTGTCAATTAAATTATGCAAAAAATGCCAACTACTTGGGATACGTTCTCGATCAAGATCAAGAGATATTGAGCAACGGACATGTAGAGGCTCTTGTAAATAAATGTAAGAAAAGACTCAACATACTTAAATATATTTCTGGACGAGACTGGGGTGCAGACGCTAATACACTGAGAACCACCTACAGCTCTCTGATCAGACCAATTCTAGAGTATGGTTTCCCGATTTACTTTTGTGCCTCAAAAGCTAACTTAGACAAACATGAAAGAGTGTAATTACGTGCTTCAAGAATAATTACTGGCCTTCGAAATAGCTGCCCTAAGGATATTGTACTGTACGAGAGTGATATACCCCCCTCTTTCTTTGAGAAGAAGTTACTGTCTTTCAAGATATTACAACAAGCTCTTTAAATACAATGATCAGCACAGAACTTCTGCTTATCTACATTCATGACATAATAATAAGCATTTAAAGAAACACAGCCCTTTTTCCTTCTCAAAAGAGATGGGTCTACCTTCTGAAGATGTGGAACCACATTCCTTAAAGCCTTATTGGAATTTTAAATTTGAATCTGATCGAATTTATTTCCATACTGATATCTTGGCCAAGATTAGCAAAATGTCAGAATTACCTGAATTTACTAGACAAATGTCTCTAGAAACAATTCATAGCATTCCATCTTCGGCTCTGAAAATGTACACTGATGGCAGTAAAGGAGAGGGTGACGTTTCTGGTAGTGCCGTGCACATTGAGACTCCTGAAGGAACTACTGATATTTAGTTTAGTAATCCTGTCAACTTTTCTGTATTCAGGTCTGAACTTATTGCATTCTATAAAGGACTTCAATATATCGACACATCCTCTGAAATTATCTTCGGAGACATTTGGATTTTAACGGATAGTCGTACCTTTATATAGCACCTTTCTCATTGGACGAAAGTGGGGGACAAGATTAGCATGGATATTTTAAACCTTATTGCTAGGCTCTCCGCTGAACACTCTATACACTTTCAATGGGTCCTCTCACATGTTGGTTTAAATAGTAATGAGATAGCGGAAAATTTAGCTAAGACTGCCTCAGCTGACATATTTCATGGTGATGCTACACTAACTTATTCTGAAATCTCCTCTATCAAAAAGATGTAGTCGAGTGCACTTTGGAGAGTCCCACCTGCTCACTCTTGGTACTTTGGTAAGAGTCCCAGTTGGTGTCACCGCCTCAATATCTCTAGAAAACAGCAAACGGCCCTCTCTCTCGTTTTTTGAGAGGACACACCAAATTCCTCACCTTCCAACACAGACGGAGGATCTTTGCTGAATGTCCTTGGTGCAAGGCAAATCAAGCCTCCCTCAATCACATTCTTAAATGTTTAAATTTAACGATTTTTGAGATTTTAAGGGATCCGTTATTGTTTTTGGGCTTTTTAGAGATCTTTAGTTTCATGGAGGTGGTATAGCGCAGCTATAACACCTAGGATTAGAAACAACAACAACAACAAATGTTATTTTTATATTTGATTACCACAATACTTTAATTCAAATTGTAAATGATAATATAGCTATATTTTCTGGGTTCTTAAGAGTGAATTCCTCGTTTGTATCAACAGAACGGATGTATTCGTATTTGGTGTCATGGTGCATTTTAGCCCAATTTGGTTCTTGCGCCAATAAACCTCAGAAACCAACCAACCAATCGTGTTTGGTGTTCAATAATAGAAATCAATAGTGTACTTTTCTATTCTTTGAGCCCCCTTTTTGTAATTTCTATAAACGTCAGATCGACAATCTCTATTTTATCCAGTCATTTGGAATACTTTGTTATACCCCGGTTCATAAAATCCATTACTTTAATATGTTTCAGTGCAATATCTTTTTTTCGAAACATTTTCTGATACTAGAAATATATACAATTATAACACTGTAATTAGATTAATATGCTTCAGCCCATTATCTTTTTTCCGAAACGTTTTCTGATACTAGAAATGTATACAATTATAACACTGTAATTAGATTAAATGATTTTCTTATCTGATGTGAGTTCGCTATCCCACATTTAAGTTTCTGTCAGTTTTGAGTTAAATGAAAATGAGGCAGGAAGATAACGAAAAAAGAAAAGACAGTAATTAGAGTTATCAGGAGTACGTACGAACTTCTACAATCATTAAAATGCAGGCTTTTTTTTTAATTAAAAAAACTATGGTGTAATGGTGCGAAGATCAAATGTAAATATGTTCGATGATTAAATCACATATCGCCATTTTTATTTCAAGATATATATCAGATTTATCAAAACATTTTATTGTTGTAGAAAACTTGTATGTGTTAGTTACACCTTCTTTCGAGTTGTATATGGTATATGATCATTGTGTGTTAACATTACTTGTCATATGTTGCTAAAAGTTGCAACTATTATATCAATAGTTTGTAAATTTTTCTTTGTATAATAAGTAATTTTTGCATTTGAAATAACATTGAAAATATGCTAAATAAAATTTAAAGTGAAAATTGATATTATCTTGGCATAAATTTTCTTTTTCATTATTTATTCAGTAAGCAACTCATATTATATTCATTTAAGCACTATTTGTAAAAGATTTTCTATAGATAAAAAGTGGGAAAGTAATTTTATAGTTGACTATTTAGTGCATAGGATAAATAAGAAAATATTCACATTTTATAGTTTTAATGTTTGTCTTTCATTTTTCAAAACGACTAATAATCATTTCTTAAATATCTTATATGAATCATTTCTTAGCAAATATAATTTTTTATTTCCTTTTTTCCATATTACTAAGGAACAGCATAAAAGATAATATGCAGAAATGTACTACGAAATATAGAAATTCTTGTCCAAAAATTCTCTGATCTTTTTATTTTCTATTCTAAAAATAAATTTGAACCACAAAAGCTAACTTAGTTTGTATTTATTATACTAGATGGCAGCACGAAAACAAATTCGCCATGCAATACGATACGACACTTTTTTTCTCGCATTGGAGAAAATTTGCGTACTTCTTTAATAAATTGATAGAAAATACAGCAGTAAAATAAAATATGAATTGAATTCAAGTAAAATTTAAAGTTATTTAGTAAATGAATGTTTTATATTGTTAAAAGCAATAAAAATCTTATTAACTTAGCAATCATAAAATTGTTCGAAAAAGTTGTAATATCATTAATCGTGTACGAAAATAGTAAAGATCATCCATCTGGCATTCTGCTGTTGTAAATTATTTAAACTTTAAAAAAAAGTTATTTAAACTTTTCTACAGAACAGGTGATTGGACCTAGACCTATCAAGTTTGGCAGGAAATTTTTTCTGTGTTAGTACGTGCTATCGAAAAATGGATTTTCAAATTTTAATTAGATTTTTAATTAAAAATTTATGAAACTTTAATGCTTATTTCAATAATTTTGGAGTTAATTCTTGAACAAAAACCATTTTGACATTAATCTAAAATTTAACAATAAATAAATGGATAGAAGGGTTTCAGTGTACCAATTATTTATTCTAATTTCACTCAGTTTTCAAGAGTATTTTTACAGCAATACTTTTCATTGTTTTTAACTACTGGGCATATAGTCACATGCGTTGCGATAATATTAAATGCACTTTTTACGTGCATTTTGTTATTGTTGTGTTATAATGAGTAACTTTTAAAAATAAAATAATGATGGACGAATCAAGTTTAAAGTGTTATTAATGTTATTTAAAGTTATTAATCAACTTTAAAGTGTTAAAGTTACAATATGTTGAACTAGAAACTCGAATATAGTTTAAATTTTTTTTCTCTTGCTCTTGTCAAGAGATTTCATACATCTTGATGGTAATTAATGAAAGCAATTTGCCAATTAAAGTTTTTTTTCGTCTTTGGAGAAATATTGTACCTCTAAAGTCCAAGAAAAAGACTGCCTGTTATTTCTATTTTCTCGTACACGAAGTATACAGAAAATATTGTAATTAAAAAAAAAAATTCAAATTCGTGACTTTGCCGAATTTACACGTTTCAAACCTCCCTAAATCCGAAAAGTACATTTTTTTCTTTGAATTTTGTTTATCTAGCTGTTTGCGAACTTGAAAACGATAGATAACTTGGGATTCAGGAAAATGTATGCTTACAGGTAGACTTAAAACAATTAATTAAGGGCGAATACAATGAAAAATCATGCTCGCTTAGTCAGCATTCAAATATAGCATGATTTTGTAAACACCAAGTGATCTAGAGCATTGGTAAGATTGGGCTTATTTATGTGCTAAAACATGGATAGTAGTATTATTTAGCATTGATAGACATGATGAAACAGAATGGAAAAATTCAACCTGTAATGCATTTAGGAAGATGTACGCGTAACAAAATGTATAAGTGACATTAACGATTCTGTATAGAAGAGAATGAGATAAGTAGGTAACCAATGCATTAAAAAAAAGAGAAACAGTTTGTTGAATAATTTCATCAATGCGTGATGCTTAGCGATGAAGCAAAACATTCGCTGAAAAAACGCCTTCAGCGTGCAAACACGATCGTTCTCCATTAAGGTTTCATCAGTTCCTTGGAAAAACAACGGACTGATGAATGCTCACTTTCCGTGATTTATCCTCACATTCACAACAAACAAATATCCTCCGTGATGATTTCCGACTAGAGACCGCTCTGGCTCGCCGCGCTGATAGGCAGAGGTTGAAGATGAGTGGGCGGGCACTCGTTAACAGAGATGAGACTTCCTCTAAACGCATTTCCACGTGTAATTTGACAGTGATGTGCTCGGAATTTGATTCTTACGCTTTGACGATCCCAACATGCAAATGGGATTTTAAAAGCGCATTAGGGCACTGGGGTTGGGAGGGTGAGGGGAAGAAAAATAGCCTCACACGCAAAAATGAAAGGAACTCTCCGAAAAAAAAAAGAGACGATATGGGAAGTAAAAACTGAAGAGAGTAAGATAATGGAATGGTATTTTACTTCACTAAATTTCGTAATGAAAGAGATCGCCACTTTCGGAGAGACTTAAAATGAAAATTATATATTTTTATGAATCAATGTATGATTCTGAATGTGGAATAATGTTTAAAGCCATTATGGGATAAGTATACATTGTAACACAGATTGATACTTTAAAAGATAGATCAAATGACATGCTTTATTCATATAATCGGAACCAAAGTTTATATTTTAATTGGTTGCATTTTAATTAAAACGTCATATAGAAAACCCCCCAATTATTTATAGCATATACCTAATTTATTTTTAGTAAAAGCCACTATCCAAAGTTCTTTGATCAATCGAGGTGATTTCTCCAAATTAACATTGGAGGCATTACTCTGGTTATGGGTTTATGATTAAAAGTCATTAGCTTGAGATCCACATCAACGGAAGAAGACCTTTTGAGCCAAGCGAGATTTTATGATTCAATGTCCTGCAGCCAAAGTGGTGGACCTTGGCATCCCCTCATCATACGACGACAGTTCAACATTGTGAATTCGTTGTTACGTCAACATTCCAAAATAATCGTTGTGTAACTTCAAAGCAGGAATTTAACAAACCAGTCTTTTACTTTTGTTTCTTGCCAGAGGAGTTTTTCTTAGCTCTTCCAATATATGTATTGAGTTCCAAACCGTAAAAATTGAGTAAGCAAAGTCGATGACATTGTCAAAAAAGTATGGCAAAATTGAGGATGTACACAGTAGAAATAATAATGACATTCATCGTATCAAAATTCCATACAGGTATAAATTAGCAGCTTTGCGCTAGAGAGTAATTGATTAATCAAGCATTAGAATCCGAAGTTGCAATGAAACTAATTCATAAAAAATCTGCAGTTATTCCAAAAGTTGGATTGTCAGTATTAGAACATAATACAAAGCATGTTACTGATTGTCAGCTTGGCTTGCCAAAAGTAGATTTTTTAATGAGTCTTTTAAAGATTGTCACATCAACTTAACCATTGATTGAAAAAATCTAGTTCAGAGTAATAACATCTGGCTGAATCAAAATTGTCCTTAAAAAAGAGCAAACGATTCATTCTAGGTCTGCCGTATTTACTTCTTCTTTTCTTGCAACATAATTGTAGCAACATTTTTATTCCTTAGAATAAACTGACATAATCTTTTTCGAAAAGCTGAATATCAGCACACACAAAATCTTTGATATTTCTATTATGTATTGAAGTGATTTTATCTGACATTATTTTGCAACTTGAAATTGAAATGATAGTTTGATAAATCCATAGATGCTTTAAGTGTCTGATGTGAGAAAATGCTTGAATAATTGTTGAAACACATAAATACAATGGAATATTTCTGAAATTTGAAACGTGTAAAATGTGAATATGATTGGGTAATTAATGGAACCATTTACAGAATAAATTTTCGAGGACAAGATCTCAGATGAAATCATTTCCATAGTGTTTCTGAATTGAAGAAGTTTAAGGAATGGTAATTTTTTATTTCATTAAAATTCCTAGTTTTGCACGATTTTTTAAAATTGCATAAGACCAAATAATGCCATATACGATGTCAGAATTCAATGGTATATATTTTATACGTTATTACATTGTATCGGAGGATTGCAGGTTGGAAGATCGATTTCATCAAAGATTCAAGATATGCATAGATCTTAAATTCATCAGAGCAAGTGTCTAATAATGTGGTATAGAATTTTAAATCAAAAGGTTCAAATTGATGTCTTGTCTGTTTTGAGGCAATATACTAAAAAATAATATCTGAAAATGTACCGAAATCTCTTTCATGCCTTTTTTTGGAGTTTTCTACTGTATATCTTCGCTACTTTAAAAAAAATTAAATCTAAGGATAGCCATACGCTGTCATTGCACACCAAGTGAATTGAGCCTTGACTTCTCCACATTATTCCATTTTTTGGCACATCTATTTAGTAAAGACATTGACGGCCGTCTCAGACTTATTTCTCCCTAACTTTTTTGATGAATGCTTTGCTACATTGCAACAAAAGATCTACCCATGGATATTAAGCGTTTCCTCTCCTATCCTAATTCACTGAGTTCCCATCAAAATGCCGCAGAATTATGGAAATTTAGATGGCACGAATTTTTGAAATTGCACGCTAAGTCACTTCTGATTGTTTTCCACTTTGATGGTAGGTTTTGACGTGGAGGGGTCGATTTTCATAGTTTGAAATGATCGTGAATGCACATTTTAACTCCTGGAATAACACATACAAAAGAAGTGAGTTACACATACACATGGGCAGCTTAGGTCTGAAGGTACCGAATTAGGCTACCGGAACAAATTCTGATATGATGATTTTTATAGATTTGCATATTATTTATAAATTTAGCAATATAAAAATTGTGCACTTTAAATATAAACAAAAAAAAAAAAAAAAGGAACCAGTGTGATAAAGAGTTGCAGTAATGCAAACGGATGTATAGGCAAATAGCTAGACGAATAGCAAATATCCGTGTTATAAATTATGTGAAATGGAAACTCTCTATACACAGAATGCAATTTCTAGTGAAATCAATACAGACTTTCATCCTGTAAGTCATGAGATATCAAACTCGTTAGACAAAATGTAGCAGTTGATGCAATATTTAGATGAAGACATAATATGTGAACTGAACCTAAAACATTGGATGTTTTTGGTTGTTTTTTTTATTCAGAAGTTAACCACGCTTATTATTTTTTATATGCAAATTGCAATAAATATGCATACAAATAGATAAATTCAAATCTTTGTTGAGTTTATGGAACGCATTCCTCCATGTGGTAAATTCGATATTAACATGATGATTTAAATTCACGTTGAACGATGCTTTATATAAAATAACATAAATAATGTTAGCTTCACAATATGTCACTCAGATAAAAAATCTTCTCATAAAAATGCCGCTGATGTCTTTTGATTCACATCGACTATCTAATAGATGAATTCCTTATTACAGCTAAGGGATGGTAGAGAAAGGATAATTTGACAGAAGATGGGAATAAAGCTGCGAGTCATGGCAGAGAACTTATTAAGCATTGAGATTTATAGTATCTTTCTTTTGAAGAAATATTTTGCATCATTAAAATTGAGAATGTTATACACAGAATAGAATTTTTCTTATTTGGTGAAATAATAATGAACTGTTCTCCTCTTCCTTTTTAATATAAGATATCTATTTCTTATATTCTCTCTCTCTCTCTCTCTCTCTCTCTCTCTCTCTCTCTCTCTCTCTATATATATATATATATATATATATGTATGTATGTATATATATAACACGCGCTCTAAGAAACTGTAGATTCAGCAGATTTTCACGATCTGAGTGATGAGATAAAAATCCTTAGTGCTTGCGATATTCTTTTAAGGATACCTAAATTTCCCTATCCTAAATATACAAGTGTCAAAGAAACCCTTATCAAACTTTCATTGCAAAAACCATTTTAGAGAAAATTTCACTATTCTGCTTTTCTGCTCTTATATCATGATGTAAACTGACATATCTCGTCATTTCTTTCTTTACACGTAAATTATGCCTTCCGGGAGGAATAAATCAAAGTTTAAAATTCAAAAGTGTCTTCTCTTCGGACACGCAACTCTCAATTATGTTTACACACACACACACACACACACACACACACACACACACACACACACACACACACACGAATTCAGATTAAATCCAGTCGAAGTCAGAAGGAATCGTATTTGAGGTATTCATATTTCTGATCTGTGCAAATGACACACAGAGCAACTTGCATTCTCTATAGAAAGTATTTGCTTGATCTACCTACGCAATTAGACGGCAGCTGAGTAGAATAACTGAAATAAGCAATGGATGTGATAGTGAAATGGTAAAGGTAATTGCGTTTGTGCTCTAAATAAGCATTTATATTATTTAATGCGGATGTATCTATTATAAGCATACAACGTTTAAAATAGATACATCGTTGTATAATAATAAACTTCATTTACAGTTTCACTTTCTCGAATAAAAAGTATACAAAGAGATAATACTATAATCATAAAACAATTCGAAATGGAAATTTAGATGATTCCCTACGTTTCAAACTTCCTGTCGTAGAATCACATTTTTGGACTATGGTTGTCTATGAAACTTCCTGTTGTAGAATCCCATTTCTGGACTATGGTTGTCTATGAATGTGATAAAAGGTAAACGAATGAAATATGGTGGGATGTTTTTGCGGCAGATTTGTAGATTTTTTCCAAATTTTAAACGAAAATCCTTTTTTTATAGGAAATTCTATTTCTCTAGTTGTCCGAGTATAGGTGAACAAGTTAACTAATAGACGTAATGAGCTAGATGAATAAAATTTGGAACTCGATTTTAGCAACTAAAGTGTATACTGCTATAGAATTTTGAAACAGATCTGTTGAAGAGTTGGACATCTATTAGTCTATGTTTTCGCATTCATATAAAAGGAGCATCTATGCAAGTGCAACAACTTAAATAAATGAAATTTTGTGTTGTGCTTTTATTATCATAATTCTAGTTCATTCCCAAACTTTGGTTTTAGTTGATCGGAAAAAGGACCATTAAAATGAACTTCATGTTTTCTGCATTTTACTACAGAGTACAAAATGTTCATATGTAGGACTCTGAATATAAATTCTGACCACCTGTAACGTTCACGGCTTTGTTCAAGGTCCATAGTTTCATGTGGACGAGATAACATTTATTTAGTAATATGCGAGTTGATTTCGGGGAGACCCTCTGGCTGGTTTATTGAAAAACATCACGCTTATTATAATAGGGAACAGAAAGGTAATCGTTGTAAAAAAAAAAATATTTCAGCCATTTTCATTGGAAAGGAAGAGTAGGTTCTCAAAGCTCAGTGGGATTGTTATCATTAAGCAATTCACATTTATTCAAAGTTTTGATTGCGGAAACTTGAGGAGAATATTTAAATATTTGTTAGACCGTGGAGTGTGTTATTTTTGGTCAAATACTAATAAATAAATACTAATAATATCTACTAATAATTAATGACTAAATAATAAGTGCTAAATAACGCACTTGTGTAATTATTTATTAGCTAACTTGCGGAAAATAAAAACTAATCTAACGATAAATTAGGTAAAAATTAATTAAAAATGTTATAAATCATAAATCAATCAACGATTTAATAGATAAGGCAAAGTGTGTATTTTAATACCCCCTTCAATCGAAAAAACCCGATGGTTAAAATTTTCGTATATGAAGTAGAATTATGAGCAAGAAAGAATATAAAGAAAAAAATTATCACTTTAATCAGAATAAAATTTATGCTGTTACGAGCAAAATTTCAAAATATGATTTCCAAAATCAATTTGATTGACAAAATTTATATTGCATGTATAATATATTTCTATTCCTTCTTGATAAGTTCATGTCTGTAAATATTCTAGAAGCTGCTGTGTAAGGTAGATATAACAGAGCTGAGATCGAAAATCACAGGAAGGATTATAAATCATATGAAGATTTTTCTGCTGGCGCCTGTGTTAAAATTTCCTCTCTGTTTTTGAGAGACTGTAGCGTTCATTATTTTGGAGATAGGTTAATAGAAAAAATTTTTTGTTTGTATTTATTGCAATAAAGTCTGTGCTACTGTCAACTTGATTACGTCAGTTGTACTGAGGATTCGGAGATATATACTTATTAATGAGAATATTTATACTGTGTATTTATGAATTGACTTTTTACATATAAAGCCCACCGTCGTAGTTGTACACCCATTGCATTAAGAAAGAAACTGGGAGGGAGGTTCATTTGTCGTATTCATTTTAAAATAATCAGTAAACTATTATATTTATGCCACGCCTCACTTTGAAGTGATGACATTTTGGAATGGGCCTCGTAAATTAATGTTCCAATATATTTGAGGAACATTTTATCAAAGAGCATAGAAAAATCACCACAGTCAATTCCATTTTAAAAGTGGTTGATCTTCGAAAATCAGAAGGTGCGGCTTTAAAATAACGAATGTAGTTGAAATGGTGAAATAGTCAACAATGAAAATAGATAGTTTTGTTTGTTTACGTCCCATTTTGAAGTAACATAGAACGATTTTCTGGGATGAACCCCGGTTAGAAGAATATTTTTCTTTTATAGAAAGATGGTTTTAGTACTAATATAGTAGGGATACATTTTATTTAAGAGCATGAAAAATTCACCATGGTCGGTTCGATTTAAAAAATGTAAGATCTTCGAAAATCAGAAGATGCGGTTTTAAAATAACGAATGTAGTTGATGTGGTGAAATAGTCAACAATGAAAACAGATAGTTTTATTTGTTTACGTCCCATTTTGAATTAACATAGAACGATTTTATGGGAAGATTTTGATGAGAGTTTGAACCACGTGAAAAGATTAGAACGTCAAACTTCTACTCATACCAGCCGGAGCAAGTGTGCCCCTTGAACTTAAATTTAATGAATATCAGGCTTATGAAAATTGTGGATTCTTAGTGGGAACGGAATTCTATTGCGGAATACTCGAATTCAGCAATGAATTACAAACTCTTCCGTGAAAAACAGTATTATCATATTAAACAGGGCCGGTTTTTATTATAAATGCAGCGTAAAGACACACCCCTCCCATTCCGTAAAAGATTAAGCGAAATTAGAGTCATGACGATATCCATTTAAAAAGTGTTAGATCATCTTCGAGAATCAGAAGATGCGCCAATAAAACAACGAATATGGTTGGTGTGGTGGAACAGTCGTTCTTCAACATTTAAAAGCCATGGAAGAGACAGTTTCATACGCAAGTAAAGAAGCCATCACCCCATTGATTTTGATGTTTAAATAAATTTCTTGTCATGTGCGTCTGTTCTCTTTTATTTTCATGAGGGGGGACGGCCGGTGGTCGTTTCATTTCGAGCTAATCCACTCTCCATTCATAGGTACATTGGTTTGTTCTGGAAGAGACGCTGATGGGATGAAAAAATAAAGAAATGGTTTCCTTTATCCTTGAGATAAATCTTCCGAAATGCATCCAATCCCACAGAAGTTTCATGCGGAAAAATTGAAAATGGCCTTCCAGCCTAAGGAGGGTGAGGCCCCTGTGTAATAGTGGTTTGAGTCGTCAAAATGATAAAAGAATGCTTTAAATTATCTCTAAATATCACGAATCTTTTAATGAAAGAAATACAAAAAATATTTAAAGCGCATGAAATTCATTTAAAGTTATGGTTTGTTGATGATTTTATAAGAAGACTTCATTGCACATACATTGGAAATATATTTAAGAAACAAGCTGAATTTGTTTATTTTCCATAACTTTATTCGAGCATTTCATTGCAAGTTGAAAATATGCAGAAATTTTGAAGAAAGAAACCTTTAGAATATCGATAAATATATATGATTATTAAATCATTGGAAGACACACATATGCGATAATTGATGGTGTAAAATTCCTATCCTATATATAGTAATTTCATTATCTTTTACTCTTTGACAATTTATGCTTTATACCAGTCAGAGTGGACTCCCAAAAAACTTTCTTGTATACTTTCTATTATACTTGTCATACAAGAGCAAGCCTTACATGGCACTGGTGTGCTATAGTTACGAAATGTTAACTTTAACACGAATTTAGCATTTTTACTGAAGCTATCATGTCATCTTTGGCGATTAATCCCTAGCGTATGTTAATATTATCCGAAAATTGGATATGTGTTTTAGACGAGTTATTCCCAGCCGATTGATACAAAAATTTGACACAAGATTACATTTGGAGTAATAAAATTCCATACCAAATTTCACAAATTTAAGTCTGCGTTTTATAGCTATCGCGTTTACGTGTTTCTGAAAGTACAGATCAACAGACCCTTCTTTGGATTTGGTTCAAAATTTGACAGGAGGCTAATATATAGATGTTAAATACGTGTACAAAATTTTATCTATCTAGTTCTATTTGTTTTGCAATTATTGGGTTCATTTATATTCGAATAACATTATTATTTCAAAAATATATTTTTCAAACTCAGGGTTGTCTAAAATGTGGAGATTCCTCAAAATTTCCAATATTGATTTTTTGACGATTAATATACTTTCTGTATACTATGCATGAGAGAAGTTAAAGATTTTGTTTCTTTGTGGTCTAGCTTTCACTTATGTGTGATTATTTTTAAATTTTAACCAGTTTTTCAATATTAATGTGTAACAATACTTTTTATCCGTTAAAATATTAAGCCTATTTTATTATTAAATTACATCTATTACTCCAGCTTTTCCCAATGTTTGTGAATTCAATACTCTTTTCATAATAAATAAATAATTCTTTTCATGTTTACTAGCATTCCATTACATACCAGTTGATCTGATTCCATGAAAATTATTTATTTAAATATATCTGAATTTTGAAAATAATTAGGAAATTTTATTTTAAATAGCACGTAATACAATATTACATGCATTATTTCATTTTTAAATCATAAAAGTCTGCAAATCTGCAAATTTGGTGCAAAGATTGTATACTACATTTCAACCGTCTAGCTCAAAACCTTTTTGAGTTATCTTTATCACAGATAGACGGATATTTTCCAAAAATGTGTTTTTCGAACTCATGAACTCTAAAACGAGGAGATTCTTCAAAATCTCGAGGTCGAATTTTTGATGATTACTGTACTTTTTCTATACTACGTATACGAAGAAGTAAAAAAAAAAAAAAAAAAAAAAAAAAAAAAAAAAAGAAATTCTAACTTTTTTTCCAAAATATTGTATCATGATAATGTTTAGACTTGATTTAGTTTTTTTTGTCTTTATCTGTATTGACTGCATCAGCCGTTGCATTATATTCAAATCTTATTGCTCGTAATTTACGGATAATGAGACAACATAAAAGCATTTTTCTGTTAAAAAAAGTTTTACTGATCTTAGAATGGAATTTTAAGATTGTGGAATAATACAGTACTCAATTGTGCCATTTGCCTTAATTGGACAGTTAGTAATGATGACAAACTGAGTGATATATTAGTTTAACTGTTAAATTAAAGTCAGATTTCAGTGAAAACCATTGCCTTTATGTTTTTGGGCAATTTTTTCCGACATCTTAATTTTTTCATTTTGAAAGTCAACATTACTAAAACGCTTCGTATCATAAAATATGATAGAACAGAAATTTTGAAGCAACTTTTTCTTGGAATTTAAATATTGATTTTTATTATCTATTTTGTTATTATTACTCTATTTATTAATTATTATAAATAAAAATCGAGAACTTTTTTCCACTTTGAGAATTTATATTACTAAAACGCTTCGCGTTAGAAAATATGGTTCAGACAGAAATTCGAAAGCAACTCTTTCTTAGATCTTAAACATTGATTTTTACTATCGATATTTACCTTATAGTTTCTTGTTGAATGAGTGATTATAACCAAATATAAGTTTCTCAACGGTATTTTTAGTATAATCTTATTTAAAAACTGAAGTAAAAGTAGAATTTATTTGATAAATTTCTGTAGTTTATATTTGTTTGTTTTTTCAGACGATTTCAAAGAAAAATTTGTTGAAACGAAAAGTTACAGTGTTAAAAAGAAGACTTTTTAAAATTTCTTTTAACATTTTGGCAGTATTATTTTTGAAGTTACAAAATTTCCATGAAATCTATTGAATTAGTCATCTAGAACTATTGTAAATGTTGCCAAAAAAAATTCAAAAATTAAGTACTGAAGTCATTGAAAAAAATTTTCAAGTCTAAAAAAAATCGATACAAATAAAAAAATTTAACGAGATTTAAGGAAATAAAGCTATTAATTAGACTGAAATATGTGGTGAAATCCAAGATTTCTTAGAAATATTAACTTTCTTTGCATAAAGGATAAAATCTTTTAACCTTTTTTATATTTTTAAAGCATGGAATTAACATATTTTGAAAGAAAATTTCATTATAGGAATATTTATTATTATTATTATTATTTTTTTTTGCATTCTTAAAGAACATAATCGACAAAAGAATATCAAAAAGAATTCTTTTGCTACTAATAATAAATAATTCTGAAAAATAATATTTCGCTCCGCATTTTCTTTGGCAAATTATTTTTTATATTTATTCTGGAATTTTATTGGCATTTTTGTATTTCTTAATTTCTCAATTTTATTTAGTATCATTTTCAGTTTAGATTAGGAAACTAAAGTGAATAAACATCAAAATCATTTGTTCTTGTTTACATTATTAGAGCAAACGTAATTGAAACTAAATTGTATTTTTAAAAAAATTTGCATACATTCAATAATTTATATTTTTACTTCAATTATTTATTATATTACTTTTATACTTCTGCATGTTAAGGAATAGCTGTATGCAACCAGTGCGCTGGAAACATTTTAAAACCTCATAAATTTATTGATAATCTGATTTTGGCTAAATATTTTTCTGCCGAATTTTCAGAATTCGTATTTTTAACAGAAAATTATCATTAAATGAAAATTCCGGAGATGTTTGAATAAAACAATTTTCTTTCACTTCCGCATTATGATAATCAAAAGCCAAATAACAACATTTTTTAAAAATACAAATTTTAAACACAATTGTTAGTTGTTTTTCCATCGAATTTTCAGAATCCGTACTTTTAACAGAAAATTATTGTTAAATGTAAATTTCAGAGACGTTTGAATAAAACAATTTTGTTTCACTTCCACATTATGACAATCAAAAGCTAAATAAATAATAACATTTTTTTAAATACAAATTTTAAACATAATTGTTAGTTATTTTTCCTTCGAATTTTCAGAATTCGTACTTTTAAAAGCAAGTGATTTTTAAGTGTACATTTCAGAAACATTTTAATAAGACGATTTTCTTTCACTTTCGCATTATGACAGCCAAAAACGGAGTAGTAACAATTTTTTTTGAAATACACAATTTAGATGATGATTACAACATGAAAATGATATGATCAAGCTTTCAGCATTGATTATATACTAATAATATGTCACTGTTGCCGAGTGACAGCATTGTCACTAAGGCGCTGTCCCAGTCTTCACGAGACCCAAATTCGGTCCTGAGCGGGTGTTTCTTCCTTTTTCTTGTTTCCTTTCTAAATTATTGGAAGTTAATAATTTACAAATAGTTTTACTTTATATGCTTTTAATTTTTAGAAAAAAAAATGTTTAATAATATTAATACGTTGTCTCAAATATTCAAAATTGCTTAAATTAAATTAAGATGGAAATTAAAAATTTTATA
Source organism: Argiope aurantia (assembly GCA_026543865.1). Taxonomy (NCBI): domain Eukaryota; kingdom Metazoa; phylum Arthropoda; class Arachnida; order Araneae; family Araneidae; genus Argiope; species Argiope aurantia. The sequence goes on along the minus strand of JAPMOR010095361.1, from coordinate 1,057,045 downwards.
GATATTTTCAGTTTGAGTGACGCAGTTTGAGCACTTTTCTGTCTATCGATTGTAAGCAAAACAACAATACGAAACTATGATTGTAATAATAAGACAACGTATCATATTTCGTTTATCTAAGGGATTGGGTTTTTGAAATATCTCTTGTGCCTACTGTGCTAGCTGCACGCCTTCCGCGCCAGCGAAAAAAGAAAGTGCTATAAAATGCTGAAACAACCAGATGATTCTCTGGCACTGCTAGCAGTGCTTTTCTTTCCAATGTCTCGAGGTATTATCCTGGATCATATTACAATCAAATCTTATAAGGTTTTAACTTATTTATTGAGGATGCTTTGCATAATAAAGATTTTTTTTTATAAGCGTAAAGTATAAGCCTCAATTCCATTGAGGCAGTGCACACGCATTTGTAAATGTAATACGTAGTAGTCAAGTTAGGATCGGAGTTTGATAAAATAGCCATATCTCATATATATTGTGACCCGAATGTGTTTTGAACACTCAACCTTCTGATTTGGAGACTCACAGACAATTAACCTTTGTATAGATTTAATACTAAATTTTACCAACATCTATATTTAGGATTTTAAAACTGCTTACTAAATTTAATTTATTTTAGTTGATGCGTTTTTGAGTTATGGTGTTACCAGGCTTGCGAAAATACAGACAGACAATACAGTCAATCTTTGAACCATTTCTTTTAAAATTTGACACAGGTCTATATTTTAAATACAAAGTACGTATACTAAATTTTATTTATGTAGCTCTTTCCTTTTTGAAGCACCGTGTTCCCTTCTATTCAAACAATCAGACAGATTTCGTCTGAATCAAATTCTTCGTTCAAAATTTGGCAGAAAACTACAAATTTATAGTCAAGGCTAATAAAGTAGTAAAATATAATATTAAGTTGACATTTAGAATGAAATAATGTAAGAAAACCCTCTCTCTCTCTCTCTCTCTCTCTCTATATATATATATATATATATATATATATATATATATATATATATCTATAAGAATCTCACTGATGCCATTTCATATTAAAAAAATAAGTGTTTATATATTTTTTTTTCATTCCATTGCCTGTAAAAACATACTTATACTGACGTAGAAAATAAATAAACTAATTAAAAAATCCAGTAAATGAAAGAAAAAGAGGATTAAAAAGTAATAATAGGAAGAAATTATATTATTGAATAAAACAACCTATTTATGTTTTCTAAGCTTAATTCTTTTTCTTTCCACTCTCTACCTACTTAGAATAAATAACAATCTAATTCTTCATAAACGAATAATAGAACTCATCAAATGTTCTTCGAGAAGCAAACGAAATCCCTATTGATGCCATCCCATGTTTAAAAATATGTATCAAAAATTATTTCTCGTCCCATCGGCATCTGAGAGACGCAAAACAAGAGCCCCCGAATCTGCTTTTCTCTCACTAATCAGATTAACAGAACATTTCCATCTGAGTTTTAACACTTCAGAAGCCTCTTCCAATATTAATGGAACGTTAATCTTTCGATTCGATATTAATATTCAGCATGGAGGAAAAGCTTATAATGCTTTTATGGTAATCGCGCGCCGCCTAATCAGCGTAAAAGGGTCGCCAGTTAAAATTCCTCTCAGGGCCAGCGCCTAATTCAATAAAATCATCGATATTGATATTAAGTAGTTTGCTGCTGGTGCTAGTTAAAAGGTCTGTACATATAATTTAAAAGCTTTATAATTTTAGATAATTTAAATGCGCGTCGCCAACTGTAAAGAGACCGTGTCGTGCTTTTAAAACTTTGCAGCAGAAGGCAATATTTTTTGTAAGTGAAAAAAACGAAGGCCTGATATTTATATAATTAAAGAAATGTGTTTTCATATTAGCATTTTTAAGGAAATATAAGCCGTACATGTGGCTACGAAATAAAACTGCTTATCGGTAGTAATTGGGGTAATTAAAATTCTTGGAATACATTCTTTTGCTTAGCTTTTCATGGGAATAGTAATTAGCAATAATATTATCCCCAAATTCTTCTCGTATATTTATTACTAAAAGTGTAATTCACCCACCCCGTGCATAGAAAAGAAGAATTTTCGACCAGACAGAGAACGCCACGGATATTCAGATTTTTAATAATCTGGAAATCGGAGACTGAGGCGAGACGGAAGGGTGGGAAAAGCGGAGTATACCTCTCCCTCGTCCCTTCTTACCTTCTCTTAAAATGATAGAGTCTTATGAATGAATACTTTGTGCTTTTAAGTATAATGAAGAAAAATAATATAATATATGGAAAGAAATATAGTATAATATACAAAATTTATTTATCCAAGTCATTACTTTTTTTAAGTTACTATAATTTTAGCAGCATTAAATATCACATTTTAAGCATACAAAGTTTATTTATCCAAGTCATTACTTTTTTAAGTTACTATAATTTTAGTAACATTAAATATCATTTTTTAAGCACACCAAATTTATTTATCCAAGTCATTGCTTTTTTTAAGTTATCACGCTTACATATAATTGAATATATAAACTAACAAATAACCAACGGATCATTCGAAGATATAGAGATCAAACATCTGTGATGGATCATTCAAAGATATATAGACCAAAAATTTGTGGTGGATTAATCGAAGATATATGGATCAAACATTTTTGATGTATCATTCGAAGATATATAAACCAAAAATTTTTGATGGACCATTCGAAGATATATAAATCAAACATTTTTGATAGATAATTCGAAGATATATAGACCAAAAATTTTTGATGGATCATCTGAAACACCCTACATTTATTTGCATTTTTAAAAACAAAACGATATACAAAATTTTAATTACCAGGCTTTTTTTACTTTTTGAATTGTTGAATTCAAATGAAATCAACCTCACTGACAGACAAACTTTCTGAAGATGGATTCGTCCAAAATTTGATAGAACTGTTGAAATTTGATGCAAAGACCATTCACCAAATTTTATCCTTTAAAACCCAAAACATATTTGAACTATTTGTTCACATAAAAATAGAAATAATTCCAGAAATGAGTTTTTTCGCACCCGGAGACGTTTAATACTTGAATATTCATCAAAAAATCGCTGTCAATGTTTGACGATTACAATAGTTTTTAGTTGTAGATCTCATTTACAATAGTAGCGATGCAGCGTTTCAAAAATAAATAAATAAACATGTTTAAGTTGATTCAGAATTTCAATTGTTGAGTGAATTTAGAAACATCAAATTCGAGCAAACGGAATAGAATTTACATAATCTTGTAATGCAATCGAGTTTTAAGAGAGAAGAAATCAAGTTAATATAAGAACAACCAAACAAAATGCACGATTGCTTTGATGTGAATAAGAAAGAGTTGAAAGAACGAAACATTGTGGTAAAATGAATTCTTGCCGAAAGGTAACTCGAGAAATTGCTCCCACAAATAAGTATATACAAATAAGTTCACTCTTTGAGATGTAGTCGAGCAAATAATTTCTCACTAGCAAATAATTTCGAATAACGAGGACGATACCTGAGCTGGCATTACCTTCTCTCAACTTCCATACCACACCAGTGATAAGATATTTGACCCCGAAGGATTTAACGTTCACCAGACCCGCTTAACGGTGCTTCTTCGGTGGAATCGGGCCTCCAACATCTGGTCTCAAAAACGAAACTCGACTACCAGGCCACCACAGCTTGTACATTGTTAATAGCGTGTTTTGAAGATCTTTTATATATTTATTATTTCTACTTTTTACTTTTTACTCTTTAATATATTTATATTTTACTATTCATTAATAACAAATTAATCTATAATATTTATAATGATATAATAATAATGCCATACATATATATAATGGAATCTTGATATAAATTTTCTCAAATTCACAATCAATTCCAGATGACGTCTCAACCGGAATCAAAATTTTATAAAATTAATTTAATGATCGATAATGAAGTTTTAATAATAATGAAACATTTTGCTGTCAACAGGAATACGTTTTGGCATTAAATTTGAAAACAGTATTTTATCTGCAAGTCTAATTGATTCTACAAAAAATACCTTTTTAATCCGAATTTTGTAATCTATTTTCACTTATTTGCCGTCAGACTTTAATACAGTTCTGTGTTTCTTGATGATATTATAGTATTTTTATATTTTCTTTTATCAGTTAATTTCAATTATATTTTGATTTCCTATACGAATTACCGTCCGATAATAAATTTGAGACAAACACTTTACAAGAGTCAATGAAATTTTTAATTATGAACTGAAGATTAAGTTTAATTGAAATAAAAATATTCTGCTTTATGGGGTAAATAAAAGAACGCTTTAAAAAGTCATTTTATACATTTTTATTCAGTTTGTCTAATTCATGTTTATACTGATGGAATATTATAATCGATTTTTCATTCATCTTTCGATATATATTCATTAAAATGTTTTCAAATTTTGCATGCTTGCTTGCTTTTCAATGATAGTATATTAATTTAATATCTTTAATACTCAGCTAATAGATTAATTTAATTAAATTTTAATTCCGTATGAATAACGTCACCTGGAACTGAAACCTTTAGAAATAATTAATAAAAAGTTTTTATAATGATTATACTAATTAATTATGACTGAAAAACTACAAAATAAAAAAAAATATTTAATATAAAAAACTTTCCTTTATCGTGAACTATAATAACAATGTGTTTTTAAAAATTGTCTTTGTTACACTTATTCCTGCAGTCTCACTCGCCTTCGGATTTGATAATTTCAAAACATTCGCACCACTCGATGAGCATCAGTTCCTGCTCTTATACCGAGATTAGGAATGAGTTGATATCCGATTTGGGAAGAGACTGATACTGATGTTTGATTCACCAGACATTTTTGCTAATAATTTTATATTTGCTATACCCGGCAACCGATAATTTTTCCGTCAGTAAGTTATCTACCAATACTTTTTCTGTTAAAAGTTATTAGGCTTATAGACTAGTCAATTAGCTTGTTAATCTATCACTTTAAAGTAGTATTTAAATGCGAGGACTCTTATAAAATTTTATTTTCATTTTTAAATATTTTATCATACATTATCAAGAAAACATTTATATTTCTTAGTTCTGAATGTATAAATATTTTCTTATCCAAACAATTATTTAATTAACAATTTTCTTCGGATATATCCAAAAGATTTAATTCTAACAGAAACAAATAAAAATCAACTTGAGGCTTCCCTTTCTGGATTTAAAAATCGAAATTGATAATGATAAAACAATAGTTGGTATCTAAGATAAAAGGGATGAATTCAATTTTAAAATAACGAAACTTTGTAATTACCATTCTAATCTAAACTCTAAAATTTTCAAAAATCTAATTTTCTCACAATTTAACAGGATTAAAAGTTTGTAACAAAATTTCCTATATTGAAGCAACAGATAATCTCATTAAAAATTTCACTAATAATGAATTTCCCAGAAACTATTGCAATATTAATTTTTTAATTGAAAAAGAGATGATTTGGGATTAATCCTTTACCTAAAATAAAAATAGACCTTCCGTTGGATATTAACTAACTCAATAGAGGGCGTTGAGACCCTCCAATTATTTTTACCTTGAATGGCGTTAGCAAAAACAGTTTAGGGAGCGGGAAACCAAAATGGGACAGCTTATATAAAAAAATTTTTGCCTGCTGCTGGTATGTTCTTTCCTTTTTGTTTTCATAATTGGTTTGAGATATAACATATTATATGGTTATAATAACCATATTATAACCATATAATATGGTTATTTTATGTTATTGTATTTTTGCATATTAGTGGTCGTATTCTTTTAATTTATTGTTTTGTTTCTTTTCTTAAAAACATTCTGTATCTCTTAGGCCTAATTTGAGGGTATTTTCGCGTCACGAGAAGTCAACACTGTTGGACATGTTAGTCTGGATTCCTCACAGAAAAAATCCCTTATTTTGAATCCCTGCCTGAAGGTGACCCTTGAGAAAGTCTCCAGGCAGGATTCTTATTTTATTTGGTTTAATTTTGAGATTTTTTTCTTGTTAACTTGGTTTTTATTACTAATTGTTTATATATATATATATATATATATATATATATATATATATATATAT